>BOPP01000064.1:3504231-3543237 GCA_017312745.1 Gryllus bimaculatus
CCTCCCGCCCGACCCCGCCCGGCCCAGCCCCGCCCCGCCCCGTCTACCTGGAACGGGTGCGAGGCTGCCGTCGCCGCCGGCCCTCCCGTCGGTAGCCCACGCTTCCTCTCGGCAGGGATTAGGCCCTCTCCTTCGAGTTAAATATGCTCTTTTGTTGAGAAAACCACATGCGCCAATACTTTCGACATCGTGTTGAACACCCTCAACTGACAGCGCCAGAAGATTTTCGACTAAAATAACTTAACGTCTTGCCGGCGCGATTTGGTTAGCGTGCTGCATTTCAAAAATGTTCTATAATAGAAAGTATACTTTTGCTACTAGTGTTCTTCGTATGCCGTTCTTTGAGATAGTGAAGTTTGATTATGGCGTTGCCGCGAATTTTTTTACCAATTCGATAAGTCTGAGATCATTTTTGAAACTTTACAAGACCTGTACATACAGTACATCGTTTCGTGATCCCCTTGTGTCTACTATATTTTTCTTGTGTAATTTATCATTTTTCCGAGTAGATGTGGTGTAATTGGACCGTGTATTTTTCTCTATTTTTCTGTTGTAGCGGTTTACGAACGGGAATATCTACTAAATTCCACGATATTCCCAGACCCCCTCCCCCTCGCGTCGTGTGCGAAATGTCACTGTTCGGCGCCCGAACAGGAAATCGCTCTAACGCCCTGGGAGAGGCCCGGCGCTGTCGTGACGCGCTCTCGAAGGCCTTCGATGGCCGCGGCCGCGCTGCGCCGCCGCGACGGGGGAAGCGCGCGCCGGCTCTTATCTGCTCCGCCTTATCACCGGGAATAGTATCGCTCGCGCGCGCGTTGTCTTGGGGGCTCCGCGCTCATTTGGGATACCGCCGCCGCGCAACGGGATTAGATTTTTCGTCCCGAGTGCGCGAGAAACGGCTGCGTTAAAATCTCATGGGAAGCGGTTGCTTACGTAACGAGTACTGACACCCTACTGCTCGATAAAACGGTCGGTTGATTATTCACAGATTTAAGCGGCGAGTTAATCGGTAGAATACGTTGATAAACGACACGCGTCTAGACAAATTAAATGTTTTCGCTTCACTTGAAAATTCGAGTTTTCAGATTTTTTTTTTTACTTTTTCTTCCGTATTTCTTCTTTTAACGTAAGTCCTGTTAAAGGATTCGAAGCATTTTTCAAGTCTGTATCCATTCTCTTTCAGTTATCAGTCTTTTTTTTTCTTCGTAGTGAATATCTTCGAAATTCTGCACTTGTATCTTTATTGAAGGGATTAAGACGATAGGATTGCCTCATTCATTCCGTTCTCTTTACCAAAGCGATGAAGGCATGCATCACATTTTCCTTGAGCAATTTCGAGATTTGAATTGAGAGATTTAAACATTGTGCACTTTACATCGTCGCGCCTTTTCAATACTTTCGTTTCCTGTCACAATTAATCATGGATATGTGCCGTGCCCCGATTGTATTTTTTTATTAGCTGTTATCTTCATTCGAATTTACACAAGTGTAGTGATGCGTGACTTTTGAAACGTTTGATCATATAGGATACACAAAGTTTGTAGGATAAGAACGGCAGGTAATACAACTTAATTGACGTAAACAACTATATCACCGTTGATTTGTACAAAATATGTTTTTTTGTGACGATTTCCTTTATGTGTGCCCCATTCATCACTGACTGGAGAACATTTTGTACTTCGAGAAATGTGTTCTCTCTTGGATGGCCTAATAAATCTGTTTATAATTTTTGCTAGAATATATGTACACACTTAAATTTCATTGCAGCACAAACTTTCACTTCCCGTGGAAGTACTGTTCGTATTAAAACTTTTGTTGAAATTAGAATGATTGTTGAAAAGTATGTAAGAAGTTATCCTAAAACTATATAGAACTAATTGTTAGCGATGGTGTTGATGAACCAACAGCGAGAGAATAAGTAATATATAAATTGGATAAATGTTGGGAGGCTAAATAATTGAGTACTGTGCTGAATATTACCACAACCTTCATCGGCCCTGGGAAGGCGAAATTCTGGGAACTGTGCCTCCAGGAAACATGAATTGAGCGGAGTTGCTGTAACTCATCTATTGGGATTCCCGTTCAACGATCATTGGCAGAGATGCTCGTACTCGACTCGTATCTTCGTATGTGTTACGCCACCTTCCGTTGTACTCTGTTAAGACCAATAGTTTGAGACATCCAGATGTCATTGTAATCCTTCAATGTTTTGTTTCAAGATCATTATCAAAAATTGAGAAGGGAGGAGATGAAAAAACTTCTACTGTTTTCTCAAATAATAATAACAACTACAACAATACTACACATACAATTACAAATTCGAAACAAAATATTTCTTCATATAAAGTTTTGTGACATTCCCCAGTGTGTTGCTGCACATTCACTCTCGCTTGTATTTTTTAAAATTTATGTTCGCAGAGTGTATTGATGTTCTGTCCTGTGCGGTGGCTAGAGTGAATAATAATAGATACCATGATATTATCAAGCAGTTCGTGATGACTTACAATTAGAGGTTATTAGGTCACGGTCCTTCGCCGGAAGTGTGGAGGTTTCAACCGTTAATGACTCAAGGTCTACGTAAGTATGGGTGCAAGACGAGTGGTGGATTCTCAGAGCATCTTACAAAATGTTCTTCTTTCATTAACCACCTTTTCTAGGCCCCACTACTAATGTGGTAATTAAAATACCTTTCTGTGATAGTTCAATTACTATTCGTGAAAGAAATTCGAATAAATGTGGGGAGGAAATAATTTTACATTACTCTTTCATCTCTACTCTTTTTGATAAATTTCAACTTCATTCTCAACGGAGCAAATAGTATATTTTCAATATGAAAAGTTTTGTTTTCTTCAATTTGCAATAAAAGATAGATTATTCTAAACGTAGAAACAAGAGAAAAGATGAGAATGATGTACGAAGAAAATATTTTTATATAATCGAATAAAAGAGGGATTTTGAGTACCGTTCTGTGATCTGTACATGAAATTAGTCTTTCCTAAGACTTATGAAAACACCTGATGTCACCGTAAAAGTATTTTACTGTGACGCCACATCACCGTGTAAGAAAGATTTTTTTGCAGTAAGATGGCGATCGAAGATGGTGCTTTTTTTTTTGGATAACCCAAAAGAGGAGAGAAAGAAAAAATATTCGTAAAGAAAAGATCGACCTATAAGGGAAACAAAACGAAACCCAAATCATGATCTTGCGAAGAACAATAATTTAATAAACTTAATATAAAAATAACTATTTTGCCCTGTAATATTTTGGAAGGGAATTTGCAGTTTTAGTGATGATCCATGGTGTTATTTAAAAAAATATATATATTCAGTGGTCGGGCGAAGAGGACATTTTGAATGTTGAATGCTGTTAACTGCATCTAATGTGAAATAATAATAATAATAATAATAATAATAATAATAATAATAATAATAATAATAATAATAATAATAATAACATCCATTGACCCCTGTGTTGAGCAAGGCCTCCCACAGTAGTGGGGTGGCTCAATATTAAATTCGCATTCAGGTGAGCTAACCCTGGAGAACGTTTTGATCATATTTATTGTACACATTATTGATTGTCCATATTATTCATTACTGTAATATGAAACAAATTTTTTTTAATCTTTGCAGTCTCTCCGAATAGCTAAAAACAATCTATTAAAAGCTTTCTCTGCACAGTGCTCTTCAAAGATGACTCACTGTCTGTGAGCTATTCTTCGATAGAAACGTCTAGATCTCCAATGAGTCAGGGGGGAGGGGGGGCTTCGTCAGAAGAGAGGTCACTTTTTAAATTGAAGCTCCCGATGGGACAGTGGTGCGCTCTGTCCTGACTCACTGGGGTTCGTGAAGTTTAAATCTGAGAAGAATGAGCGATTCTGCTGAAATTCCCGGCTGCTGCCCGGGGCCAGAAATTTACTTCATTGTTTGAACATCAGCGACTGTAGCGGCTGCCGCAGATGAACTGATGGGTGATTTTCATAAATTCCCTGATCACTTCCAGGCGAATACCGTAGCAACACCCTATGCAACGGGCCTCTGAAAGAGCGCGATCTTACCGTCCCGCTTCCTTCCCATCCAGCTCCTCAAGCCGGATTGGATCGTCGTGGGGGTATACATCCCCTACCTTCTCCATCAGAAGTGGTGTAAGCCGATTCCGGGAAATAGGGCAGCATTCAATATTCAATTAAGTGTGATAATTAATAATAATAATAATAATAATAATAATAATAATAATAATAATAATAATAATACCGAGCGAAGTGGCTCAGTGCGTAGCGCGCTGGCTTCGCAATCGGGAGGTCCGGGTTCGATTTCCGGGCCGGCCATCCTGATCGGGGTTTTCATGGTTTCCCTCGGTCATAAGGCGAATGCTGGGATGGTTAAAAAAAAGTCCACAATTACCTTTCACCAATATCCTATCACATCCTAATCTAATAATTGTGATTGTCCCTTCACCTATCATCATCCTATCATCTCATAATTCACACTACAAGGTGTAACAACCTTGTTGTAATCCAAGGATGCAGCTGAAAAGCTGATCCTGGAAGAATTACACACGTTAATCGTGTAGCGTGGTCAGTAATGGCCTATACGCCAATAATAATAATAATAATAATAATAATAATATTATTATTATTATTATTATTATTGTCATAACTTCAGGTAATAGAAAAGTCTGGGAAGTGCAAACGTATTATTGGTAACAACCCATCTTTTTCTCAAAAGCATGGTAGAAGGCTGAACCTGTTCTTTAGGAAGCGGTTTGTGGCTGCAACTTGGAGTAGATTTTATATTCAACCGACACATATTATCTTTGGTCGTGAATACGTGAGATAATTGTAATAACAATAATCAACACGTAATAGAAATAGGTCGCCTTCTTCCATTCTAAGTTCCTGCAGCATTGAGAAGAATGTATGAAAATGCCTCGGCTAAGGGAGTGATATTGACTGCGAATGCTGTCTGAGTGAGGTGGTGAAGGCACGAAGTAGAGATCTTCATGTCACTTAAAATTTAAAAAAATGTATGTACAGTAGAATTTCCAGTACCTCAGATTGTTTTAGGGGCAATCAAGAACGTTGATGGTCGATATGTAAAACAGAAAAGACAACTCGGTATATGGACGAAAATAATTAACAGGTAGGCCGCAGACGGCACGAAGTATCTTTCTCAGCTCACAAAGAAACAGTATGTCCTTATTGTGGGGTTTAGGGATGACATCGCATGTTGGGTAGCAAGAGAAACGATTGAGATAGTTTCGTCAATTTTTACTAAACGCGTCATCCGTGTTAGATATCTGATTAAGGAGTGATTCAGTAACTACTAGCTCCGGAAATATGTTTCGTACTGTTTATGAGAGATCAAAGTGCGATTTCAGGTATCGGACAGTTGTCGTAGGAACACTCACTCTGAACTGAAGTACTTGATTGTTTTACAACACATTCGCTGCTTGCGCATTTAAGGAAAATGTGAGTTTTTAGGTTACGCTCATTGATGCAGCTCTTGCTGATAAGTTGCAGATCATGAAAGATTTGTAATTGGGCAACAGTCGTAGGATTGTCCTGACTTTTTAAAGCATTTAAAAAGTTTGTTTACTTTCAGATTTGGTATTAGCTGTAGTGAAGAACACAATATTGGTTGAGTCGTGTCATTTCGTAGGTTAAAATTAGGGGCAGCAAAATTTACTATAGTAATATCTTCCTCTTCACTTTCTCATTTTCAATTCCTTATAAAAATTATTTAATTTTAAAACCTAACATTTTTTAAACTGAGTTTTTGGTATTTCACACATGATGATAGTCGTAGAAATATCACAGTTTAAAGAAATAGAGAACATAGAAATAGAGATAAGTTACAAGATCTTTACACTCCATAATGTTGAAAAGTAGACTGTTATCTTTGAATTATATCTAACGATCATATAGTTATAAAATTAGTAACAATTTCAGAAACAAAAATCGCGCAAAGTTAAATTAAAAATATCCAAAATCGTTTAAGGGGACTTGCAAAAAGTTTGTATTATCTTTTTTCTAAGTGTATGCTTATATGTGCACATAAATAGAAAGTTTTTAATTGCAGGTGACCTCCTGATGTATGACGTCAGCGTGTTATAAGCAGACGTTCTGAGTATGTGAATTCAGTTGGTTCGCGCTGTATGATGATAGGAGGAAAAACAAATCAAATATTTGCATTTTTCAGTTGAAATCGAAACTCTTTCATTATGTGTTGATTTTCCCGAGTTCTTGGGTATCTAACGAATTCATAAATATCTCTCACATGGCCGTAGGCTGCGTAGTTTTCTTTCAATTTATGTGCACGGTGGAAATTATAGAGAATTGTAGATATGACATCTCTTGTTTATCTTGCCGCGGTACCCCTGTTGCACCTGCAGTACAATACTTTTTCTATTCACTTACAAAACTCACGACGGGGAGTGAGTTATTAACGAAAGGATTTTTCTGAACAGTCTCCTGGTACAGTACATTCATATTTAATTGAAACACATTACATTGAAAATTGCAGTTAAAAGTTCTCCCGTCGCAAAACTTTCTTCCCTCCAGCGCGTTCGATCGTGCATAACTCTGAAACGGGTCGTCCTAGATCCGTAAAGCCCGGCCTCCGTTGCGCTCCTTAGGTCGTAATCTGTAAGAAATTAACTTTTCTGGACCCTGTAGTACATTATTTGTGGTTGTACTTGGATTCCGAAGTACATTCATAAATGTGAAAAATTCTGTACATTCATAAATGTGTTCTCGAATTGTGTGTAACATATTGACTATTTTCGTACCTGTGCGATTTAATCGCCAGTATCTCTGTATTTCTGTTTATCAGTAAACTAGTGAAAAAAGTGTGTTTACATACCTCTGAAATCTTCCTCTCATATAGTTTTTATCCATCAGACATGGCTTCTGTGGCCGTCATTCCGTCTGCTTGCGATAAATCTGCGGACGTTATTAGCCGACGTTATAAATTTTAATAGAGAAGTTAATATTAGTGCCTCAGTGAACGGGAAGTTTCTGTTGTATGAAAACAAATGATGGAAATTCCAGACTAGTCGTTGTGGAAGCAAGGTAACTAGATTTTCAAAGCTCCTTTGTGTAAGGTTTCATGTTTTTTCCTCTTCTTCTTCTTCTTCTTCTTCTTCTTCTTCTTCTTCTTCTTCTTCTACTTCTTCTTCTTCCTCCTCCTCTTCTTCTTCCTCTTCTTCTTCTTCCTCTTCTTCCTCTTCTTCTTCCTCTTCTTCTTTCGTTGGAAAGCTCCATAAAGCATGATTAGTCTTTTGAAGATTAGTTCATAATTGCAGATTTTGGTGAACGAGAAGTGGCAAATCGCACAACTGGTGTGTACTACATCATTTTTTACTACAAAGTGTGCGTACCTTACCATATTATAATTTATTTTTCTTCTTAGTTACAATCACAAAGAATTATACATAATTATTCGAATTTATTTGAGCTTAAAATGTTC
The DNA here is from genome assembly GCA_017312745.1 of Gryllus bimaculatus. NCBI lineage: Eukaryota > Metazoa > Arthropoda > Insecta > Orthoptera > Gryllidae > Gryllus > Gryllus bimaculatus. The sequence continues at coordinate 3,511,702 of BOPP01000064.1, forward strand.
CTTTAAAAGTTCCAGGTACAAAGGTCGAATTCAATACGTGACCAAAGAGGCATTGAACGCGATTTTAAATACTAAGCTGTCAAAACAACAAAATGTCAAGTCTATAGGTTTATTACACGAGAAGACTGAAGAAAATTCGAAAAAAATAATGAACTCTTCTGTTTCTATGCTAACTAAAAATGTCGAAGTTTCTCCATCTGAAATAGATGTTGCTAATATGAATGCAAAATGGTACCTAATTAGTTTTTTACGAGTGCCATTTGTCAGCACTTTGTGTAAACCGCAAATGGGGTACCTATTGTTGATAGCAATAGGTTCTTTCCTGGTAATTAAACAATATCCTTACTTGAAGGTGTAATATTGGGCAGCAGCGTCAATAAATAGCCAGCAAGGGAATATTTTTGTTACTTCTTTATTGCACAGCACCATTTTTTTTGTTTGGAATGTTTAGAGGAGGTCGCGCATAACAACGTTATAGATCGTCTAGGACACATTGCATTTAACGGCTATGTGTAGATTGTGGTGAAGATATGACATGATGATGGTGATGCTAGGCGGGTGAAAGGACGAACACAAATACAATTATGCCCGAGGCGGGACTTGAACCCGCGATTCTTTAGTCCGCGATTGCTACGGCACTACTGCCTTAACGATCTCGGCGACGGGCACAAATAAATTTTGCTAGTTATGCTTTTTTTTTTATGAGAGGGACGACGTTTGAATGCGGGGCTCAACAATATCCTCGGTGTGAGGCCGCCAGTGTGTCCGGAGGCGCTAGCTCTCCTCCCGTTTCCACCGGTTCGACGACACCTGATCCCCCTGCTGCGCTCACCGCACCGCTCTCTGCTCGCCGCTCGCCCGGAGGGGAGACGAAAGAACTAAAGCGTCGTCGACGTCGCGCGGGCGCCCCTGAACTCGCGCGGGTAGGCTGCCCGCAACACGTCGCCGTGCATCGGCACCGCACGAGCGGCCGCACGCTTGCCACGGCGCGCGCCGACATTCCGCCATCGCCACCGCCACCGCCGCCACCGCCACCCCTCCGCTGCCCGCGTGCTTCCCGCGTCGCGCCGCGCGCAGCCCTCTGCGGCCCGTGCCGACCCCCGGGCCGATTCACGAGGCGCGGCGCGGCGGCCGGGTCACGCGGCCCCGTCATTTCGAAGCGCAGACGACGTAATCGCTTCTGGGTCAGCGCGTACCTAGAGCGTGGTGTGCGTCGTGAGGTGTAGGCCGATGCGGGGTTCTTCGTGCGCCTGCGGACCAGAGAAAATAGCTTTACTGCTCGAAGACGACTCTCGGAAGTGTTCGGTTTGATGACAAATAGTTGTCGTTATTTTGACGTCTTATCGCGGTGGGCATTTCGTCAACGCGACGTCTCCGACGAACAGGACCAGATCAATACAAGGTGTGGCAACGTTCTGGCTGCCTTTTTAAATGGCCCCAACGCCTCAAAAATAAATGCTTATCTTTGAGTGCACTTATAAAATTTCTTTAGTTGGCAAGGTTAAGTAAACTTTATTCTTATAAATTCCCTATTGCTGAGAAATTGCGAATTAATTTTTTTGCCGAATTTACTATAGAAGCTTTTAAAATTTCGATATCACTTTGTTCCGACAACGTAATTATTTTTAAGTCAAGTCTGTGAATTAATGTTACCTCACAATGTACATTTATGTTATTATGAAAAAGAATAGTCGTGAAAACAGAACATACGAGAGCACACATTCCGTTAGTTGAATGGTCGAAGGGTATAAAACTCCAGTTTGTAAAAATGCCTGTTTTGTAAATGTTTTAGATGACATTAATAAAATGATATACACATGTTTATGTAAGTAGGTACGTAGTAACTTGTAAATAATTTCAATAGTATGCTTCTGCAGTGTTATTCACCGCAGATGATAAAAGGAATTTAATAAATGTTTGATCCTTTAATTGAAATGGATATGATATTCTAATCTATACTTGCGATTCGAAAGAGACATTATAACCATTCTCAAAAAATGTAATACATTTTGTTATTTGTTTATCAAGGCGAAGTACATCGAACATAAATTGTGTAAATGTTGTTCGATTACCGATATTTCTGACATGGAAGCTAGTAAAGAATTATCTTAAAAATAAGCAAAATAAAAGGAATAGGAGATGCATTTTAATAGAAGAACAATGCATCGTTTTTCTATTTTCTAATGCTACATTCCCATGATTTCTGTCATTCGCTCCCAGGATGGAAAGATTTATCCGTAAGCTTTGTCGACATGCTGCAAAGTAGATGACATATTTGTCAACATGAAATAGTGAGCTAAGTTTTCAAGTCGTAATTATATTCCAACACCTTTACATCGACGTGTACCCTCCAGTAGCATTGCCACTCTAATCTTCGCCCAACTAATCATTTCACTTCTAAGATTCAATTGCAATTTGTCAATAAATTTGGAAGAGTGTCATTTTACTTCACGTAAAACAATCTGATTGTTTTCAGTTGCATACCATTCCTTCATTTTGTGCTAGCGTATTTTGAAGGAAGAGCAATATTTAGTTTGATATATTCTTATATGTGAATGGACAATGTTTTACTATTTAAGTGATTTTTAATTTTTTTGTTACAGGTACGTGTAATACCGCGAATTGTTTCTCTGTGAGTACAAAACTTGAGAAATCAATACTTACAACTAGCTTATCTTGGCGTTCCAGCAGGGTTTGTTTTCATGTTAAAAACTTATGCTTTTGGTACGTTTATAATAAGGTGTGGGGCTAAAGCAGCCCGTACTTTCTCGCCCGTATTTTCGCGCAAAATTTCGCGAAAATTATTCATATTTTTTGTACATTGTACGTGACCTTATTTCAAAATCTATCTTTGAAAACTATATTTCATTAATGGGAAAAATCTTTATCTGCAAGAGTTTAGCTGTAGGAAGACGCCGAAAAAATTTGAACTTTTGCAATTATCGAAAAATGCGAGATTTTAACAAATATGAAACCTGCACCATTCTCTTAAACGTCCTTGACATTATCCAACAACCATAAAAAACAACAAAAACACAAACAAACGATGGAGCAATTTTTGTGACAATTTACAAAATGACCCAGGACCTTCATGTAAAATATCCCCTAAACTAAAAAATCTTGGTTTCGAATTCAAGGAGTCGCAACTTCAGCAATACCGATTGGTAAATATCAACTTCGGAGAAAATAGGCTGAACGGTTTAGCCGCTAGCGTTGTTGGCAGACGGTCAGACGTTTTGCCTTTATTCAGTTTTTCGGTATCAACGACTCACTATAGATTCTGACTACACGTGTTGGAGGATTTTTTCCTCTCTAAATTTAGCAACTGGATTTATCCACTTTATCGATACCAGGGCCCTGCAATAATAGTTTTTGTGCCGAAAATTCCCCGTTTTTTCGCGCAGATTTACATTACTTTCTCGCTACTCCGTAACCAGAAAGTAAAATACATTGTAAACTTTTACAGTGTCGATCAAAATAGTTGATTATTTTTGTCTCACTAAAAAATTAGATATAATTATCTTCACTCGGATGAATTGAGTCATGACTCATTTGTATGTCGGAAAGATAGTATAATACTGTGTAGCGTTGTACAAAAGTACTTGTAGTTCTAATAAAAGCTTAGGTTACAAATATACCTATTACACGTATCGTGCAGACGATACTACTGTTTACTTTCATTTAGTATCAATGAATTGATAAATAATTCATTATCATTATAAGATCTTATATTTCCTGAAATCAGACAATTAACTCGTTTTTATTTTAACGTAATTTTATAATGTTCTGCATACAGGAAACAATTCTCTTACATGTTTGTCTCCCATGACAACGTATTTTCACGAACCTGTGGCAACATGCTGCTCACAAAACTCCTTATTACAAAACCAAAAGAGAAGTCGCGTTTTTTAGACTTCTTTCAGAATGACCAGGAAGGAACAGTTTATGAATTACGCCAATCGATTTGTGAAGAAGCGAAGGGGCTCTTCATCTGTAGGTGCTGTAAGTCATTCAAAACGCGTTACAGTTACCTAAAAACGTAAAAGCACTCGTTTGTAGAGGGATTTCTAAGAATGTTGTAAACGGAGATGCGAAAAAATGATTAGTTCCCTACCAAGAGACCGAGATGCGTTTGTCTCCATCCGTGGCTCGGAAGGGGTCCAACTATGAGTGATGGGCGGACGGACGGGCAAATGCAGGTTATTCGACTTATAAGGATATCCAATGTAAATCGTCTTGACTTTTTTAAGAAGTCGAAAATACGTTATACATGTGGGCTAGATACGCATACTAGTTTGAATGGTAGTGAAATGTCATTTTCTTTCCTTTTCAAAATATCGTATGTTCCAATTTTTACAGCAGCGTTCTTTTGCCCCGTGTTTCCTGGAATTTCCCCCCCTCTCTTTATCCGAACGTAGTGAAATCGCAGCTAATGCCGTCGGCGTCGCGGTGCTGGGGGAGCGCCCATCTGTGGATTCGTTGGAGATATGTTGTTTTACGATCTCAGTCTTATTGCTGTTTTGCGGGCAGGGTGTGCAGCGTGAATCATGGCGTCATGTCGTATCGCGTCGCATCGCATCGCGTCGCGTCCGACGGAATGTCGTTGGCGGTGGCGCCGTGGCCGCGGCCGCGGGCTCGCGATTGCCGGCGGTGCATGTCGCGGAGCTCGTCGGCCGCTTATAATAATACCCCGCGATCCCCGCCAAGGAGCCCGTCACCCGCGTTCCCGGCGCGCCCGCCCCGCCCCCCCTCCCCACCCGCCCGGCCGCGCCTGCCCATCCGGCCGGGCCCCCGAGGCTTGGCTGCGCTGGGCCGCGCGAACCGCTGCGACCTCCGCCGCCCTCGCCCCCCCCGCCCGTGCGGGCCCGGCACTTCGTCGCACGCCACATCACGCTGTGCCTTCCGGTCGGCCCGAGCGCCATCTGCGGCGCCTTAGTGGCGGAAGTCGAATAGCTTGATGACACTACACACAAGAGAACAGGATTCTGCTACAATACATGTATAGCATTTAGCCGGCTCAGATATTTCACTTTTTTGCGTGAGTCGCGTCGCAAAGTGGATGGTTGATTGACGAATTAAATACGATCTCGGCTTTGATGTTTAGAAATGTAAGATGCAATTCATCAAACATTGAAAGAATGAATGTCTCAAATGTACATGCTCGTCGTAATTAAAATGAGGGATTATAGTCTTCATGATGGGCTAGTTTATGAATTCCATAAACAGACAAATTGCTCTTCGTGTTCAGTCTGACAAGCGGGTTGATTTGAAACTGAAGTCCACTCGAAACTGATAATAAATTATCGGATATCGTTAAACGTCGTAGGGATACAGCAAAGTAGAGAAATAGGAAGGAAATAAATTAATGATATGAATTTTTTATTTGTAAAGAAGCTCAGTTGAACCTCCGAAAGCGTATGAGACGTATGACGTATGAAAGAGAATGAGACGTATACAATACATTTCGAATATAAGAAGGGGAAAGACTGTAATCGATTACATCATTATAATCCGAGTTTCTCTGACGAAGGCGCTTTCTCTCCTATACTTGCGATAACTGATGATTCATTAATTACTATTCCTAATAACTTAGAAACATTCGAAAGTTTGCAAATATTTTAATGTTTTCATTATGCTCATCAAGACACTCATTGTCGTAACCGTTCCTCATAAAAAAACTTCAGTAGCTGTTTCATCCATTTTGGCAGCGTGTCAGAGCGCTTTCATGTTTAAAGAGCTGGTAATTACTCCAGGGGTAGCAATAGTATGAAGAGAGAGCTCAGGCAAAAACTAAAAGTTAGTGAAAGGCCAACTTATACACTCAGAACAAGTGGCGATCATTGATAAATTCGTAGATGTATGGGCCATTGCACATTTGAAGGATAGTGTGATATTGCGGCATTGAACTATTTGTGTTCATGTGTGAATATTTGCTTTCTGTGAAACTGTTAATATACGTTATCATAAAAGATCATACAAAAAACATTCTGCTTTCGGTGGTTGTTCTGTCTAGTTCCGATCAGAATTTATAAAAATGCCCTTGCCCTAACCATTGTATGCTTTTAATGGTTGGATGAACATTTGTTGGCTGCTAGAAACTATTAGTGTGCCTAATCTGAAGGTCGAGGAGATGTGTATGCAAACACTTAAAAAATTGCAGTATATATTACTGTAAAACCGAAGCGCAATTGTCGTTGTAATCGTTCTTCGCAATAGGAAGGGAGCTTCATTTCGAGTGTTCAGAAGAACGTGTACGTATGCGTTTCGTTGTTCCCGTGCACTATTAGGGAAAGTAAGAGCTCATGTCTGCGATTTTCAATGTTGAATAACCCATAGTGTTTTGTTTATTTGACATTTATAAAAAATCCACATTATTGAAGACCGAAATTTCATGGGGTTAGGCTACAGACTAAAAAAATAAATTATGTGTAGCGAAGAAAGAGTTAAGTAAAAGCTAAGCTCGAAACGAGATGGTGAAGAGTTAAACGTTCGCATTACTAATTCAATTCGAATTAAATTTCGTGTCCGGTGATCTAAAGGGTTTGTGTCAAAATGTCAGTAATTGGCAAACAGTCGAACTTTGTTTTTCTTTCTACTCGTTAATGATTCGTGGATACATTCATTAGTTTATTAGCGTTCGGAAATTGCCTTAGGCATACTCTTTTAGGCTTTTAGTGCTTGATCAGGTTGTAGTGCCTGAACAGGTTCTGGCTTTTGGTGTAATTTCTGTCACGTTCTGTTATGTCGTGAGGTTTAGATGTATCAGTGCTACGTGAACCAGTTATTGCATTTTAACTGAGGGCTCATACCGAACAGTTTGTCATTAAGTGGCAAAGAAAAGAAGGTAGTGTAAGCGTGAATTGCAGAATTTAATAATCTGCGGGACATTTTTACTGGCACGATTCTCATTGCCAGTGATACGGAGCTGGCTATAAGCTGCATAACTTACCTAGTTCGAGAGGATCGTAAGAAATAAGAAAACATTGAATGATGGTACATGCTCTCATATGAAGTAAATATGAAAATCCAAATCGATTTTAGTTAACATCTAGTTAATTAGTAAATACAAAATAAATCTGAATCAATTACGTATGTACAACGGGCGTTAACTAGTTCTAATGCTCTCGAGCGACATAAACCGCCGACCCGCGCGCTTTTTGCCGCAGCTCGATAATTAGAACCCTTATAACGACCTCGGAAACTATTTTTAAAATAAATATAAATCGTTTTGCGCACTTGATAGTTATGTTTAAGTGGCTCTCTTAAAATCCGAGTGCCGAGATCCTGAACCCGTCCCTTCACATCCGTCGTCGAATAAAGAAGTGTTTCGCCACCACTCGAACGCCGCAGGGGCGGCGGAGGTGAGCAAGCGGCCGACCGCCCGACCGCCCGGGCGGGGGCCGCGGCCGGCGCGCGGCGCTAGTTCACTCCTCGGAGGCCACAAGTAGGCCAGCGGCGCCGAGGTACCGTTGGCTGCGCCGAGCCGCGCGGAGCTGCGTCGCTGCTGCCGTCGCTGTCGCCGTCGCCAGGCGACGGAAGCGCCGCTGTGCGCGCGCGGGAGAGGGGCCAGCGGGCGGGGCGGGGACGCGCCGCGCTATAGCGCGCCACGCGTCCACGCGCGCTGCGCCGCGTTGGAGAAGATGGCGTTCGCCGCTCCCCGGCGGGCGGGGGCGCCCTGTTGGCGCGGCTCAGTACTCCCTCCCAGGGAGGGCGGTATTTTCCTAGTGGCAGTGCATTTCGGGTAAATTTACTTATTGTGTTTGTGAAGGGTCCCTGGAAAGATCAGAAGAGCAGGTGAACATGAGCTTATTGCAAATTGTTTTCTTGAATTCCGCGGTTGAAAATTACATCGAAGGCAATTGCTAGGGTGGTACAGGGTTCAAGAACTTGAATATTGGCACAGCTCGAAAATCACTAATTTCCAGTCATTACTGTTTTTATAACAAATTATTTTGACATAATTATTATGAATTATATTTAATATTATTTTCTCCATAATCCATGAATTATTAAGTATGAAATACCTGTATTTCAACCCTGAGAGGAAGCTTTAACACATTTATCTCAAAACTTTTTAATTTAATCTTTAATTAATTTAAATCAAAACTCTTTTCGATTTGCGTCAGTTTTGCATCCCGTGAAGAATTGATTCCATAATATTTGGATAGTAACTCCAAATGTCCCTCGTATCATTTGTATCTACATTATAGAATTTACAGGTATACTTTCAGTGTGATACGACGGTTGAATTGCTATCGTACGCCACGGTTTGAATTTATATTTTTCTTTTAACGTTGAAGATTGAACAATTTTACGATGATTTAACACTCTCCACTTTTTGAACAAAACATCGATGGATTGATTCCCTGTGAGTTCAGGGTGAACAAGATAAATCTGAGAGTTACATAGCTACATCAGTTTTTACACAATTTTGTTCATATAACAGAAGTGTCCGGAGTTATGCATACCTACGATCTTTCCTCGTAGGACATCCACTAGCTTTGTCACTAAGAATTAGTACTCAAACCTCCATAAGATTTGGAGGATTCAAAAATACAATACATTCTATATACAACTAGTGTGTTCTCGACTGTTCGTGATATACAGAATCTGTGTCCCTTCTCGCTTGCCGTTATTTAAGGAAACGTCACTTCCGTTAATGAACCAGCCATATTTCTATTTCATAATCGAGGGTGAGCAGCGAACCTGGTATCCTTGAAATTCGGGGAAAACCGGGAATTTGAAAAAGTCAACTCCCGTGTCATATAATTGCACTAAAAGTGCTCTATGATGCTACCTACTACCCACTTTTTACCTACGCACGCGGTAGCGTTTGATGTCTGTGACACGAGAGTCGAGGGAATGCATATTTCGCAGTCCTAAAACCTATGACATTTTTCGTACTCTTTGATTTTACACTCGATATTATCGTGTAATGAGTTGAATCACACACTTTACTGCTGGTCCGGTTGGCCGAGATCGTTAAGGCACCTGTGCCGTAGTGATCTCGGACCTAAGGATCTCGGGTTCGAGCCCCGCGACGGGCATGATTGTATTTGTCTTCGTTCTTTCACCCACCATATCATGTCATCTTCACAGTTACCATGCCGCGAAATGCAATAGTGGTCGCTAATGACCTAGATGTTGATCCGACCTTTAAAACGCTTTACAAAATGCGATTGCGCATGTGAATCTGCTGAAAATCGGCCATAAATCTGAAAGTAACGAATAATATCAGGTTTTTAAAAAACATTCCCGTTTTTTAGGCTTTTTCAAATTCCCAGTGCTTTTTTTTTCTTGATTTTCAAGAATTTAATGTTGGCTGTCTACCCTGGATTACCCTGGAAATGGAAGTAAATACGACTGTCAATGGATAGCACGCGCGCGGACGAGGTACTCGTTCTCGTGGAACAAGGGTCTCATGGGGAATCGCTGATTTTCGGTCGGTATCGCGGCTCTTTTTTTGACCACATCGGCAGTATCAGTTTGCTTCTCTGTCGGGGAAAACCATCACTGTGATACTCAGATGGAATTTCCACCTTATTTCGTAGAAGAGCACAACCGAAGCAATCGTTGCCTATATCTAATTGGTTTTGATGAACGTCATTTTCACGACCATCAAATATTCGACGCCACCTGACGTTTTACTGACAATCTTGGGATAGAAATGACGCTCCATGAACTTTGACGATTCGAGAAGGAACGTGCATCGATATTTCTTCGTCGCGGCGGGCTACAATGTCAGGTTACAACAAGGTTCCGCATTAGCCTCTGAATACTCATTACGTATGATCTATATTTCAAGGAGGTCGGCATTGTTTGCGCATGTAGCGAGAAATACATTTTTCGGTTTTTGAATCGTTCTAATTCATTCTTTCCGAAGGTCAATTTGCCATACGCGTGCTTTCAGTCGTCTCTTATATATTAAGGAAACATTGCTATGCTACATAAAAACGTTCTTGCCCTACTGCTATGGCGTCGGCACCTCGAGTGAATACATGTTGTAGCCGCAGTGGGCGAATTGATAAAGTAACAACCTTTTTACTTACGCACCGGCCACCTGTGGATGACAAAATTCCATCGCAATCGCGGACAAGGTGAAAATGTTCTTTAGCATAAAATCTTGGAAGTATCAAAAACTGCTACGTCGGCGTTTCTTGAGGGATATTCTTGGTGGTTCTATTTCTTCCAAAATATACAGGAACCTCGGGTTACAGGCTGAGCATTGTCCAAAATACTTTAAATGACTTCTTATGAAATTTTTGGAAGACTCAATAGTTTTCTAAGAAAAGAGGTTCAAATTTCGCTTTCACAGTAACGCTTAAACACCATATTCTTAAAAAGGCTCCAAATGATTCAGTGAAAAGCTTAATATAGAACAAGGTTTTGCTCTTCTTTAACACTTTTAGAGTAATAATTCGATTTTTCCATTAGGAAACCGAAAAATTAAGAAAGTAAAAAAAAAAAAATTAAAAAAAAATGTACTTGAAGCGGCGTAGATGGCAGATGGCAAGAGAATGTGGCAAGCCCGAATAGCTAGCCGAGAGAAAGGAAATAGAAAACTTATACGAGAAAGTCTGTGCCATCCTATAGCACCACCAGTTTTTTTAGTAATTGCTGGATCTAGGCCCAATTGTTTCTCAATACTCCATATTCAAAAGTTAAGCATCAAAATGATCTCGCATGTTATCAAAGACTCGCAAATAACAGCGAAAGAGAAAAGTAACAAAGTCAACGAAATACAATGCACGCATTTGGTGCACCCTAACCTGACAACACGAGCTTAACGAGTCTGCAAAGGCGTTGATAGCACGGATATCGGTCGGTCAAAATTTGCCGAATATTTTGACGATCGCCAGGCGAAACTATATTAATATGGCGTTTAATGAGTCCTTAGTAGTTGGACTTCCATCAAAACTACTGATTCAAGCTCGAGAAATCGGCCGTTAGAGTAATATTCACTGCCGATTTCATCAATACTCATCAAATTGACTTGATCGTCATTTTGACGAACGTCAAATTATTGACGCCTCGTTACGTATCATCAACACTTCTGCGGCAGAATTGACGCTTCTTTAACATTGATGATTCGTCAAGGATCGTGCGTTGAATTTTTCCCTCGTACAGAGGTTTGCTACAATGACAAGTTACAACGCGGTTCCGCATTGGCTGTTGAATATTGATGACGCATGAACTTCTATATTTCAAGCAGGTCGGCATTCTTTCCACATTTTCGGAGAAATACAATTTTCGGTTTCTGAATCATTCCAGTTCATTTCCACCGAAGAAAATAGGCACAAGTGTGCAGTCTATTATCTTCGTAATTCCAGGAACGTTATCAATTCCAAAAACAGTCTCGCCTTATTGTTCCATGAGGAAATGAGACCCCTTAAAGACCTGCGTTAAGGGGAGTCCGGTGTCTTTGGGATTTATCGTGTACCTTGGGCAATTTCAAATTCAGCGTATTGCTGCTGCTGCTGCTGCTGCTACTACTACTACTACAAGGCTACTACTAGTAATACTACTACTAATAATAATAATAATAATTATTATTATTATTATTATTATTATTATTATACAAAATTATAAACTGTGGTCGAAATGCGGCAACTGCATCAGAAACTGTATTTTTATTTACACAACGGCACTCTGTCGATAGCAAAATTCCTCTACAAACGCCGACCACGAGAACAAATTTTCCTGCAGTATAAAAATTTTTAAGCCATTAACAACGACGGCGACATCAACAGCGGCAACATGGGCGTTAGAAGCTTATTTCTGTTTGTTGGATACCCCAGACGCGGTTCTATTTCTTTTAAAATCTTCAGGAACACCACTTTAAACGTTCTGATTCTCGTTACGAATTGAGCATTGGCATCAGTAAAAAAATACATTTTTTTTCGTTTTGGGCCCATGGTTTCTAAATATACAAAAGCTATGTGTCAAAATTATCTTCCATATATTAAAATTTATTGAAGTTATTGGAATATAATGGACCCTCTAACCTCACAACAGCAGTTCGAGTCGTCAAAGGCTTTCATAGCGGGGCACTGGTCCGTCAAAATTTGACGAGTTGAATTTGACAATCGTCAAGTGAAACGACCTTTGTGAAACGTATATATTAATTAAACATGGCGTCGGTAGTTTGGCGCCCGTCAAAGCTGCTGATCAAGGTTGGTGAAACCGGCCGTCAGTCTCAGTGGGTCACCGAACCGTGTGCAGTTAGCCAGTTGCTGAAATACTAATGTGTAATGAAATTCTTATGTTAGTATTTCTTTATACAAAACTGATATCCAATGTACTATTAAAACGCAACTAAACATCAGTGAGCTTATAAACGTTTATCTCTGGGTGAGACCTGGTCCAACGATTACTGTAAGTGCTGTGAGCAATTTATATAAATACAAAATTGATATAATTTCAATGACAAACCGTTGTTTAGAGAGCCATTGTCATTCTCTTTGTGTCGATGCGGCCCTTTCTCGGAACTAGTTTACTCTGTTTGATGAATGTTCGGTGAAACTGTGGAGGTTCTCATTCGTTCTCTTGTAATTTGTGTTACTTTTCGACTGTTCACATGCATCTCCTTGTCCGTTCTTATCCATTTGCAATGAATAAAGCTCCATCTTAACATCTAATAAGATCCGTGTTTTGAGACTGACGCGTAAACGTAATCAAAGAGAATGAATGACGAAATCTTTACTTACTGGGAATTGTCGACGCAACAAAAAAACATCAAAGGAAGTCTTGATAATATTATTACTGCTCACGTGGACAGTGAAATACGTGTGACAATGAGAGCCAACTGACGCAGCACGCTTCTCAAAATTAATTACTTTCCAAAACTAGAAAGTTATGGTCCACCTATTCTAGGATTTGTAACTATGAATTTGCTTTTCTTGTTAAAGATGTCATAATGGGTTAAGAGATTTAACAAAAATGTTTCAGAACATACGCACATTTCCTTTCATTTTGAAGTGTCTAACTAATTTTCTCTGTATTGTTATCATCAGGATTGCTTCATTTCCTATTTTCAGTGGTTTCTTTTAAAATAGCTAAATCGCATTCGGAATTGCAGTTGATTAAATTTGGGTAAAGATGATAGGAAAAGATTAAGCTAATGAATTTACACTATTACTCTCGCAAGTTTTCTTGACACACGGGCTTCCTAGCCCTCATCCATCGCTGAATAGCACGGCACGTTTAGATACATAGGTCCGACTCGGAACAGCTCGTACCAATTTACAATGCTGGCAACAACTACCTCGTACTTCCAAAACAATCGTAGCGTTTCTCGTGGCACGCATTGGTGAGCTAAGTTCATACCCACAGTCGGAATGCCCTTTTACGCCGTGACGTAGTCAGAGCTCTCCTCTCTCCGTACCCCTCGCTGTGGATTATCAAGAAAACTTGCGTCTATAGTAGGCATCACCTCCAAACGAAGCGTTATTTTCAAAAAGCTACGCTCTACATGACGACGTCTGTGCTCTCGACTAGCGATCAGTGATTCCAGTCGACAGGATGGTATCTTACTGTAGTTTTTATATATAATATTTGGAAGACTGAATAGTTTAATTAATCAGTTTCCGGCTTTTTGAATGTTTCGCCATTCAGTTATGTATACTATTTCATTTCTACGTTGCATAATGATGTCAATTTAACCCTATAATGACGAATTTTGGTTTCATTATTTGCCGTCTTATTATGCCGTACACCTTGTTTTTATATTAATCCTTTGTTGATATGGATTATACTTCAGAGCTATGATCTTCCATACTAAAATGCCAGTTGTCTTTTTTTTTAATCACTAGTAAAAACCTTTGGAAAAAGAAGGCTTTTAGAGTTCATAAGAGAAGAAGTCCCTGAGAGAGGCAAATTGCTATCGAGTTTGTCGTATTGCCATGCCAAGGAATTTGTTGGAAAGGTCGAGTGCCGCAGTGGCAACGCGGCGCTACGTCACAGTGCTGACTGCAATGTTAGGGGCGGTCGGGCGGGCGGTCGTATCGTCTGCTGTGCCGCCAAACACGCCATTGCCCTAATCACATGTCGCGTCCAAGCCGCGCCCCCAATACGTCTCATTTCATGCGTGCGCTGTGCGTGTTGGCACTGTCAATTACATTCGGAGACGAACTGAACGGGAGTTGCGCTTGGCGCTATAAGTCAAGCATATCGACGTTTTAATTATTTTTCTTGTAGTGTATTAACATTAAAAATGTTTCTAAAGATAGCAACGATCAAGCTTCGGAGTTTCTTGTGTCTGGCTGGTGTGAACTACAGTGTGTTTTAACTAAGTCCAGAATTTAACTTATCTATGGGACGTCCTAGTCGAGTTTAGTAAATTCGTTATGTCGCATTTCGGGTGGGAGAAACCACTATAAATAATTATGCACGAGGTCTGCAAGTGAATATTTATTAGTTTTGGGGGTGTCATTTTACAGTTTCATTCATTCATTTAGTAAACTCCGAGACGTTAATTCTCCTCTTTTACAATTTTAAATGGAGTTACTTATAACTGAACATGAATAGAGCTAAATAATCGAGTAAAGTATAGTATATATATATATATATATATATATATATATATATATATATATATATATATATAATTCATTCGACGTTCGATTTGGAAAAGAATTCAGGTAAAATGTTCCGACTCTTAAGCCTATATTTTTGCCGTCCCGGCCGCGGTGCTTGTGCCTCCGTGAGAGACTGGCACGGCTCTGTGAGAGCGCGGCGTCAGCGGAGCGAGGCCGCGCGCCGCTTGCTTGCAGCGGTCACCGCTCGGCGACCCGGTCCCGGCCCGACCGCAGGACGCGGGACGCGGCCCCGCTGCCGCAGCCGCAGGCACGGCCGACGCGCCCGCCCGGGCCGCGCGGCCAGCCTCTGCTCTCGCTCCCCGCGGCGGCTCATCGCTAATCAATGCACGGTGGAGCCCTGCGTTGCTTTAGCTTTCTTAATAACCTTGGCCTACAGTGATATCGTAAATTTTACAATAATGAGGATGGTGACGACTGTGGTGTTGATAGTGCTAATAGCGCAATGAAATATGCATTTTCGCCAGAGTTTCAATGTTGTACTTTTTTCCCCTCCCTCCTTTTCATTCTCTTATTCATTTTCTTCTTCAATGATGTACTGAACGTCAGGCAGTACTGTTACCACCTAAATATACGTAATATACGAACACCTTCCCACTGCCCTGCAGTCAGCACGTATATGCATTGCGGATTGCATTATACCAACATACCCCAATTTAAACTCTTCCGGAAATGAGCTGGTGAAATCGATCTGGATGGCCGAAGTGTCTAGTGCGTGTGCCGACTCAGCGCCTGGGTCGGAAAGGACGCGGGTTCAAGGAAAGGGCGCCGTAAGCACGGTTATTTGTCCCTTGTCTTTCCATGTATGTGTTGTCGCGGAAGGCCTGTAAGTCTGCGAACCACTGATCGAGGAGCCCGCATATTAACCCCCTGAGGGGCCTACTGGCTGCCCGGCACGGATAGTCGAAAATCGGCATCACCTGAAGTTGGAAAAAGGCCCTGGAAGATGATGATAATGATGATAATAATAATAATAATAGTAATAGTAGTAGTAGTAAAATTAATAATAATAGTAATAATAATAATAATAATAATAATAATAATAATAATAATAATAATAATAATAATAATAATAATAATAAGCTTGGGAAAATTCATTCCTAGGAACGTACAGTTGGCATTCGAGTGAAACGAACTTTTTTTAATATAAAACCTGTGAAATTGATTCTAGTGAATTTGTCTACGTGATTAGTAAATATTAAATGGCGAAAGAATAGGCGAAATAACATAAGCAATTATTCGTGTTTTTCAGACAAAATTGAGTGTTTCATTGTTTTTGTGTTTTTCTCAATTCCTGTGTATCCCATGAAACCTTAAACACCGTTCACACGGCCGGAAGTTGCATAGTTTTCTTTAATTTCTGTACGTAATGGTTATTAATAATATAGATTGTCGCTTGATCACATTTAAGTGATTCGTTTCACCAGTTCATATACTTCGAAAATGCTCATTCATTGACATTCTTACACGTCTCTGCATCAAATGAAAGTCGTAAAGAAATTTTTAAAATGATGTATTTGAATGCATGGTTCAGGATATTCATCGCTTCTTCAGATGTCATTTACCAGAAATCTTCGCCGAAAAATAATTCATTCTTCCCTACGATTATTTTTAATTCTGCCTCTTAGCCTTTTCTAATAATACTTTTGTAAATGGTACATGATACGGTGATGACAGGAGGAGAAAAGACGAACACAAATACAACCATGCCCGAGGAGAAACTCCATCCCACGGCACTACTGCCTTAACGATCTCGGCCATCTGTACCGGCGAAGCTTTTGATGATAACATTTCTTGAATTTTACAAGTTTACGGAGGATGTATAACTTTTCACAATTTTATTCCTTTATCCAAATTACGTATTGAAAAACGCTTGTATAATATACGACCGGCTGAGTTAGCTTAGAGCCAGCATGACGGTTATCTCTGCAGGGCCTGTGTTCGCGAGGTCCTAGGGTTCTAGTCCCTAGAACGAGAATTCTAGCAGCCGGCTACTCTGATTGGTAGTTTTACGCGGATTCTTCGATCAGTACCACGCGAGTACCGGGGCAGTACCTTTAAGAAACGGGCCACGGATCGCGTACGATCCTTCCTTCCTCTTCCTTGCCCTATCCTCTCCCCTTTCACACTCACGCCCGCACGCGCGCTAAAACGCGCTTCACTAGCACACGTGACGGGAAACCAGTCGAGCTTGTCCCTGCCGGGATGGAGCTGCGCTGCGGGCGATGTCTGGAGCGTTTCCGCGCACGCCGCGGTGACGTGTCGCGCGTATTACCATCCAGATGGGGTGGAGTACCGCCGCCTCCCGGGATGAAATACATCCACTGTATTAACGAGACTGATGGCCTATGCAGTTGTCTTCTCCGGAAACATCAATCAATAGAATTCGAAAATATCAGTGTAAAGAGCGAGTCCATTACGTGATGTACTGTGGAAGAAAATCTTATTTTTCCGGAAAGAAGGAATACCACTCGGAAATTTTCGTAAATATAATTCGTACTCATTTTTTCCTTGAAAACAGGTGTTGAAATTGTAGTGTATACGTTAGTACCTGTAATAGCATCCTGTTAGCTGCATTTTGTTCAATTTTACTAAATGCGGCTTTGCTACATGATCTCCCCAGTTCTAGATTACGGTAATTTAAATAAAACATGTGTGAATTAAGTGTCAGAAGAAAGTTTGTTGTATTATTTAGTATAAATATCTTGTGGACTTCAAAAATTTGAAATTTTAGGAACTACGTGTAAATGATGCAAAAGTGCACTTGAGAGGAAGCTTTGCTTGAATTCACTACCGTACTTACGTACGGTTTATATTATTTTCTTTTCTGAGAAATGGCAGACGTTTGCGACTCTTGTAAGAGAATGAATAATCTCGTTATTTGCATTTTACAGTAGTGCAGTTAGTATTGGAAAGAATATATTCAGTGTTCACCAATGTGGCTCCAATAAATTATTGTGAAATTTGCATTGTGGTTCCATGGGTATTTCCTGGAACGGTGGAGAAACGACCCTCCTTGTGTTGAACAGTAATTAGAAAATGTTCAAATTTCAAGAATTTATCAATAATTTTGGATGTTGTTAATGAATATAGAATTCATAGAAAATAGATACATGGAAATATTGATTAGAGGCGCCGCCAGGATCTTTTCTCGGGTGGCGATGATTAGGGGGTGGGGTCTCCGGACTGTTCATGTTTTCTTGTAAATATTTTTTTCTTTATGTGTAATATAAAATGTATTGTAAGCTGACTTATGGTTAATATTTATTATGTTAGCAAATTGTGTTGTGTGTCTTCCGTTATTATAGAAAATTGTAAAAGCTATATTTTTGAGTGTCTTCGGGGACTAAAAACCCCATGAGCCCCCGCCCCCTTCCATGCGCCACTAGTATACTGGTCTAATGCTATGAAGCGTTTACTGTCTTTGACACTTATTTTGTTTTTACAACCACAATTACTAACCCACAGATAGGTGTTAGGATAAGGAGAGATCGGTTCCCAAATCTCCAAAGTAGGGCGAAACTAGTCGGAGGTCAAGAGGCGGGCGTCAGACTTTGGCGGCCGGCAAGGCAGGGCGGAGCAGAATGAGGAGGCGTTGGAAGGGGAGGGCCGGAGGGTGCGGCGGCGCGCTGGGCGTGGAGGGGGTGGGAGGGCGCCGCCGCGCGCCGCGCTGCGCCTCGCCGCGCCGCGCCCGCGCGCTATCGACCGACGGCGCGGGCGGCGGCGGGGGAACCCAAGGGGACGGGGGGGGGAGGGGGCGCACGCCCTCTCGTGCACACGCGGCTCCCCTCTTCCCCCGTCCCTCCCCCCCTTCGCGACTCGCCCCCGGAAAGCGACATGGGCGGCGGCACCCCCGCAACTTGGGCGACCCGCTCGCTCGGGTTTTTCAGACCTGAACCTAGGGCCACTTGTATTGGCACGTGGGGCGCTGCGAAGACGCGCTATATGGAAACTAACTGGGAATGGTTTTCTTGATGGTAATCGAACCACTATTTACTCTTAATATAAGAAAAGGTAATAATTTGTAAATTGCTTACTTTTCAAATGTAATTGAAGTTCTCCAATTTCCGGGCCAGAAAATACATACTTGATAAAACTTGCCTAATATTTCCGTCACGTAATCAATATTAGTTATTCCAGTGGTCTTAAGCCCGCGTCACATGACGCGTTCGTGAACCTCATATGAGACATAGTACCTGTACGTACTAAGTGTAAATATGGATCAATGCCTACTTTGACTTCCTATTGGCCACTTAAAACTTTCTGCTTGCATGGTCATGAAAAAGTACAGAATAATCTCATTACTCGAAAACTACAGATAATTTATAAAGTACTAACTCAACTAACTTGTCTTGCTCGGGTTCATAATCATCTATTGGGCAAGAAAAATAATTCATTCTATGAATGGAATACCCCCACACTTCCTGCCCACAATATTCTTCGGTTCAGTGAAAATCCCATTAAAATAGCTTTTGCCGTTTTCTGGATTGCGCCGGACAGACAAAAACTCTAAAAACAATTGAACTAGTTTTTATATCATGAAAATAAGCAGTTCGTTTGAAAAGACGGTTATTTTGAAATCAGAGGTAGATAGTCTGTTATACTTTATAAAGACCTGAAAACTTTTTGTAGTTTATTGATCAATGTTTCGCTGATGTCATGGCTTTATACTCGTAGAATTTCCAGACTGTATGCTTGAAAGTAGATAGGTATATAAATGTAAAACTAAGAATAATGTTCCTTTACCAGTGTCCGTTACTACAAAACCAGTGTTTGCGGGTTCAAACTAGGATGGAAAATGTTTATTCTAAAAGTTAATTCTCGATCTTGCTTTCTGGAATACGTACCTATGGGAAACTAATGTAAAATTGTGAAAGAAATGGATTTGGAATTTTGTGTTAACATCTACATGTCCTTTATACCGAAAAGTGTTTTTCGTTGACGTCCGTAGCAATCATTCCGTGTTCGCACTGCATCCCTGTATAGTATATTTAGTAATTGAGCAACCTATCTGTGTGTGTCCGACCGTTACGGTCATGACCTTCCGGTCATTTGGGGGAAGCAAGGTTTCATTCGACGTGACGGTCGGCTTGTGATGAACTGGGCATTATCCAGTATCCTCCTAGATAACAGATAAGAGCAGAATGTATCTTGGCGAAGACTAAAGATGGGAATATTTTATTATATAGTTTCAGTCGAAATAATGCGAAATAATCTCAGTCGCTAAAAGTAGTTTATTTAATAAAATGTGAGACCACAGATGGCTGTACCCAATTGTATTGTTTTTCCAAGACTTCATTTGAGGTACTTCTCCACTGTACGATATGGTGACAGCATGGAACACGAGCTAAGCATCTTGTGTATCATTCTAGAATATTCTGGTAAAATTCTAGCAAAATTGTTTGGGTTCAAAGGCATTTACAGAAGGGAAAACCTACGAATTATTTTCCTGCTTTTCTGTCATTTCATGAATATTTACGACTTGAAACCTCAAATTGATGATAATTAAACCTGATATTTGACATAATTAAATCTGATTTAATCTAGAATGTAAAGAAGCGGTGTTACAACAGCACAGTCTCATTTCATTTTGTTAGGTTACATAATGTAACACCAGCTCAACCCACGCCCAAAAATGTGGACACTTGAACTCCATTACATATGTTTTCTCGGCCAGTGACGGGATACTTCATTAGAGGATCACTTCATTGGCCTAACAAATGATGCTGCAAATGTTCCCATCATGCAAAAAAATGTTTGCCTGAGTTGGAGTTTGAACTCGAGCGAATAGGGGGCGAGTTGAACGTGGAAACCGCGACACGGTGGTCGAAGAGTTCAGAGTTCCATTGAAATTCGTGTTTAAAAAAATGCTTACCTCTCAATTTTTGAAAATGCAAACAATTCTATGGAAATGGCACTTCTGTCACAAAAAAGTCAGTGCATTGTATTCTACTTTTACTGACGTTGAAAGCAAAAATTGGAGATTTTCCAAGAAAATAATTTATTTTTGGCGAATATCATATGTCAAAACTATTTTTTTACTACAAACTTGCACAGCAAACAAGCCTTTTTTTATTATATACAAGTAAAATTTACAGTATTTTTCATAAATAAAATAATCAGTTATATATGAAGTGTAACTTGCAGCAAGTCGCCCATCGGTACTTTCCATTGCTTACTTAAACGAGTTATAACAGAACAAAATATTGGTATTGGAATGGTATTGGAAGAAAATAGAAGAATTTACTGGGGTGAACGTTATTCATTTTAATGATCAAGAAATGAAGAAAGGAAATTCTATTGAGACTAGATATTTCTAGGTTGTTACCGCGATTTCGGGGTAGTGCGGCATTTCATGTGAACGAAGGTGCAGATGAGTGACTCTTCAAAGTTTTGATTGAAATTCATATCCCCATGGTTTTTGAATTTTTGGAAATTTTATGTTATTTTTATTTTGTAGTATTGGACACAATCTTTCTTTTCAGTAGCTTTAGTCCTGCGCTGTTGAGGATCCGCAAGGCTTGTCCGCCCGGCCTATGCCTGTGCACAAGGTGGCTTAGGACGTGACATACTCCCCAATCTGAAATGAGCAGAAGATGGGATGATGGGAAAGAAATTGCAAGGAAAGGTCGCGTGCTGTCTCTTGCCAGATGTATATTGTACTGCCCCAGCATTCGTGTCCAAGTGATCACTAGTCAGAGTGGTGAGCTACGCGAATTTAATTCCAACAGGCGCCACAATCTCAGCGATGTTAAACACATCAAGTAATTTCCTGCACCTTGCCGGGATCGAAGTCTCGACCTCTGAATCATTGGAGCGTTAGAGCTGTAAGGCACCGCTACCGGTGTTGGTATTTTCTTCTTGATACATATAATTGTTAAATATAATATTGGTAAATCCACAAGTAATTGTTCCTGTGCGCAGAATCTCCATCTCGATGGCGGTTTTCATATTTTTCTAGCGATCTAGAGGAAATTTTAATGTGGTCTTTTTTCATTGAAAATAATATATTATTAATAATAATTTCAACAGATATCCGTGTAAACAGTCGTTTCGGCAAATGGTGTAGGGATCTTTGCATTGGTTTTTACGTGGTCTTCAGTTTTTGAGATTCTCATTTAATAACTTCTTACCGTAAACGTGTGTTCATCTGGCATTTTCTTTAATCAAATCATACCAGCATGGTCTGTTCAATGAAAATAACCAACATTTCTAATGTCAATTCCTTGAGAAACTCTTCTTACAGACGGCTCTTTACCGATCTTCCTAACGTCCACAGTGTTGTTCTTATGGTGTGACGAAGCACGTGCCAAAGAATCATCGAAGAGAAAATGTACTTTTTCGTGTATAAATTCGTGAATTGATATAGTTGGGAAGCGGATAATTACAGTAGAATCGAATCGGAGTGCGAAGAAGTTCTACCAATGTCTCCTGCGAATGAAGCTCAAGAACTGCAACACTTGATTGCGGTTACACTAACGACCGTGCGTGACTTGACTCGTCGGGTCTCAACAAAGTTTCGGTTTTGGCGAGTCGTTCTCCGATGCGACAAAATTGCAACGGAATTTTACAAAATTACAAAACAGTTTTTACAGTTACCCCTGTCTCCGAAGAAAATCGTCAGAGTTAATACGTATAACGCGTATCTAAAAAGAACATAAGTTTCTCTAGTCTCATCTATTTCGTCAACAGATGAAAAACTCAATTATTCGGAAAAACTTTATTTTAGTAAAGTGGGGATATTTGTCATGTGCCGTGGAATCAATGTTTACCATTCTTTGTAGTAGAAGTCTGCAGCGTGGGATAGATACTAGTGTTTGACCGTCTGCAACTCTGCTTCTCTGTGATATACGTAATGATGACTGGACAGGAATTTTTTGAAGTGTAAGAAGGATGGAAATGGGGGGGGGGGGATCTGTCCGGTGAAAATACCTAGCTGAACTGCTGCGGATGTGATGTGTTGTAGGCCGAGCCATGTGTGGCTGACTATATAACCATTAGAACTATGTTGTAGCTTTCTGTTGCTTATTTATTAGTTTCTTATCGGTTCTCTTTCACTTGGAGGGACCTGTATAACTTGATCAGTTGATACAGGTCCCTAATTTCTCAGGTTTCGTTTTTTAGTGAGGCTGAATAATGAAGGTTTGCGCCGCGCGTTCCGGAACCTGTGCAATGGCCTCTCCTGGATGCGCAGAGAGCATCGAGTTGACCGTCCCTGCGTTGAATTCGAAGGGCTCGCCCCAAGCGCCGCCCAGCAAAAGGATCGATTGTGCGTCCTCCCTCTCCCGCACTCTCTTTCTCATATTGCTTGCTGCTTTGGAAGCTCTTTGCTCAATTAGGTACACGTCTACGCGTACACATGTGTATGTGGTTTATATAGTGGAGGTTTCTCTTGTTCTGACATCACTTACCACCTGCCTTTGAATTGGAATTGGTGACATTGCATTATGTATTTGGAGAGTTGTTGGTGCAATCTCCCATTACGTGAAAGTGATAACGAGAATATTGCTACTGATCTTTTTAGCGGTAAATTGTATTGTACGATTAATTTACCAAAATTCACAGCAAATTGCTAAAAGGTATAAAGATAATAAATGACCGACCTCTCCAATCTCAATTCCTATTATGGAAATGAAGTCATGAATAATATGTATTTTAAATTAGGTGTTTTATACATTTCAATTATACATTATTTCACTTGCAGAATAATCAAAAGTAATATTACGAGCGTTCTGGGTATGTCCAGAACGTATACATTATAACATTTTCGACCGTGGCTGTATTTTCAGTTGTTAAAACTCTTGCACTGATTCTTAACTATATAATGTTTGAGAAATAGCTAGGTAGTAGAAAATTATATTGAAATAGGTGTTGTGTCATGTGACGCCATTTCTTTGATACAGTTTGACACTGATCGTACTTAACGGTTTGTTTCGTAATAGTTCGTTTAAATTTGGAGTATTATACTTGCTTGAGTTTATTGTAATAGTGCTTATGTTTTTCCTGTTAAATGAAATGCAGTTAAATCCTCTGCGAAGTTTAAGCATTTGTAAAACCTGGTTTGCGGTCTGCTCACCTCAGTTTTAGTACAATACAAATATGTAAATATTCCGATGCTTGTTTCTTTACTAATACAAAATGTTATATTTCAGTACGCCTAATTATCCTTCTGCGCGTTTAGATATATTGCGAACAAAGACTTAGTTTTCATTGATGATTTGAACTATTTTAGATCTATTCAAATCATTAAAAAATATTTTGACTCGATTGAATATCCAGCGTTTTGCCTAAATACTTCATGTACTCATGATCGCTTACGAACTTTCGAACTCTTGTTTCCCCCATGTCATGCTTTTCATGTATTGCTGTAATCGATATTGCATTCTTAGGGATGGTGAGTGCGTTATCTCAGGAAGTGGTTCACAGAATGTCGTTTCGTGTTGCAGGTACCCCGCCGCTCAGCGAGGCCCGTTGGGCTATGACGGCTGAGGGAGATGGAGGCGGCGTCGGCTGATGCTCTCGCAGGTAAGTTTCATCTGCTTGGCTTCAGCTCCCTGTCAGCGTTACCAACTTTCTGTAATATGTTGAATTACTTCGTAAAATTGAAAGAAAGAGAAAAGTTGCCAGAAAGTGAGATGCGTATGTATCTTTTCTCTACACTATTTATTTTCGTAAGCCGAAATGAAGCAATGCAAAAATTGGATGAAAAAATCGAGATTGAAACTTTTGGCTAAAGTGCTGAGAAGTCTACTTATTTGCTGTTTTTGAAATGAAAAAAAAGTGAACCCAATGATCTTACTTCCTTTTAGAAATGTGCTGATTTCATCCCTCCTAATATCGCTTGCCTATACGTATCAACTTAATCGACGTCATCACAAAGTCGGCATTTTTTAACGAAGTTGATCTGGGCTGTCCGGGTGACGCCGCGTCGAAGGCTGAGTTGCCGACGTTTCGACCATCCTGTCGTGGTCTTCCTCAGGGCTGGTATGTCCGCATACCAGCCCTGAGGAAGACCACGACAGGATGGTCAAAACGTCGGCAACTCAGCCTTCGACGCGGCGTCACCCGGACAGCCCAGATCACCCACATGACTGGTCGCGGAAGCCTACGACTTCATTTTTTAACGAAGTCCAGCCGCCTAATATGGAGAGGCTTATCGTTGATATCTTAATCACAGTTCACCGTAGGTATAAATTTCTAAAAATGAATCTTTTTCCACTAAAAAAGGCAGTCTTTTGTCGCCTCTCGGTGCGTTTTCAGTAGTCGAAGTATAAGGAACAGGTTCGCACGGTCGCTCTCTAGCAAGAAGCGGAGCTCGAGCGTGTGGCGAAATTAATAGATATATGAACACTGTACTCCATCAAATATTCCCCAATGCGGATGAAGTAGTTTTGTTTTCGAACTATTTCTTTGTTTGGTCTTAATGTCTTTTAAATAATTATACGTGATTTAAAATATTTCTATAACAAAGTAGTTTTTGTTCATACAGCACACTTTTTAGTGTGAATTTGTGTATCTCTTTGTAATAGGCAAGCAATCCATTCTCACACAGCAAGGTAAAGTTAATATTTTCAAAAATGTTATCAGTATTGACCCCATGCTGCTTAAAATTTACATGTTCCGCTATCTGTATATCTGATTTTCATTAATTGTTTAGTATTATTAGTTCATCTTAAAACGTGTTTCTCAATTTAATTTAATTGTTACGTTCATCGGAAAAGAGTATTATAATAAGCTAAACTTGTCAACAAAATTATGTAAAGCAGCTACCAGCTGCTGGTTTTATTGAAAATACAAATAAAAATTTAATAGTATTAAAGAATCATCGTCTACTTTTTTACGTTGATCGTTGCGTCGTAGTTATTGAGGTAGTCTCAATGGAACGGAATATGCTCTTACGGTTTATTGGGAGCCGCGATAGTAATTAGTCCTTTCTGGCTTCGCACCAGATAGATTCTCCCAGCTTTGAGTGTGTCTGTACTCACATGTGAACGGAACTGTTCCAGTACCGTAAATGGGTTGTCGGCTTCGAAGTCAAGGCTAAGAGAGCATTTTTAAATTACTGTACCTTTCACAACTGATCTAACAATCCCCATTGCTTTATTTACTACAATAATTAGTTTCATACTAAGACGTTTTAGAACGCAAAGTGTTATAATAGTCCAAGGCCTTCTATTAACTACTATCAACACCAGTTTGTAACATCACAGGAAGAATATTCAGATTAAAAACAAAAATTATAGGAAATTGGAATTTTTACAAAATAGATAAAACGTGCGATATCCGTATCCTAGCATATTCCACTATTCGAGGTGTTATCAAAATTTTCAAATTTCGTGTTGAAATAATAGGTATTATGATTCTATGTATTTTGTAAGTAACTGCTAAAAGAGTAATTTGGGAAACTGGCAACTGAAACTTTGCGCAAATTTGAATGAGATCTTTTTATATTGCATTTAGGAACATGAAAACTAATTTCCATGTTCATGGAGGTTTGGTTTCAATATTACTGCTTTTTGTTATTGTACTGAAAATTACCAGTGCTCCTTACCTCGCTTGAGCGCCATGTACGGGACAGCTCAATCGATTCTGTCTGCATGATCGTTCACACGCACACCAATAGATGAGTTATTAATCTTACTGTACACGACAGCCTCGCCAGATGTTCGCTGGAAGGATGAGTGCTAGTGTTACCCCATTAACAGAAAGACGTTAAGAAACGGGAATAAAGGAAAAAGAACGAAATGTATAAATTGGTGCATGCTATCTGCCTACGGTGAGGTCGTTTGAATTTGGTTTATGGCGAAGAGGACATGTTGGGAGTTTACCCGAGTGTACCGACTTGCTTTACGTAATGAAGGACGAAGTTTCACCTATGTATACTTGCATTGCATGTGCTAGTACCTACTTACGGAAAACATAATATTGGTTAAGATTAAGGATTTCCCGGCAATGAATTATTGGGAATAAATATTATGTTTACAATTATTTAAAACGCAAAGAAAATTTGTAGGCGGTGCGCAGAAAATTCTGTACTGCAGCAATAGACTTCAGCGAAGTCCTGTTTGTAATTGCTGCTGATCGAAGTGCATCAGTCGTAGAGCTTGATAAGAGTGCTGGCGTGGAAAATGGGCCCACCCCGGGGAAGCGGTGGCTTCCGAGCGCGGCGGGCGCTAGCGCCGGCGCCGCGGCAGGAAGGCGGTGGGCGTGCGGCGCTAATTAGGAAGGTCGCGGCGTCGTGGGGCCTTGGGCGGAGGAACGTCTCGGCTGCTTCCGCCGGCGCTCGGCCGCTCTCGGGCTCTCGGCGCCGCCATTGCTTCGGGCCCGTGCCTGCCGCCGCCGCCGCCGCCGCGCAATCTCCGCCCGTCGCCTCTTCGCCCATCGACCTCCGCCTTAGCGGCCCGCGCTAATTGCTCTGCGACTCACTCTTGTTTCTCTAATCGTGTCTTTACCCCAGTATTAGGAAAGCCATCAAATGCTGCTCTATTCATATTTCCATTTTAACCTCTCATCTTCCTCCTACTTATCATCAGGTTCTTCTTTGACGACATCCTCTTTATCCCCTTCTTGTCTTCGACCTCCCCTTTCTTTTTTTCTTCTCCCTCTTTTTCTTCTACTCTTCCTCCTCCTGTAAAGCATTATCACAGGAGCACGGATGTAATAAAATTAATAACATGTGGACATTACTGTGATATACATACTACAGAAATTTGTTCTAAAAAAAAATAGTAATATCAATTAATAAGAAACTGAATTGGTTTTTGAAATAAATTTCTCTAGTCATAAAAAAGGTACAGAATTTCAAAAAGAAGATTCAACACTATTTCACATATTCTTATTACTTTCCCAATTTATGAGATGAGAACAGCTTCAAATGTGTCCCAAATAGAGAGAAATGAGAACTAATTTTTGTACATATTTGCGAATTTAACATTTTAGAACCGCGCCAACTATTGAATTTCAGAGGTGCCTGAAAGACTTAAGGAAAACTTCCCAAAGTGTTAACAGACGTGCTTAAATTCGAAAAAATGAAATAATCTAGGCAGTTTTTCCGTGATCAAACATTTATGGATGCTGGAGTATCAGTGTCATACTGATGAACTCGTTTTACAAAATTAACATTTTGCAAATAGTTGCCAGCCACATCAATCACAGTCTCATTTCGTAAATGTAGGCTTCGGAGAAAGAAGAGTTTCGGGAAAAAAATCAGGACACCAGCGTCTCAATCCTTAGGTGAGTCGGCGTGTGTTGATCCCGGTGAAAGGTATCAAGTTGATGGCGGACTTCTAAAAAGGAGGTAAAGAGGACAAACTATCGCCTATCAACAAAATTTTATTTTCTTTCACCATCTTTCTATCTGGAATATAACCTCTTTCTTGTTACAGAAGACACACACACACACAATACTTTCAGGTGTGACAATAAGCTAGTACTTTGAGTAGTGACTAAAAATAACGCATAATGGACGATTCTGCATAGTTTTCCGGGCGATTCCTAGTCAAATAAAACAATAAAATGCAAATAAACAACATAATTGATTAAAATATGTACTCATTGGTTAAAAAATGATGTGTTATAAAATCAGCATTTTTATGGACTTTGACACGAAATATTAACATAACGCAATTTGGAATTGACAGAGTTTATTTAAAAACGTGTAATTACATGATTATCAGGGATCGTGATTTTGTAGTCACGAACGCCCCCCGCCGGTTCCTGTTTTTCTTCAGGTCAGATGTTCGAAGTTGGCAGAATCGTGAATTTCTGTTCTTGTAACCTCCAGGTAACGTCCTCTTCGGGGAACGTGCTCGTAGTGACGTACCTTCACCCATGCAAAGACGATCTACGGATTGGGAGGATGACCAACTCAGTTCAGAATTAGTATTTTCTTTCGAATTATTGTTTGTGTTTATTACCAATGCATAATTGATTATTTCATAAGATGATGGACAATGATAAGTTCTGGATTTTATATTCATGAAACCGGCATTCTTCGTGCAGCATGGAAACGTACGGAGTTGTTGAATCTACGAGCGAAAAGTTTAAAAATGAAAAATTAAAATAAGGTATTTGCAATTAAGTAAATGTTTAGAATGTTAAAATATACACTTGCACTGTACGTATAAGAACAGAACTGGTAAAACATTTCGTCACCGGAAAATTACACTGTTTAATAAAAGCGTTGCATTTAAAGTTGTTTATGAATTAATTCATTCCTTGTTGCTTGAATATTGTATAGAACGTATGTAAATCAACGGATTTTACAGTTTGCAATTTCGATTTATATACGGCGATTCTGTTGGAGACCATTTCAGATTTACTGCAGAAATATCCCAAAATGTAATAATTCAAATTCAATCGCCTGGAACTTTTTGGGCCGGTTTCACCAACAGCCGAGTAAAGTTGAGAGTAGTTACCCGAGAGTAAGCATTTATTCTAAGATAACTCTCGAATAGAATATAAGCTTTTCAGAATCCTTGTGGAGGGTTATTTTACTCGAGAGTACATACTCTCCGATTTACTCCGCGAATCAGCTGAACGGGCAATATATGAGTGCGATTCAAGAGGCTATGAGCGAGAGTGACGCTAGGAACCACTGCGGACCAACGCGAACATTTCATTAATTCTTTATATTGTATCATTCATTTCAGTTTCGGAGTTCTTGACGTTATTATCTTGTGCGGTGTTATCATTATTTAAGTTGGCATCGTTTATTTCTTAGTTTTTGTATCTTTATTTCTTAATAAATATTAATTTTTCTTCTCTGGAGATGAGTTACTATTTTGTTCGCAATGCAGAAAAATCAAATTTGCAGTTCGTTTACCAATGGCGATGCAAATAAATTTTCCATAACTCGGAAACGAAAATGTTTAGTTTTTCAAATGTTTCTGATCTCGCGTTTTTCTAAATTGTATTATTATTTTTATTTGTTTTATTTTTTAAACTTGTATTCACCTTTGAACTATTTATAGTAAAAATGTTGGAAAGGGATTCTGGAACTCAAGATAATGTCGCAAGTGATCTCTCCCCATATCGTCAGCATCAGTTTTACTAAATAAATAAATAAATATTTCTTAGCACTTGTAGTCTTTGTACTTATTATTTTCCTTTTCGTTATTGTATACGGTAAATGTAAATACTTTATTTTTCGTATCCAGATGGGCGAAAAATAAATTTACAAGTTTTCTACAGTTTACAAACTGTATCTGAACTGAAGTTAACAGCTGTTTTGGTCAAACAGAACTCGTGACAAAAATCTCGTACGTCAAATTAAAACAAACTCATTCTCTCTCGCTACCCTTTTGTCTTCGCAACATTAGTGGATTAAGTATTCCGAATCCAATTGCTGGAATCGTCCTTCAAAATGACTATAATTCGTAACTCGTCCGAGCATAACAACACTTCTGGGGAGTAATGCAACGTTGAAAAACCTGAGATTTACTCCGTACTTTACCCGGACGGATTTTCCACAGTGTAAGTTACTCTCGAATTTTACTTTCGTTAAGCGATTTACACTTGAGCTAAAGTGTTGAAACGTCCAAGGTTGACATGATTTACTTCGAGAGTAACTCTTTCTTACTTTTCTTGGTGAAACGGCCTGTGCAAAATGCAAAGAAGAAGGTAGTCGTAGTTAGCAGGTAAATAGGGCGAGTTGCAGAACGCGTGTGCGTTTGTTGTTACAGGGGCTTCCAGGATGGATCCCCGCGGCGGGCGGAGGGCGGCGGCCAGGCGCGGGCGAGGCCCGCGCCCGCCCACACCTCCGCCGCACCACTGCCCACGCTCCATGCCCATTGCACCGCCATCGCACAGCCCATCCCCACCGGAGGACCCGCGGGCCGGCGCCTTGCCACGCTCCTGCTTGGCGGCCTGGCTTCAGGTGGCCAGCGCGCCTAGTTGTTGCGTGGTGACAGGAACACTTTTCAACCAGAATGTCAATTTCAAAGAGAAAGCGAAGAAAGTATTCTGAGTCTGTAATGCTTCAATATATATAACGTGCATTGCTGGGATATTAGATAGTTATATGCATGTTTTCAAGTATTGCTCCGTTATCTGGTGTTAGCTTAAATCCTTGAGTAGATCATCCGTATCAAGAATAATTTAGACGTATACAAAATATATTTTCTTTGAAATGTTACTAATTTAAAATCAAGTTATTTATTTTCAAGTTTTGTTTGACATTGCATAAGTTGTGTGTTTTTTTGAGATCGCATTAATCATATTAAATTTGCTTAAGCGATCATCCTCAGCATTAGTATGTAAACTTCAAGACTATAGTCATTTTTAAAATGAAAATACATTTTATGCACTCTACAACTACCCAGCGCTTAAGATTCATGAAGCAAAGTAACTATTGCTCGAAAGGATATTGCTTTGGTAAATACTAACATCTTTCATTACAGCAGACATAACGCTTTTCATAAGATAACATAGGAAGAAACGTTTTTCTCGATTTACGATGTGAGTATTAATAAAGTTAATGTTTTTCGTGTATATCAGAATAGTAATGCTTATGATTAAATACATTGCGAAGAAGATGAATAAATGTACCGGATGGTAAATAAAATAAAGAAAAAAAACAAAAAACAAAAAAAAATTAATATTTTGGCTCCGTGTATTTTGAATTGCCAAATGTATTTTTGTTTATTAAGTGATAAACGATTCTTCTAATTGCTGTACCCAAGTCTACATTGTAAACATTAAAGTTCTGTCGTTATGGACTTGTTATAGCAATTTTTTTTGGTATAATTATTGGAGAGAATAAGAGTCGCAGTGTGCTTGTATGGATCTCGGTGTTGAATAGCTTTGCCTTCGGTTCCTACAGCTCGAGCTATCTCTGCTGGGAGGCCTGTCGGGAAGGGGGGGATGAGCGCGGGTCGCGGCCCATGGCGCGCGGCGCGCGGCCGCCACTGCAATGGCGGCCGGGAGCGCCCGCGGCCGCAGT
>BOPP01000064.1:3543262-3562811 GCA_017312745.1 Gryllus bimaculatus
CCCGCTCAGTGCGTTGCCGCGTTGCATTGGCCCGCACCAGCCACCGCTCCCGGGACGCCCCGCCTCGTGGCCCGCCCTGCTGGGGCCTGATGCCGTGCGGCCGGCCCCTGCCCCGCTGCCCCGCCCCCGCCACCGCCGCCCCCGCCGCCGGCTGTCCCGCAGCGGCCAAGCCAAGAGCGGGGCCGCCACCGCCCCTGCCGGCGCTGCTGCCCTGGGTGCGACGCTGCCTCCGCCGCCGCCTGCTCACCCGGCGCCCGGCGGGAGCGGCGCCCGCACCAGCAGCTCCAGAGGCGCGCGCTGCCCAAGCCCAAACGCAAGATCGAGGCCATCGTGCAGAAATCTGCGCGTGCAACAAGGACGCGCCTCTCCGACGACCGTCCGCCCCGTCGGCCCGCCGCCGCCTGCCGCTGCCGCGCCGTCTCCGGTCGCCGCGCCCGTTCCGGCGCGTGGAGACAAGCTGCCCGCCGCCCTGAGCGCGCTCAAGTCACCGTGGCTGGCCGGGGCGACCACCCCCGCCGGCGGCGGAGCCCAAGTCCGGCAGCCCGGCGCTCACGGTAACCTGTGTGAAGAACCCCGCCCAGAACAACCCCCCGTCGTCCCTTGTCATAACGCCGTACTTCCCCAAGGTGACAGCTTTGCCGTTGGTGACAACGTCTCCTAGCAGCTCGCCCAGCGTCATGGGCGTCGCCGGCGCGCCTCCCGCCTCGAAGCCTTCCTCAGTCGCCCCGGCGGTGACCGTGTCGTGGCCCACGGCCTCGACGAAGGGCGCGCAACCGCTTTCTTCCACCAAGAGCAGCCCAGCGCTGGAGATTGCGGACGCAGCGGGCGCCAAGGCAGCGCGTTCGAAGGGCGCGCCTCCCGTCGCCCTGTCCGCTCCCATCTGCTCGTGCGGCACCCCGGCGAAGGTGGCCTCCGACCATTCGGTCGGGTGGACGAAGGCACCCGCGTCGACGGCGCCCCTGAAGCTCGTGCCGGAAGGAAAAGCGCCTCCCGCCCCGGTGCCCGCGCCGCTGGCGCTCACGTGGCACAAGGACATCTCCGCGGCGGCGAGAGGCGAGGCGCGCGCGCCCGCTGGATCGCCTCCCGTGTCCGCGTCCGCTTCCGACGTCGTCGCCGTCTCTGCGCTGGGCGTTCCTACCGCCAAGGCCCCCGCTCCCCCGTCGCTGACTGTCACGCGGCCCAAGGGCGGCGACGGGGCCGTCGTGGCGGCGGTGACGGTGGCGACGAACGCGGGCAAGGTGACGGTGAGTGCCCAGAGACCGAAGACTGCGATGGCCAGGACTAAGGAAGCGACCAGTAAGTACGCGCGAGAGAGTGAAGTGTTAAAGTCTGATAGTTCGAAAGTGGAAGTGACGCTAGACAAACAAAACGAGAAAATGACTCCAAGCCATGCGGCGGGTCCGACGCCTCCCAGTGCGACGACGACGGTGGCTGTGACGGCGAGCAGTACACCGATTCTGATGGCCGAAAGTGGAACAGGTAAGTTGCCAAATACTCCCTTCGTTTTATATTTTGTGGTAGATAGAGACGAGAACAGTAAGAAGAAAAAAGTATGTTATAATTTTTCATTCGAGAACCTACTTGTTTTACTTCCTCTCGCCTATCAGTTCTCGTTTTACTATCTCGCTTTCTACATACTTAGGTAGTAAAGCGAAAGAATTGTAATGCTGTAACGGAAAAAATGTATATCGAAATAGTGAATAAAGTAAATTACTAACGCGTTCTGTAGTCAATCCAGGTTTTATGGGCTCTTGATACCGAACAATTGGTTGTTTCACACATGAAAACGTACTTTGCGAATAAAGTGTTTTTTTGTATTTTAAAAATCATTATAGGTTTTCATTATGGATCCCATTGAAGCATCTGAATACTTAATAAAAGTTTGTCTTGAATTAATAAAACAGAAATACATTATGTACATGACAAATTATTTTTAGAAAATACTTTTTAACTAGCTTTATCTAGTTCGTATGGTTGGGGTTTATTCCATATTCAAGACGTATAATAGTGTGTATTTTGTTTTCTGTGCCTGCAGAAGTCCCTCCGCTGTACACAATGACGGGTTTGTCCCACTACTCCATATATTTTATGATAATGAGACAAACTGTTTTAATATTGTAGTGAAATACCCTGAAACTATTTTAGACGAGATAAATGGAATTCTCGAAAGTTATATTTCAATGTGAAATGGCTCTGTCAATCGTATGCATACAACAATGTTACTTGAATAGTGACGCTACGATTTAGGTCTCTTTCGTTGACATATGAATAAATCTTTTGACCCTAGTATGTTTGTCACATCCTACATGAGTCATCTCATTTGTTTCTAAAATTAATTTAATATTGTGATTTAATAACCTCATTATCTACAGAAATTTTCTTTTATGTCCGTGTGTACACTACGTTTAACTTTTCACCTTTCGCGGATAATTAGTTTCTAAATTATTATCCTGTATAATGATTATGTAAAGGAGTTTCTTATGCCTGCCCATTTTCCTTAGAGTCGAAGTGTATATTAATATGTGTATATTTTAATTTGTCAGTTGATCCACTTTCCCCATTTTATTTCAGTTCCCACGGCCTCCCCGGCGTCCTCGGGAACTGCTACACTGACCGTCGCCTCGCCCAACATCACAGCCACTACAACGTGCGCGACACCGACTGAAAACAAGACCGGAACTTTTAGGATATCGTTTATGCAAGCAGGTCGCCTTAATCCTCAGTCTCGATCACAAAGCCACAGTGCGAAGGCCAGGGCGGCGAGACGTTCATCGGGTGACCTCAGTGACGTGGCGCCACCGCTCGAAGAACCGTCACCCCATGTGCAGCTTGTCCCCTTTAGTGACAAACGTTCGAGTGAATTGTTACGCGAGGCGAGTTCGCGGAAAGAAGACGTAGCGTTAGGTGACAAAATACGTAGAACGTGTGATAACAGCAGTGCTACATTAGTTGAGACGATTCTTTCACAAAAAGAATCTCAAGGACGTGAGAGTGACTTAGATAACGTTGTGTCTGTCAAACAGTCTACCTCGAAATTAGAAAATGTCAAATCACAATTGTCAGCCCCTGTTGCAGATCGCATATCGAGTCCCAGCGATAAAATGACTAGTCAAACCCAAGTACCCATACAAAATGTGGACAAGGAATGTACTGTAGGTGCGGTAAATAAAGACACTGAGTCCATCGCAAACGTATCAGGCGCCTCTGTAAGTGTTGTTCCAACGGCTAACGTTGAGGAAAAGAACCAGAAATTAGTTATCAGTTGCGAAAAATCGGAGCTTAGTCAGGGATCCAGTAATATTAGAGAAAAGTCAATCGAAACTTCTGATGTATCGCATGTGAAGTGTACAGAAAGCGGTAATTTTCAACCATTACATCTTGGTTTACTTGGCGGTAATGCTCAGGATTTGAAAGAGTGCACCAGGTTTGAGAATAACAGTTCAGATTCTCACATCAAAGTTTCAGATCCTTGTAGCACTGAAGGCCATAAGGATCGTTCACATTCTCAGGTTACTTCACCTAACTCAGTAGTTTCTCAAAACAGAGGACCCAAAACTCACGAGAAACAGCGGTTGTGTGAGAGTTCTTCTGAGGGAAAGGAGATTGAACCCCATTTTGTAAAACCCACTTCTTCCTGCCGTGCGAGCATCGATAGTTTGTCTGAAAAGAATGGCATCTCAGGGACATCGATCTCGGAAAGATCCAATAAATTACTACCTTGTTCCGAACAATCCTCAGGTAGACCGCGAATTAAACATGAACCTGAAGAGAATAAATGGGCTAAAGATCATGTATCTAGTGATCTTTATTTATCAAAGGATCACCATACCTCTAGAGATCACCACCACCATAATGATCACCATTCCTCTAGAGATCATCACTCTGAGCATCATTCTTCTCGGGATCACCACAATCCTAGTGACCATCATTCATCTAGGGAACATAAGCACAGATCTCACCATAGACACAGTTCTCACCGAAGTAGTAGCTCCCGCGATTACTCTTCGCACGGCCACCACTCGTCTCGCCACAGCACCACCGGCACAACCCACAGCAGCTACAGCCACGGGTCCCACGGCCATCACAGCAGAGGCCATCACGGGAGCCACGGCAACAGCCGCAGTCATAGTCAGAGCCACGGGCGCAGCGCGGAGCGCAGCCACGGCCACCAC
The DNA here is from genome assembly GCA_017312745.1 of Gryllus bimaculatus. NCBI lineage: Eukaryota > Metazoa > Arthropoda > Insecta > Orthoptera > Gryllidae > Gryllus > Gryllus bimaculatus. The sequence goes on from BOPP01000064.1 coordinate 3,547,435, forward strand.
AAGCACAGGACGCCGCCGCGCAGCGTCTCGAGCGACGATCGCCACCCGAAGGCGGAGGGCGGGGAGGGTGGAGCGCCGCGCCCGCAGCAGCACGTGCAGTGCAGCCTCCCGCTGGCACGCGTGTCGGGCATCTTGGAGAGCTGCCAGTCGCTGGCCAAGGCGTCGGCCAACAAGCGGCGCCTCGAGCAGCGCCTCAGCACCTTGCCCTCGCGCGCCCGCGCCTCTTCGCCCGCCGCCCCCGCACCGGCGCCTCCACCCGCGCCCGCCTCCGGCAGCAGCAGCAGCGGCAAGGCCCACGACGCCGACAGGTCCGGCGTCGAAGGGCTTGGAAAGGTGGCCGACAAACGATCGCCGGCTGAGTCTAGAACGCGCTCGGTCGATTCGGTTGCTCAGAAGGAAGGCGACGTGCCTCATGGCAAGGCAACCGCGGATGGCAGCGTCCGGGAAGCTGTTAAACGTCTCAGCGTGGACTGTAGCCCCCAGAAGGTCGAGGGCGTACAACAGAGTAAGAGTAAAGACGTATCTAAAGGTGTTGCGTTGAAGGGCTCGGACACTCAGGGTGTTTCCAACGCTAAGGTTCAGTCTTCTGAGTCATTACAAAACGATAAAGCAACGCCACTCAGCGCGAGTGAAAAAAGCACGAAGCTGCCGCAAGACTCTGAATCTAAGACTGATGTTGATATTAAGCAGGCTTCTGCCTCAAAGAGTGCTCAAGAAGAAAAGACTCAGAACGTCTCTTTCACATCCATAAAGTTGCCTTCTGACACGAATACCATGACAGTCGCTCTCGTTAATGCACATAAAGACATGAAGGCGCCGCTGGAGAATCACACTTCAGAATCTATATTACGAGATGTTGAACAAACCCCCATCAACGACTCTGACATTTCTAAAAAGTCACTCTTAGTCAATGCTCAAAACTCTGTAGAAGTGTCTCCAACGAAGACAGACATCACCTCCAGCGAAACGTCGTTACCTGGAACTGAAGATGAATTAAAGATAAGCAAAAGTTCTGATATTTCCTGTTCTAGTACTCATAAAGATGCGGAGGCTTCCAAGGTCAGTCATAAGAAGTTCCAGGACCCCGCAGCGTTTTCAACAAAGATAAATGTATCGATCGGGACTCCTCCGACCGTGGCTGTGAAGTCAGATGTTAGTGATGTCAGTAAAGACATTGATTCTCCTGCCAATAAACTGGAGGGACATGACAAGGTTTTGGCAAAGGAACCTGCATGCGCTGATCAGATGATTCATGAAAACGAGAAAATTACTTCTTTGAAGAACGAAAAGAATGTAGAAAAACACAAATGTGAAGCCAGTGACTCTGTGCACCTCTCTGATAACAATTCTGCCGATTTACGATTATCTGTAGATAAGGAAAGTAAGGATCACATGGAAGGAAATGAACGTGGGCTATCGAATAATGCCCAAACATTCGATGGTGACGTTAGCGCGAAGAGTAGCGAGAAAAATCTTACTGAAACGGTTGGCGTTAAAGATAAAGACACTTTGGAAAAAAGAAATGAAGTTGAGCTTACGACAGAATCGTCCCGCGATGCATCTGTTTCAGAACGAGAACTAGAGCAAGAGTTCCCTGCAGTAAAAGAATTAGAAACAAAAGACTCCAAGAAGACTGAGGATGTTGAGGTTCCGGGAAATAGTATGAAAGATCCAGAAACATCGCCAAAAGAATTAACCTCAAAGGAAACTGAATCCGATTTGAAACGGGCGATCCAAGAAACATCATGTGAAAATTTGCCAATGAAGGAAGATCTAGTGGTCGAAATGCCATCAAAAGTGTTGATATCAGTACAGGAAGTATCTGTCAAAGAATCTTTAGATGTAAAAGAATCAGAAAACACTCATCTAAAACCAACTTGTGAAAAGCAAGTTGAAACGAAAAAGCAAGCCGAATCTGAACTTGAGGTGCAGCTCAGTAATGAAATTCCAACTCCAGATACATGTGCAAACTCTCAGGGAGAGCCGATCGCCGAAATATCTGTGAATAAGTCCATGAAAGTGACAATAGAGACTTCGGAGAAAAATCAACACACAGATGCTAAAATCGAGGCAGAGATTGTAAGTATATCTGTATCGAAAACCTCAACTGATGAAAAGCAAAACACCGATGCAATTCCTGATAAATACACTGAATCAATCGGGCCAATACAGAGTGATAACGACCTATTGCACAAAGAACTCCCGGAGGCGTCATCGACGGAAATGTCTGAGAAAAGCGTGGAAGTTACACCTGCAGAGAAATTGACCATAATTAAAACTAGTGATGAATATTCGGCAGGATCAATCTCAGAAGAAAAGACAACGGAGATATGTGTTCTGGAAACACCGCCTCTTCCTGATATAACTAGAAAGAAGTCCACTGAAGAGATGTCAGAGAAATATTCGGTTGAAGAAAAATTAGAAAAATGTTCCACAAACCAGAAGGATATAAAAAAGTCACCCATGAAACACAAATCACCCGCTAAGGAGGAAAAGCTGCAACACAAATCTAGAGGTAGATCACCCAAAAGTACCAAAACGATAAGAGTATCTCCCAAAAAAGAAATTTCTGTGGAAAAGTCTCCCATAAGTGATCATTCAATGCCACTGACTCCCAAACAGAAGTCAGCGAAGGTCAGTGTAAAGAAAAATAGAGAAGAATCATCTTTGCAAGGTACTTGTAGTTACGAAGAAAATATTGTGGAGTTTTCACCCTCAAAAGAAAGCACATTTAAAAATGAAGAAACTCTAGAAAATTCTAATACAGATGGGTCTAAAAAGAAATCTAATGTAGAGGAAAAGCATTCAAGAAAATTGCTGTTTGAAGAAATTTCGCAAGAGAAGTCAGCAGCAGAAGTAACAGCTCCCAATAGTGAATTGCTCGAAGAAAGAGACATAAGTATCAGTCCACAATTATCCAATGAAAACCAAGAGAGTTCGATAGATATCGAGGTGCCGGACTCAAAGAATCTGGCGGCAAGAGATGAGTTGATGGACGATGAAAAACGGTCAAGCCAAACATTTCCTGTAACGTTAGTTGAAAACAAAGATGCCTCAGAAAGTCTTTCTCTGGTTGAAGTTTTAAACACGGATGAAGATAAAAACGAGGACAGATCTACCGAACAAAAAATGGATGGACTACAATATTCTGAAAACGAAACCCCTAAGGAGAAAGACGAAGCGTTTACTTTGAAGGAAATAGAAAGAACTGATGTTGAATCTAATCTTCCAGACAAATTGCTTGACCAACGAAAAGATGCCTTGCTTGAACCTCGTAGAGAAGAATCAATTTGTGAAACGGTAGATGTTAATACCATTGATGTTAAAAATAATGAATTGTTAAAACCCTCTTCAAAAGACGAAGTTGAAACGCACTCTATGGAAGAAAGTGGTACAACGGATTTACAGAAACAAAAGAGTTCGGATGAAAATACAAATAAAACAGTTGCCCAGGAGGATGGCAGTGATAATGAAAAGAAAACGGAAAAGTGTTCCGGAAGAGCTGTAATTGCGAAAAAGTCACCCGTCAAAGGAAAGAAGGAGAAATGTAAGGAAGAGACCATCGAGAAATCGTGTACGGAAGAAATAGTTGAGAAGGAAATGGACAATGACACTCCTTCAGAGTCAGCTGGGCTACAATCATCTTCGAAAGAAATAGTCATGGAAAAGGCGCGAAATAAAGAAAAATCTAATAAGAAATCAAAGAAAGAAGAAAGAAAATTGGAAGAACGCTTGGAACGAAGTGATGCCCAGAATTCTGACAAAGATAATACTAGAGGTAAAGAAACTATTGAAAATGAAATACCTAGACAAACATTGTTATTGAAGGAGGCTAGAGCTGCTAAATCTGTTGCAATGGCAAGAATACTGGACAAATCCCCTTCAAAAGATATGCCTATTCGAAATGAAAAAGATAGTCTGTTCTCAAAACAAATTAAAGAAAGGGCTTCAGTGGGATCAGATATTAAAAACGCAGATATGGACACTTCAGAAGAAAAATATCCTGCAATGAAACTTGAAGAAAATGTTACAATCAATCTGCCATCCAGTGAAAAATCAGGAGTAATCTCTGGTAAATTGAAAGTGAAGAAGTCTCCTGGCCTTGAAAAGAAATCGAGAAGTGAGAGATCGGTAGGGGAGGTAAAACGGCTTTCTATAGAAGCTTCTGTCGAGACACTCGTGAAAGAAAACACATCTTCGGAAGAGGAAACGCTCAAGGAAATTGCGGCGAAAGATACGTTAAAAAAGATAGAAAAAGATGGACTCGTCGGATCCTCTGACAATTTCACCGAAAAAACTTATGATAGTTCCCCAGTTCAGAAGTGTTTAGAAGAGAGACTTTCTATTCAAAACGAAAATGAGGTGCCTTTAAAATGTACAACAGTCGAAAAACATAAAAGGAAAGAAGCATCTTCTGATATACCAAACGATGAGTTACTAGACAAATCAGAAGATATTAGAGAAAAAACAGAAGAATCAACAGTCGTGCCTTTGGAAGAAGTTCCAATATTCAAACATCGAAGATCCTTGAGGAACAGGAAAAAAGATACCTCCGTAGAGAAACAGACTCCAGAAACAAAGAAGACTCCAGAATTAGAAACAACTGTTGGTAAAATTGTCCGAAAAAAAGATAGTAAAAAGGATCCATCTTCGAAAGACACAACTGAAAAATCGTCAGACAGTCCAGAAGCACTCGTAGAAAAATCTACAGAAGTGATCACTGATGAAAAGTCGGTCATTCAAACTACCATCAACGAGACCAGTGTTAACAAAACGACGGAAACTGAGAAGGTAACAGGTGAGGAATCTGGTAATAAGACTCCATCTGAAATCGTTCTATCCACCGAACAGCCATCTTCTGAAAATTTAGATGGGACGCCTCGAGTTCTGAGAACTCAAGATTACTTACTGCCTCCGAGCAATAAGTTCCTCTTCCAGGAAGAACAGGCGCACTTCCTTGATGTCGGGGACGGCCAGCGTCTCTATGCCTGCGACATATGCGTGGGAGTATACCAACGGAAGTTCAGTCTCAAGCGCCACTACCTGCGCACGCACATCAACCGCTATTATCTCACGGAACGCGACATTAACAACTGCGGTATCACCAAGACATCTCAGGACACTCCCGACACCACTGGCAACAACGCCGAAAAGAATGTAGCGGAGACTACTCAAGCCAGGGAGTCTTCGATTTCTGTTAAGGCTGATGGCATTACTGAAATTCAACCTGTAAAGGATCCTAGCAAACTAGGATTGTTCTGTTGTTACCTTTGCAACGAGTATTACGATACAAAAATTGATCTAAAAAATCACTTGGAGAACCACCAGCCGACAGTGGTTCCCAATACGACCGCTACTGACATAAACAAATTGTACACCTGTGAGAAGTGCAACTCTGTGTTTACTCAGAAAACTTCGTACGTGCGTCATTGCGTGGCTGAACACGATTCGACTTCCCCCGTCCCGTCGCCCGGGCCCATTTTCACAGACAAAGAGAAAGACGGCAAAAAGAAGTCATCGGCTCCCTCGTCACCTGCGCATACCGCAGACAAACCTAAAGAGAGCAAGAAGAAGTCGTCGGCCCCCTCGTCACCCGCGCACACCGCCGATAAATCCAAAGAGAGCAAGAGGAAGGGCGCTCCGTCGCCATCGCCACTCACCACGGCGGCGGACAGAGTGAAGGAGGGCATCAAGAGGAGAACGGCCTCGTCGTCCCCGGTGGGTCGCTCTGCCTCCCTCGACAAGAAGCACAAGAGGAAGACGTCATCGGCGTGCCCGTCGCCGGTGCCCGCCCTCGCAATGGAGAGACTGGACGGCAAGAGGAGGGCCACGGCCTCTCCAGCCCCCGGCCTCCCCGCCGAGGCGGACAAGGCGAAGGACGAGAAGGAAGGGAGGCGGAATTTGACGCTCGGTCCCTGCGCCGCGCCCGGCTGCCGCCGCCCGCCGTCGGCGACAAAGGAAGGAGCAAGGCGCCATCTGCCCCGCGGCGCACGGCGGCGGTGGGCGCCGCTGGTGGTGGGCACCCTGTGCCTCTACTGCAACCTGGACTTCGCGTCGCCGTCGGCGCGCCGCCGCCACCAGAGCCGCGTGCACCTCAACCAGAAGAAGCACAAGCGGCCGCAGGAGCGCTGCCAGTTTTGCAACAGCCGCTTCCGCGACCTCAGGGTGAGCCTTGTCCTTCTTGCAATCGCCGCGAATAAATATTTCATTGCGGCATGAGGTTTCAAAACCCCTCACGTTCCCTCACGTTGATTCTGAGTGGATCTTCCGTATAACCTCCCAATTTTTCGTTTTTAATTGTTTTTAAATAATTTTTAAAAGGTCTCACCCCCATTTTGATATGCCGAAGTCATCAATAGTCTCGTATAAATGTATTATTTGAGTAGGTGTGTGGGTTACAAGTTGATTTTATGTTGTATTGTAGTTAAACTAATTTTTTTAAATTCGTTTCCGCGGAGAAATGTAACTTTTGCGGTGATTCGGTAGTATAAGAAGATGAATTCCTTGTATACTTGTACTAATTTTGGCCAATGAAACTGCATCGTTTGATGCAATCCATTCTAAGATGTAAAAACTTCATTGGAATTCCCATGTACTTTTATTGAAAAAAACCGTAGTTATTTCTTAATTTTACCCTAAGCTTGCTATGAAAATGTTAAAACCTCTTGTTTTTCGGATGACCCTCAATCACGTTGAAGCCTGAAGCCGTTGTAGTTACTTGGACGTCTATCTAGGCCAGCGTGCGCCGTTCTCCGCTCAATCTGCTCTAATCGGTTGCCGCCTCCGCGCGCGTCGTCGGCCCACAGGTGCTGCTGGAGCACTGCCTGGCGGAGCACGCGGACGTGTACTTCGCGTGCGGGCCGTGCGAGGAGCGCTTCCAGACGCGGCAGCTGCTGCGCGCGCACGCCAAGGGCCACGAGCTGCGTGACCCCGACGACCGCAAGGACAAGGAGAAGGACAAGGAGCGCGAGCGCGCGCTGGCCTCCAGCTCGTCCAGCAGCCGCAGCCAGAGCCCCTGCTGCCACGCGGAGGCGGCCGTGCGCCCGCCCGCGCGCCCCGCCTCCGCGCCCGGCCCCAGCTGGCTCGCGCGCAGGTCAGTGCCGAGGGCAGACATTACGACACGCCGCCTGGGGAGGTCTACGGATATATGAGGGCGTCAGCGCAATAGTGGCCTATCCCCAGATCCTGTGATTTTTTGAAAAAATGGCTGATGAAGTTATTGGCAAAATTAAACACTCATTTGTAAGTGTTTTCATATTATGATATTATGTAAGAATGACCACTGCCTAAACATTGGTGGTGGATTACATCTTGTGTAAAACAGCATCGCCTATGCTTAGGCCACTATTGCACAAAGAAATGTAATCGTAAGGTGAGTGCAATAGTTCTTTTTGTAATTATAACTTGAAAACTATCGACGCGAACATGCTGAAACTGTTACACGTTGAAGTTAGGGAGATTGAGATGTGATTAACACAGAGAACGCAATTTCCTACAAATGTGGGATAGGCCACTATTGCGCTGTCATCCTCCTATAGTGTTCATCCGACATGCTTTTTTCATTTTTTAAATTTTTTTTTATAAGTTACTCTTAATCTTCATAACGTTAGCAATTGATATATTGAATGACTTTCGTGACTACAGGCTCATAATTTACTTTTTTGTATTCCAGCTTTATAAAAGAACCTTTTCGGTAGCACTAAATCGTTCATAATCGGGCATTTTACGGCACAATTGATGACGTATTAGATTTTATGTCACGAATGATGGCGTCATCACACGTTCAGCCAATCGTAGTGAGAGAATCGGGGGTGGTAGAGCTAAACGGAACAGCCGACCACCGTTTACTCTCACGATGTCAAATATCGGAGTCGTCACTGGGAAGTTTTTTTGCAAAATTGTTTGATTCTCTTATAAATGTATAATGCTGTTATACAAAAAAATATAGTATGCAACTTGTTTATAATGTTCCTTTATTACATTCGTACAAATTTGAAAACTCGCTCTTAAAGTCGCTCGTTTTCGAAACATGTACTCATGCAATAAACCTTAACATTGTAAACTAATTGCATAAACTACTATTATCTCTACAATCTTACAATCTACTTCTTGTGGGAAACTTGTTTCTTGTTATTCGTAATATTACCAGAGTGGTTATAATTACATTTTCCGTACATACGTGACGGCAAAATGAGTGGTCGCATGTGCAGGGAAGGTAATATGAACATTTTGAAGGACATGGGAAGGAACAATAATATATAATTAAATCCGTTGGAACTTCGTTAATGCGTTTCAACAATCAAAATGTATGATTTCTGTGGACGTAACGATCCTCAGCGTATAGTGTGCGATACGGCGGTCTTCATGGTACCGATTAATATAAAACTGTAGGGATAGCGTGCTTGCACAGCTGCAAGATGCGTAACTTCGATTGTGCAAAATAGGAATCCGCTACACATCTCTCATTCGCATAACATTTTCTGAGTAATACATTTGATGACTATCGAATTGTTAAGGGATAGTTTCTGCGTTGACTACCCCAATCCCAGGTTACAGAAGTTTCTGGCTGTGAGTTTACCTGGAAAGTAGGGTTGATCACGGGAACATTCGCACTCTGGGCTGATATGACAAGTCACTTTAGAGATGCTCCATGCAACTGTGAATCATGCTACCCTATATCTTGACAATCCTTGACATTGACACTTGGATGTACTCCATCGAAACCATCCGAAAGTAGATCCAATATGTATTAAATAATAATTTCATATAAATTAAAATGATTTTATATTTACAGCATGTGTTTTGTATAATTGTTTTTAAGATTAGATGTGGAGGTTTAGAAAATAATTTCCTTTCTGTGATTAGGTTCCTAAATATATTTTACGAAATAGATTATCTGTATAATTAAACAGCTATTTTAAACAGGGTTCAGTTGAATTGATTTTACGAAAATAAACAATTTGTACTACTATTTATAAAGGGATGTTTGTATTTCCGTGCCATTCATCCCTTTTCTATAAATTCGACTATAAGTCATCTATTATTAGAACACTTCACCGGTATTCTAATACTACTTATTGTGTCAATGAGCTTTAGATAGAGAATACAAAATGTGATACTAAAATATGAAGTCGATGTGCGTCGCGTTTCCCCTGACAAACAATATTTGTTGTAATATGTTGTATTTTACGACCATCTTTTGTAGGGTCCATATCGTTATTCTTGGGATTTGGTCAATTATTTAAAAACCTATTTTAGTTTGCCGACGTTTCGGAGTTCATTTCTCCATCTTCAGGGCTGTATTACATACACAATACGGTTTGAAGAACTAGTACACAATAAATATATCCCAATACAATGGGGGAAAACACTCACATAAACATACCTCACTAACGTTAGGAATGTAAGACATACATTACAATCACCATGGTCACCGCCTATTTGTTATTGCGTTTAACATAAGTATTTACAATTTTTAATGAAATTATTGATATTTTACAACGCACGTGAACAAAGATCTGTTAACATTGAAGAGAACAGTTATTTTTAACAAACTATTTTTGCGAGTTCTTGAATACTTCTACTTAATAAATTATGCCCTTAAATAAAACTTTGTTACTGAGAAAATGAACTAAAACGTATGTTAACGATCCGAAATACTTCACGGGATTATATTACATTAATACAATTCAAATAGCAACTGGACATTTGTGGCCAGTCCTTCGTTTTGTTGCAAAAACAGCATTTTTTTATTTCTAAATATTTTCAGTCACGAAATTCTAGGTGCGTCAAAAATGACATGAGTAATAATGAGACTCGTCCTGTTTAAAGAATGTCTTATGACGTCATTTCCTTTCTAAGGCGTGTATCATATTCGAATTGTTTAACGTATCGAATTTCTTCGGACTCGAATTATCTCAGTCAATGTTCCAGTTTAATAACGAAGGAATCAGACCTCATCGCAGCTCTTACCAGTGACAAACTTCCGCCCAACTGAATAGCTGGACTTGGCCCTCGGTCCCCCCACCGCACTTGGTGTGCCGGCGTTTGCGTAATCGATGCGCCTTCCTCAGGGACTCGCCGCTGCCGCGCGACGACTTCCTCATGGACCCCGAGACGCTCTTCTACTCGCGCCTCTCGTGCAACATCCGGGAGAACCTCTTGCACCATCTGGTCGGGAAGGTGGAGGACCTGCCGGGGCGGCAGCGGGAGCCGTCGCCGAGCGGCGACGCGAGCTCCGCCCCCGCCCCCGCGCCGGCTTCCGCGCCCGGCGGTTCGCCGCGCCCGCGGACGCCGCCGCGACGCACTGCGCCGCCGCGCCTAGCTGCCGGCGCGGCGCCGCACCGCGCCTTCTGGAGAAGTACCACTTCCCAAGAGCTACAGCGGCGGGCGCGCGGACTCGCTGTCGCCACATCAAGGACATGTCGCACCTACGAACTCCTGACGCAGATCACATGCGCCAGAACCTGCACCGCATGACGATCGGCGGGCGGCGTCCGATCTGCCAGACGACTGCCGCTCGCCGAGTGGGTCTTCGGGCACGACCTCGGCCTACTTGCGGGCTCTCGACGCTTGCCTGCTGTACGAAGTAAAATTGTTATTTTCCAATTTTGTTATTACTTGCGCCAGACATTCAGATACATTTTTGGCTCTTGCTACAGTACTTCGTGTTAGATATGGCAAATAAATCTGTCTCGGGCTAAATTACGCGTAGCTATATTTAATGCAACCGAAACCTGCATTTTTGAAGCTCAGTACTACTAAAAAGACCGTTTTTGTCAGTTTGATAAGAATACTATCCGTCGAAACTAAAAAAATTCAGTTTCGATAATTGTTTGCCCTTTTGTTATGTTAAATTTTAGTCTCGCGTGTCTAAACAGGCTGTGCGTAAACTTTTTATGCATGTCCGCGCCATTTCTTGTGGAAATTTCTTCTTCCAATTGATTCCAATACGTCAAAGTAAGGCTAACTCTGCAACCGCAATAATGACGAGCGTGCGGGTTGTAGTGAAAATGCTTACACGTAGTTAATAATCGTGCTACTATTAAATACTATTACTAATTACCTAACTTACTATTACTTAAATACCTATAAATAATAGTCTTAGTGCACCAGTAGTTGAGTTCGACTTCAGTGAAAATTGGTAATAAATGCGATGTGAGATAAATTACTCCTCATAACTTGTACAAACGTTATAAATATGCGCATTTTCACATTGCAAACTATGTTGATGTAATGCCTTTATAGGAAAACAACATTTTGCGGGAAAACCAAGACGAGAATTTATAACTAATTGAAAAATATAATTCTACTTAAAACACAATCGATTACATTTTCTTATGAAACTTTAATTCGATTTATTTAAACGTAACTAACATACAGTAAACTTTCCGTACCATTTAATGAAAAAGTACAGTTCCAATATCGACAATTGCACTTCTTCTGCGCACTTGCGGGTAGGGAAATTGCCTTCATCCCTAACCAATAAATCGTCTATTTCTGTGGATGGGCTTCACGCTCGATATTTTCATTTGGGTATGCAGCATGGGGAGGTATGAGGAAAATGTTTTCAAGTCATTACGATGTTGCTTGGCGAAGCTATTGAAGTGGTCTATCGAGTTTGCATCCCAATGTTGAAACGCTGGCCCGCTGTTTTCAGGTGGCTGCCGAGGAGCGCGAGACGAGCCAGGTCATGGACTTCCCGCGGAGCTCTGCCTATGGAGCCGCGTGGCGCCCGCAGGAAACCGCCCCTCCACGCGGCCGCCCCAAGCGGACCGACACCGCCCCGGCCCCCGGCAAGGCAGGCCCGCGCGCCCCCCCCCCGCCTCGCCGCCACGGGCCCGACGCCGCCGCCGCTGCCGCCCGCCCCCGCGGAGGAGGTGTGCGTGCGCGTGACCCGGCGCATGTCCTCCAAGGAGCTACGCGAGCGCGACGGCACCGCTGGCGCCGCGGCCGCCAAGGCTCCCGGGGTGAGTGCGCGTGCGCCGTGGGGACTTTCCGTTGCAGTGTCGGGTTGGAAGTTCTTTTCAACTTTTCAGGATCACAAATCATATGTTCATGTTTCAGCGTATATTTTTATGTATAAATTAATTTACGTGTCGTATTTATTTATTAATATCAAAATTATGGAGCAACATCGTCCTGATTCACAATTCAGCATTGTTAGTTTCAATGAACAGAGTAAAAACTAGTGTGATAAATCTTTATACTGATGACATATTACGGAACTGCCTAATGTTCGTTTTTCTTAATAAATGTACCAATAGTGCGGAATGAAACTAGGAAAATAAAGGTTTCCTCACTTTGCGTTTGAAGTTAATTAACATAATTTTGTGAATTCATTTTAGAAAAAATTTAATGACGCTTTCAGTACAAATGTGATAACGTAAAAACAACTTATGTCTAAGGAGCTTGCAACTGATCAATCTTAAAATAAACACATTTAAAACTGCGATTCATGATTGAGTTAAATTTTAAATTTAAAAATGACAGGATATTCTTCAGACATTAGTAAAGATTTTGGATCCCACCATTGCATCAGTTGACTTTTAATGTCGAATTTCTAAATAATTAGATTCTAATAACTTGTCAATTGCTGTCACGTGATAGCGGATCAGTAATTGAAGCTCAGGATCTAACGTGCAAAAGGTTTTGTTGTGACTAGGGACTTACAATCGTCCAGTAATCGGAACCACTTTTGCGTATGAATGTAATAAATGGATAAGTAATATATGAAATTATTAATAAATATCTGGCGAAACTCTCTACAAGAATTAATCGATTCCAATAATATCTCCCCAAAAGTTTACACGTGTCTAAGAACTATTTTACTTAGTCAAATCATATTCAGTATTTGTTTAAAAGATTTATCTTATAGCGCTTCTTTCATACCTAATTTTGTCTTGTGGATCATCGTGTTTTTGAATTCGTACGTGATGCGGTTGCAATCGGTCCATGATCACTCATCATTTGAAATGAGTGAAATCCAGAACGGTATAAGTGACATTCTATTATTCTGAGAAAAACGTGTTTATTTTAGGCTATATGGCAGTGGCAATGTATTTTCGTGGTTGTAATGAACATTTGAAATGCTGTGGTTTGAATGATGAAACAAAGCACCGCGATTTTACAGTGATATTGACTTAAATATACATATCTTTTAGAATTTATAAAATGTCACTTATACCGTTCTGATTTTCACCCATTCATTTATGCGACGTATAGTTTCCACTATTTTTTCCATTTTAAAAATTGTGTAAATATTGGTTTAACGGACAATATTGCGCCATATTCTCATTCTTATCATCGATATATGCCGCTATTTACTCGTAGTTGTATATGGTTTTCAGACGTCGACTCCAGATACATTTTTTTCTTCTTATCTACAAATCATACCTCGCTAGAGCGAAAATCGATCATAGTCGACATTACGCCATTAACGACACGACGTTAACTAGGACACGTTGCGGCGCTTAGCTCAACTACATTAGCAACTACGTCACGAAAATTATGGCTGATCCTATTCATTTGACGGGATTGGGGCTATTCTGCTTAAAACGTGTTCGATATTGTTTTAGCCAACCGAAGTGTTTGTGTGGATCAGTTGACGCCTGCGTATAAATAACTAAAAAAACTAGCCGATTGCGTGCGAACAGTCTTATCTGTAAATGTTTTAAAAAGTTAAAACAGCTTCATACAGCAACCCAAGATCGAGCGTCCCCAGCCCCTGAACTGTAGAATTACAGCATTATAGGCCCGGAGCTGAGTGAGAGTAACCATTCTATAATATCGCTGTGTTGTGATTAAATTGAACTGAAAATCAAGTAGTCACTTTAATGATATCGTGAAAGATTAATTCTATTTCTTCAATTTTATTTTACACAGCATTCTCCCTCGTTTCTGACCACCCTTGCTGCGGAATAGGGTCACCCAGGCTTGTTTTATACATACGGCTTAAGAAACATAACTCCTGTCCAAAACCAGTATTAAGGACCTACGATCCTTGTTTGCCGACCTACGCGATCACACTTACGGTGTTTTGTGCCGACAGTGTCTTATAACTCGTACATAATCGTGATCTTTCTCTAGCGAATTGTATACCGAGGGGATACTTCACAACAGACTCAAACGCTGTGTAATCTCATATCGTCCACGATCCGAAATTAGTCTTGAGACAAACCGTCTCGATAACCGTATCGACGATTCGCGATATGAAGCGCTTCTGGACAAGCGTATACGGTCAGCAAGAAGGAAATACGGTTAGTTAGAAGGAAAGACCTTTGTCATTATGGTCGCGTTGTCGTTCGTTGTATCTTGTACGTCTTACGGACTCCGTCTAAAGGTTGTGGAAGGTTAGGATACGGCGTTTGACCTCAATTATTGAAGTAGTTGACATAGTAGCTGCGATATTTATAGCCTCGGTGTCACATTATTTACTGAGCTTAAATTATTACAGTTATTTGTAAATATTTGCTCAAGTTAAATTGTTTTGAAATGCCAGTTAGTAGGAAAATTCTGATATTTAGTAAAGAGGACGATGTTTTTTAACTGAAGTTTTTTAACATGATCGTTTTGGAGATTGAAGTTAATGGAAGTCTGTAACAAATAACATTTTAAATATTACTAATAAGTGTATATAAGATCACAAGATGATATTGGATCTGCGTAATGTAATAACCGCAAGTATTCCGAATTAGATAAAAGTGACAAAGAGGGAATGGCAACATAATAGTGTTCGTGTGTTCGTAGTAGATGTTGATTTTATACTTCTTTCAGATGATTAATTTCTCGTAAGTGTGTATTTGCCGTAGCCAAATGCCTATTGAAAGTTTAGAATGAAGAAGAGATGCTTAGTGTCAATTGGTAACTGGAAGTAAGTATCCTGGAAAGTTCCTGGATCTGTTTTAAATACTTTTTCAATCCTGGAATAATTATAGATCTTTTACTGTCCATCATCTGAAATATATTCTCTATATTTCACTGCATACATTAAACTTATTAATGTTGTGTTATGTGCTCTTGTGTCATGTGTGCATTTTTGTTCTGCAAAGAATTCTTGCACTGGATGTAGATTGACCTGTTCAAAGTGTTCCTTTCGAATATTGTGTAATTTTATTTTGGAGTTGCTGTAGTATTACAGTTGTTTCTGTAGTTGTGATCGCACGAACCAAACGAACGTTGCCATGATTTTTTCGTTTTGTAGTGTAATTGTAGAGCGATAGGGCAATGAATGTGTGTCTTCCCTCAGGGATCTCCTACCACCCCGACGCCCCAGGCCTCCGGCGGCGCGGCTGCGGCCGGGCCAGCGCCGGCGGTGGCAGCGGGAGCGGGCGAGGGCAGCTTGGGCGCCACGCGGCGCTCGCCGCCCTCCACGCCCG
>BOPP01000064.1:3563290-3578171 GCA_017312745.1 Gryllus bimaculatus
ATAGTAGTGACTCCAATTAGTATTCCCCATGCAACTTTTCTTGACCTATGACATACTTTCCCCTGATGACATTCCAAACACATCATTATTTTCGCGAAACAGTGCTACAGAAGGACGAGAACTCCTGCCAGTGCTCTTGTTCTTTTTCTTCTTCTTTTCTTCTTCTTTTTCTTCTTCTCTTTCTTCTTTTTCTTCTTCTTTGTCTTCTTTTTTCAAAAAAATCTAAAACAGTTGCTGAGGCAGGTCCAAGTACTTTTTCATGAGACACTTCAAACTCCTGAGAAACGTAGGGGAATAACGGCAAACACAAAATTATTGGGAAAGTTGCGATGTTATGTGAGTACAAAGACAAAAAGAACCAATGAATCTTTAAATTTTCCAAAAATCATACTCTTAACAAATTACTCATAACATAACAAATAAACAATTAATCATACTTTATAAAGATATATTTTTTATTTATTTCCACCAACTTTCCCCGAATCTTCAGGTGAAAGTATGTTTTGGAGTAGTTTAAGCCTTTAATAAAGGATGTTTTGTTAGTTACTAATTAGACTGATACAGTTGGTAAGAATTAAATTCATTCTAATAAAACTTCATTCATCACTTCAGGCAAAAAAAGACAATATTCTTCCCAGGTCAAGAAGTTAACCAATCATCAATTACATTAAAATGTAGGTTAGACTGATTTTACAGAGGTTGGCATTGCTTTAAAACTGTAGTGGCCTATTTTGTAAGTAATACCCCCTCTACTTGCATTTCTGCAAGGCATCGGTCAAGGAAAATTGTGTGGTTATTGGCAATCTTTCTTGAGGAAGGAAGCAAAAAATCATCTCAGATTTTATGAGATGTCTACAGTTAAAAATGAAAATTATAGTAAAAGTTCACTTCTGCATGTTTTTTCTTCTTTCGAAAATGGTCCACTCAAACTAGAAGATGGAGCAAGTTGCAAAATCAAAATAAGAGTAAAGTGGATAGAATGAACAAGACCACAGAATGATCAGGAGTTGAAGTACAATCACAGTGTTGGGGCTCTTTTGATGTATCCTTGCAATAAAAGGGAAAACATTGAAATTATCATGAACAACTTTTTCTCCTGTGAATTTTTCTTATATATTTTTTTTTCATCAGTTCATATCAAAATGAACATGTTACCGTAGTAAAAAGAGGTGTAGGTAAATGATTTTAGCGACATTTTTGTAGAGGATAAATAGTTACCTTTGATTCCAAGTAGCTTTCAGGTCATTGAAATAATTTCTGTTTCTGTGGAATAATTTTTCAACGTGTCTTTTGTGAAGATATCTAAGGGATACCTACACAATTTTAATTTTTAATAATATTTAAATTTCAATGTCTTGTATAGGAAAGCTAATTTGCGTGGTTTAATCTCAAAAATGAAGGAATTAGAAACAGCCCGAACGTATTAAACGAGAACGTACGTGGGTTGTGTGTGTGAAAGCACTAGTAGATTTAATTGTAGATTTGTAGTGGAGTGAAAGTGCAGCGTCGAGCGTCGTGCGTTGTGTTGCAGGAGGGCGGCGCGCGGTGCACCAAGTGCGGGCGGTGCTCGTTCGCGTCGGCGGCCGACCTCCACCGCCACATGCTGGACTGCGGCGGCGACACGACGTGGATGCTGACGATGCTGCCGGCGGCGTCCCCGCGCCACGCGCGCTCGCGCAAGTGGCGGCCCTTCGGCTCGCGGCGCCGCCGCCAGCAGGGCCGGCGCGGCATGAAGCGCAACATCCCGTCCACGCCGCCCGCGCGCCTGCACCACTACCGCCCGCGCACCCGCCCCACCGACAGTGAGTGGCCCTGGCCCGCGCGAGCCCCGACGGCGGCGGATGTGCGACCCCGGCGACATGGCCGGGTCGAATTCCACTGCCGTCTGATCGGGGGCTTTTCTTGTTTTTTTTCGATCTGTACCTGACGAATTACAATACCCTAACGAACGGCAGACTGCGCCCGATTTTTTCCCATTTCCCTTCTTTGACCTATCATCATCACTTATCTACTACACGTACACTTACATGCACTGCACCACCGCACACGTCGGGAGCTTGCGGAGAAAAACTCCACAAACCGACTTGTAGGTCAGAGTCAGATGTGACGTTCCAACACTACCACTCCTGGCTTATAACATGCACTAAACTCTCTGAAATAATGATCAAAGTACTTGTTTCGGAAATACTCGAAAACTCGCCGGGGTGTGGTATCTCATCCCGATTTTGTTTCTACTACGCTCCCAGAAATGTTCCATGTGGAGGTCAACCACACACCTTGAAGTGAGGTCAGATGATAAAATCGTATGTACACCTGTGTATGTAAAGAATTGCTGAAGTCAAATGTAATAGTGCAACCATTTCTTGTTTTTTTTATGCCAAACTGTTCGTGCTATTTCTTTGTTTACATCTGAAATCTAAACAGAAAAGAGAAAAAAGTTACAGTGAAATTCTGAAAAGAGACATACATGTACGTTTAATGGCATGCACAATACCAATAATACACACATACATTGACTAACAAATATATAACTAATAATACATTAAAATACCCAATCTAATAAACCTTTATAAAAACATACCTTAATCAATCATGTATGTTCTTGTTAAGGTGTAATAAGATCAAAAATTTACAACCTATCAATACAAAATTCCTTCATAAAGCACTGCTTACTGATGCTCTTTTCGATGATATTTTGCTGTAAATTTTTTTAAACAATGTTAACCTATGATTGCTAAAATAAATGTGCAGAAAGTCTTCTTTTTTTGGTGTAACATGAATGAGAATATTAATTTTTTGTCTGGTAATTTTCTTTTCAATATGAAGATCATGAATCGGTGATGCAAGGAAACTTACTTTCTGTTAATTTTTCAACTGTAAATAAAGTTTAAATCTATATTTTCCTAATCCAAATTATAGTTAAAACTGCATTGTATTTGTTATACTCTTTTCTTATACCCCTTCTTTTTTTGGGAAGCTTAATTACTTCTTGAAATACAAATTGTTTTATGAAATTATTTCTTGAAATACAAATGTCACCATCGGAATGTTATTATCTTCAGAAGTATGGAGTATGCCTCCCGAAAAATATTAAGTTATTAAAATTATTTGAAATATGTTAGTTCAAAAATATTTGAAAAAAAAAAACAAGTAAACCTCTTAGTACTCAGACACTATAAATCTGAAAGAGTATTTCATGAATTATACATTAATTGTATCTTTTTTTTGTTCTCTTTTTATCAAACTGCAAGCCCAAGAACTTTTGATATCTTCAGTTTGTAATATATAAATTATGTTTTATTCTTCAGGTGATACCATTCAACGTATGATAGCAAATCTACCGCCAAAACGATCAACACGACGTGTCATCCAGTTTAATGAAGATGAATCAAAAACACGCAACCAGGCCAATATTCATAATGTAAGTAAAATTTTAGGGTCTGTCTTGGTGGAGAACTCTTATAGATTTTCATTTATAATCTCTTGTTAATTTAATTTCCTGTTTAGTGTGATGAAGAAAGAGAAATTTTAATGTGGCCTGCCCAAAAATTTGAAATAAGATTTACTTTAACTCATAACATTCAGATATTTGAAAAATACTATAATAACAAGATGCAGTCAATTGGGACTGTGTTATCACTTGTGTATCTTTTTATATATTTTTACTGAAACTCTGAGCGTGAAATTATTTTCAAATATTTCTATAAATGTTAATGCAAAAAGTACTTTCTTGAAAACCTTTTTGTGTGTAGGTAGGTGGTAGTTAAAGTTATTGATTTCTTCATTGCTTACTATGTGAACACAAGTTGTGACTAATGTATAATTTTACTTCCTTCCACAGAACCACATTTTGAGGAGGAGACTGAAGGTAAACTATTTTATTAAATGTTGCTTGCATTGATCTTCAATTTTTTCATGGTTGATTTTTTTTATAACTGTTCTTTTGACTCCTTTGTAGAAATAATTTGAACATTCTATAGATGAATATCTTTTTATTATTTCTTTTATAACACTTAGTTTTAATGTGGCAAAATGCTTATTAATTGTTGCCATAGCAAGATCCTGGGAAAAATAATAATGGGTTTGGGTAGACATATTTGTGGGATTGGAAAAAAGATTTAATTACTAAGATAGTAAAACTTTATTTTTCAAGGAAGTTCAGTGCTATAGCGTAACTTCAAATTGATTTTTATGTCTCAGAGCCAATTTTTAGTCTTTCTAGTAATATCATTTCAATTTTCTCAAAAGAATAGGTCCTTTTAAAATTTTAAACAGAAGTATTTAATTTATTTAATTATGTATCAAGTTAAAGTCATTCTCAACAAGATAAAAGATACTTTTGGTTTCAAACAAGTGAACTCTACTTTCTTAGATTTGTTAGGAGTGAAAGAATGTTGACTACAGTTAGCCATGACTTCTAGGCTGTCCGGGTGACAGATAGTCCGTGTCATTGGCAGGTAGGCCAACGTTTACCTGTCATGTCACAGGCTTCTTCAGGGTAGTGACACAGTAAAGCTCCGCCTCCGGTATTATATCTTTTTCAGTCTAGGGGCTAGAAGTCATGAACTTGAGCCACGGAAGCCTACGTGTACAAATAGCCTTCTCAATTTCAAAAAGATTTTAAAGAAATTTTAAAACTTTTTAGGTAAATTTGACAATGGCTAAACTTAAATTCTTGGCTATCCGGGAGAAGCCGCGTCGTTTGCTGAGAGGCTGACGTTTCACCTGACATGTCACAGGCTTGCTCAGGGCAGCCTGCCCTGAGGAAGCCTGTGACATGTCGGGCAAAACATGGGTCTCTCAGCCAGCGACGTGGCATCTCCCTGATAGCCAAGAATTTATGGATTCAAGCCGCTGAAGCTTACATGTGCAATGCCCACTTCATCTCATGGGAGGTCACACTTCTTGCTGCTGAATACTAGTAGCCACAAAAGTTCTTCTGTTGGTTCTTCCAATGTCTTATATTAAAAAATCAGTAAGTCTATGTGTCAATAGATATTAATTCTTGAAAAGTTTACATCAATTATTGTTTGTGTGCTTAGTAAGTAAAGCAAATTTTATTGTGTAGCAATAGACTTGAAGATGGGGGTGCAGTAAGTCTCGAAACGTAATTGAAGTTGGTCAAGAAAGTGTTTCATGTTGACTTTAACTTGATATGTAATTAAATAAATTGAGTACTTGCACTGTCTAAAATTTTTAAGGGACCTATTATTTTGGAGTAGACAGTACGACAGTGTTAAGTTTTATATAATATAATTTCTAACGGCCCATTAAATCCACTGCCCACAACTGAATGTAATGATGTTTTTGTGGTCTTCAGGTATGACGGTTATTTGTCTGAAAGAACATTTATAACTATTTAACAATTTGAAAAATTAGCTGATTGGTTATTGTCAGTCAAAATATGTAACAAAGGTAGACAGTGGTCAGTAAACATCCTAAGGTTTGAGTTCTCCTCCCAACTGCGTCAGAGAAAGCAATTGGTGCAAAGTTCTGAAGTATTCACCAATAAAGTGGTGTGTATTGGTGTAGGGTGCTGCAATTTCCCTTTCAGAAAGTTTTACAAAGAATGCATGTGTGACTTGAACTTTTTATTTAACTTGCCAGAATGTTGTACAAAGTTATACCTGCTCCTTGGAAGTTTTTAGTTAATGGTAAGTCTTTTTCCAATGGACTTCCATAAACATATACTAACCTTCAGTAGAATTTTTACAGATAAAAATGTGAGTTAATATGTTTGACTTCTGTCGTAGATCTCGGTTGCTGCTGGCCTTTCCCGTCTGGCCCAACAGCGTAGTCGAGCTGCAGCTGCTGAACGCCAAGCATCCCTGAGCTTACCTTCATCCCCTGGTACTTCTCGCAAGGAACGCGCCCAAGCAATATTGGCACGGAAAAGAGCAACACCACCATCTTCTCCAGCACAGAATCAACTTCCCAACCGATCTGCAGGACTCAGTTCATCGGCTCCTGGAACACCGTTGATGCGGCCTGCTCGACCCAGTTCTGTACCAATACCCATTGCTGCAGCCACTCGCAACCTGAAATTAGAGTTGGATTTGGAAGACGTAGCTTTGAGTGAAAGAGTTAGTATATTTAGACTAAAATTATCCTCTGGTCTTAAAGCCTTGAGGCGTGCAAAAGCTAGAGCAGTTAGAGCTAGAGTCAATGCTAGTACTGTTAGTGTTGATGTAATCAGTGAAAATAAAACAACACTGGAAGTTGAAGAGCTGAGTACTGCGGTCCCACGTGGTCGCACAACAAGGAGGTCAACTGGGGCAGTTCGAAGCTCTTCTCAAAGCACAAAAATCACCATATCTGAGGACGTTGTGAGACGATCAGTGTCATTGGACAACAAAAAAACTGAAAAACCTCGTGCTGATGTGAACTCCCTTGATGATTCTGAAACTGCTAAATCAGATACAGTAAAGGTCGCAAAAATGACTCGAAGCAAGAAAAGTAAGGAATCTGTAAATGTTTCAATTGATCCTTCCCCAAATCAAACTTCAGCCCAAGAAACGTATGCATTGGAACAGGACCTCCAAGACAGTATTTTGGATGATGATTTATCCAATAGTGTAAATAAAGAAACTTCTAATATTTTGGCAGCAATGAGAATTGCAATGATGGAAAGTGAAAAATCTATCTTGAATACCCAGACCACTGTAGAAGAAAAGGAAGATGTAATTAATCAGGTGTCTCGGAAACGGACTCGAAGTAAGACTTTTGCAGAAGTAGAAGACAAATCTAAGAAACCTGGCAAGAAAGTTAAAACAACTCCTCCACCTTCTTCACTCCCTCTTCCTCCTTCCCTTCCTCCTCCTCCTCCTCCTCCTCCTCCTCCTTCTCTTTCCCCTACACCTACTTCTTCTCCTCCCTTAAAAATATCTGAGGAACAGGACAATAAAGAAGTTGTTCGAGATTCTATTTCTTGTGAGACATGTGGTGCCACCTTTGTTTCTTTGTCTACACTAGGAAGGCACAAGAAAAAATGTTCAATTAACAGATCAGAACCAGATCAGTCAACAGAAACAACTGTTGATGCTAGTAATACAGCTGAAAGACAGCTTTGTCAGCATTGTGGAAAATATTTTCCTTATTCCCCAATGTTTTGGAAACATCTTAAAACTTGTCCCAATTCAATGTCTGAGTTAGTAAAAGACACTGATGATACGGGAGCAGAAAAAACAAAAATCACTAGTAAAATTCTTTCTAAGCGAACACCCAAGTCTAGTGTATCTACAAGCCCACAAATAGTAATTTCAAAAGAGGCAGTAGATGAAAATGTGGCAAGTCCAGGAGGAAGTGATGACGACAGAATGCCTGAGCTGGAGAAAGTGGAACCAATTGAAGTGGTTAAACGAATTACACGTTCTCGAAAGGAAGATCTTGCTGACATCCCCATCTTATCTCCAGTTATTAGTGATGTGGATCCTTCAGTACAGGAGCCTTCTGAATCTGATACAGTATCTTTGCCTTTGTTATCAGAAGCTGAAACACTACTTCCACCTCCTTTGTCAGAGACTATTGATGACGACCGAAAGGGAAGAAGGAGACAAAGGAAGGCAAGGGACAGTTGTATTGAGAAAGATCCTGCACCTTTTGTCTCAAACATAAAAGATGAGCCAGAAGTAGAATCTTCAGAAGGGGACCAAGTTGTGGAAAAGGTTTTGGGAAGAACTAGAAAGAGTTGGAGGCAGAATGAAACTCCAGCTACAATGTCCGAGTTGGAAGGAGCAAATGTTAAACCTTCTTCACCTACAAGAAAGCACAGAAGTAGATCAAGAACTGGCAAAGAGGAAGACAATTCACTTGTCACAAAGGTTGAAGAACAAGTTTCAGAAGTGAATTCTATTGAAGAAACTGAAGATGCACTCAAGGGACTTCCTTTTGACAATACTGAGACTAATGAAACAGGTGATTTTCTGGAAACTTCTTCAAAGTCATCTGTTTACAAAAGACCTGAAAGAAGAACCAAACAAAGGGTTTTGATCAAGGAAGAAGATACATCTCACAATGATTTGAATGAATCTAGTTTACCAGAAACACTTGAACCTGCTTTACCTGTAGAAAATAAAGAGCAGATGATACCACTTGCTTCAAATGCAGTGAATAAAAATAAGAAAAGGAACAAAAAGAAGAAAAAGAAAGATTTTAATCCATTTGACACAAATGTAGATCTTTCATCCTGCCCAGATTCTGTTATGGCAGTTCTGCATGTTGATCAGGTAAAGGAAGAATTCACCCAAGATGAGCGTCAGCTTGCTGTATCAGTGAAACACTCTGAAGTGCCTGCTAGTGAAGATCCATCATCCAATCTTGGGATACATTCAGATTCTGTAGAATCTATTGAAATTGTCAAACCTATTGTGAATTCTGTGAGCTCATCAGTGGTAAAATCAGTTGAAGTAAGTAACATTCACACAACAGACTTTATTGTAACAGAAGAAACAAAGAACAGCATCTCCCCAAACATTGCATCTGGGACAATTTTGAGTGAAACAGCAGCCACGGCTGTTGAGGACTTGCCCAACAAGAGAAGAAGAAACCAGACTCCTAAAGTGCAGGAAGATGCCACTCTTCCACCTGAAAAGGAATTTTCCTCCAGCCCAAGGAAATCACATAGGTCTATGCGGAGGCTTTCTCTCACCTCTCTTCCTTCTGATAGTGATTCTAGTCCTCATAAGAGGCGAAGGTTTCATTCAAACAACAAGCACGCACGCAGATCCAGTTTAAGAATTAAAATTTCAGACAAGGATTCTTCCTCAAAAAGTCCTTCTGAACCCCAGACTGAAATTTCACCATCGTCTGCTGATCTTGTGGATGGTTCCATAAGAGAATGTAATATGGCTTCGACCATTCAGGACTCAACAGAGATTATGAATTTGGAGGGAAATGAAAATGCATTAGAAAATGTTTTACAAAGTGCCTTAGATGCAAAGGAAGATTGTAACGTACAGGTGGAGGAACCTACAAATGAAGATTATTTTGCAATGGATGAAGAATCTTTGCCCATTGCGAAACTGAGAGATCCTGATTTTATGGTACTTTATCATTCCAGAAAAATGGAATCGAAGAAAGTAGAAACTACTGCAGGCCCTGCTTCTCAGAAAAATACAGAAGAATGTGAAACAATGGAAGCAGAAATTTCAAAAGTAGAAGCAGTTTTAGAATCCTCCAATTTGATTAATACTGAGAGTAGTACTTTGGAAGAAGAAAAAACCATACAGGAGTCAAATCCAATTGCAGATGTTATTGAGGAAACAAGTATACCACAGCAGACATTGTCCCCAAAGAGACATGATGAGTCATCGACACCTATGGCAAGAAGAGAGAGAAGTGTAAGAATAACCCGCTGGAATTTGTCCTATGAGGAAATGTACACATCTTCTGATGTTGCAAGTGAAACAGACAGTCAGGAATTTGATACTAGCATTGGAAAAGAACTTGCTGATGTACCAGATCAAGTGCTAGATAAACCGATGAAACAGAGTCATAAGAAGAATGGGCATTTACCTGTAAGGAAAGGCAAAAAGGCTCAAATAAGAAGAAAAAGTATAAAGATTCAGATGGCCAAGAATAAAAGACATACAAATAAAAGGAGGAAAACTGTCCAAAAGAAATCACCATCAGATGTTAAAGAAAATGCCAAATTACAAACTGAAGTTGCACCACACATTAATGTTTCCACTGACAAGATTGAAGGGTGTGTTCCAACAGGGGTACTGACTGAACAACATCAGACAGCATTATCCAATAGCGTAGGTAATGATACAGTAGCAGTTGCTGATAGTGCGGAAGTTTTTAAAGAAGACTTGGTGACAAATGTAAAGAAACGCAAAAGACGTCGGAGTACTGTTGGTGACAATGTTATTATAGAAGTAACTACAGGTAATAGCAATGTAAAACCAGACATTATTGACAATACTATTACAATTGATATGAAAGCTAATGTTGAAAATCAAGAAAACACTGGTACTGATGCTGGTAGTCAAGAAATGGAAACTTTTTCCTCTGGACCATGTCCAGAAATTCTATCTGAGCAAGAAATTGATGAACTTGAAAACAAAACCCCCCAAACATCTGAAACAGAAAATACCTTAAATCCAGACATTGGTGAACAGTCAACATCAGAAGTGATTGATTCTTCTAGAAGGAAGGAGAGACTCAGCAGCTCTGACTCACAAATGTTGAAATCTGTTCAGTTGAGATACCATTGTTCAATTTGCAACAAATATTACTCCACTAGCTACAATCTCCGAAAACATGCAACATCAACATATCACCTTGTAAAACTGAATGAGCTGAAAGAATCAGGAGAACTAGTGGAAACTGTTGAAGAATATAATTTAAAATCAATTACAGAATGGACAACTGTAAACAAGGAGGTATCTTGTGAAAGTGTGCTGAAAGTTGAGCATACATTGGATACTAGTAATGCTGGTATAAGAAAGAAGCCAAAGATTAAACGAAAACAATTGGAGGAAGCAATAAAAATCCTTCAGGAAAGTTCATCAGGTTCTGAGCATAATAACAATGGGTTAGGTATGGAGGTTGTTACAATGACAGGTTATTTAAAAGAGAATACTAGTTACGAGCCAAATCGACTTTCTGACCTCCCTTTGAAAAATGAAACTTCTGAGGGCAATTCATCTGGCAGCCGAAATGAAATTAGTTCTTCAGTGGGAGACAAAATCCTTGGTCCCAGTTCTTGGTCTCAAAATTCTTGTACTGTTTATGCTGAACAATCAACTGCCTCTTCAAGTTTCTCTGTTTCTGGAAACTACGAAAAACATCTTCTTTCAGGGGAGTTGGAGTTCTCTGCTTCAACATCTCCCGATCAGGCTAAGGAGCGTTATGTTTCCACAAAACAGAACTGGACGCCAGTAGAAGGTGTTCAAGAAAGTGCTCCACTGAATAGTAGCCACAACAACAGCTCATCTCTCCCAGATGGAGATGTGGCTTGGACGACTCAGAAATCACTTACTCGTGTGCCAACTGTTGTACCAGGGGTAACACTCGAAGAAGGATCTGTTGCGTCCACAATTGTAACAGAACCGGTACCTGCAACATCATCAGTGTTGGCACCCATACCAGCAACAGATTCTGGTGCACCGCCCTGGGGAGATGCAACTGCTGCGTGGCCCGCTGAGCCACAGCCAGGTGGGGAAGTGTGGTCGAGTGAGGAGGGCTCCTGGCATTGGCCACAAAATGTTCCAGACCTTATCCCTTCGGAGACATCTCAGTCATGGGGCCAAGAAGGATCCTTCTTCAGCCAATTGGAAGGAGGGGCAAGTCTTGGTTCCATCATGGACTCTGTTAATCAGGTGAGTTATTTGTAGCATATTTCACAAAAATGTGCATTTTTTAAAATAAGTACACTTTTAATGAAAATGTATTTCTGAAATTTGTGAATGGGAATTTCATAATCTATCGCTTATTACCTACAAATTGTTTTCAAAATTAATAACTAAAAATATTAATTTCGTTTCAAAAATACATTTTTCCCCAAAATTAGTTAATAATTTTAGAGGGGGAAAATGGCTAATAAAATAAATTTCTTTAATCAAAAATAATGACAAACTTTTATTGTGGGTGTTTCTTCCATGCATATCCCTTCTTCAATGTCAATGGATGCAAAGCTTCAACTGCTCTGTTCACAATGGTGTACATAACTGTTTGGGAAAATTAATCGGTCCAAAAAATACAATAATTATGTGATGGTTATTCAGTCCATATAGATCACAGTGAAAAAAATTTTTTTTCCACCCCCCCCCCCCCCCACCCCCTTGTATAATCAAATCATCTTAAGTCATGCAGGGGGAAATAATCTATACTCTTCTTTCTTCTAGTTCTATCACACTCAATGGAAAATAAAGAATAAGCAACTTCTGCAAGAGAATGATTTGCAAAATATTTTGTGTAAAAGAATAGTCTTTAATTTCCATTATGCCAAGAACATTCATGCTTCAGAATATTCAAACTGTATTGATGGAATAGAATTAGATTCTACTGCATACCATTTTGTTATATGTCAACGTATTTACTGCCATAATAAAAATGAAAGTAGATAAAATTGATTTGGTTCAAAATGTTCAGTCAAAAACACGATTATTCTATTCTACTCTACCGTTTAGTCACTGAACTTTTTATAGCATAAACTTTTCCTCTTGAGTTATACATTTCATTTATTTTCGTATTCCAACTGTTTATGAAAGTAGTATGACAAAAAATATCAAAAACCTTCTAAAATTTGATTTGTCAAATTAACTTTTACTTGAGTTGCTCTTATGTTAGAGGTTTGCCTTGGTTTGCCTTGTTAGTGGTGTAATGAAAACAATTTCCTATTGAAATAGGAGGAAGAAAAAAAAATTCCCTTTATAAGTCCCTTTAAGAAATCTTTTACAATGACGATTAATAGATTACAAATTTAAAATATATTTACAGTTCTTGTAATGAAGAATTCTGATCTTTTGTCTGGAGATCAAAATATATTCAGTGGAGAGGAAACCTCTATTAGCATAACTTTTGGTGTCATGGAAATTGAGAAAATACATAATGTACTCTGATGTTGTATTAAAATCAACAAAACTACATTATTTTAGTGTGCTTACCAGTTTTCAATCTATGTAAATCCTTTTCAGATCAATTAAGAATTTTAATTAGCCTTCTGAAATGAATGAGAATTGTGCTAATAAATGGTACATTGTAAAAATTAAAAGAACATATTCTTGATTCAAAAATTATCAATGATTTTCTTGGCATACATGTAGATGAGCAAATAAATTTTACCTATTGTACTTTTAATACAAATAAAACATTACATGAATTTAAATAAATAATTTAATTTTTATAGAAAAACACATTGTGATTTTCATGAACTCTAGGTTATTACGTTTCTCTTTCCTGCTGTCACTATGAAGTAATGTGTATATTTTCCTTTTCTTTTTCTGTCTGGTGAAGAACTGAACTGAAATTTCACCAGATCTCCAGTGATTTCACTCATCAGTAACTACAGTTCATTTGAATGAACGTTTTGAGAGGGTGTAGAAGTGTGTGTGCATTCGGGTGTATAATTTTTATGGCAATTTTAACAAGTATGGATTGTGTCTGAGTGGAAAGTTATTATTGGAGTGAATTTTGAACTGGCCACAAATCACAAGCAACAATGATCAAGATGATCCCTATTGGAGGTTGGTTCTTTTGCAAGTTTCTTAATTGCACTTTTTGTATAGTTATTTGTATTGTGTGGATTTCTATTAAAAAGAGCAATTAAGTTGGTTAATGTTGTCTTGCTTCCATCAGTCTTGGCTGACATCCTTCTGTGATTACTGAAGGTTCACTCTTTGCTACACATTATTATTAATTTGTTCTTGCACACTTGCAGACTTACCCTACACAACGTAAAATATTTATTGTGATTGCAATTTGCCTCGTACACTTGTTTGCCATTCCATTTCTTTATTCATTTTAATTCTAGATATCTGGAAATATGTCTTGCACACTTTTAGCCAACAATTCTTTCTTTCTTTTTTTGTCCGTATTTGCACAGAAAAAATGTTTTAAGTACTCATTTCATCATGTCACAATTTCTCACTCGTTCTAGAATATAATAATTATTGCTATTGGTTGTGGTCATTTTATGTGCATTTTCCATTGTATTTTTGCTACAAAGTATTCCAAATTACAAATGTTCTTGATTTATATTTAATAAATGTTTTGGTAGGGAGAAATGAATTCATGAGTTATAAAATTATTGTCCTTTATGAAATCTCTATCCTTCATATTTTTTAAAAGAAAAATATGATTTGACCATCATAACAATTATATACTAGTTGTTTTTAAACTTCATCATAAATGAGAAAAGAAACGGAGTTTGAATTCAAAGTGTGCTTGTTTCTTTGCTAACATCAAGAGATTGATGGCTGAAATATCAGTCAGCTGCCTCTATCCCTACCAAAGTAAAATAGTCACATCTTCCTAATGGATAGCTCTTATAAAAAAGATGATGTAAGTTTCGTATGATCAAATATCTCGGTGTAAAATCGTAATGCAAGGGTGCCTTCTTTCAAACTATCACTCATTAAATTGTTAAATATATATTGAGTTCCTAAAATAAACCACTTGTCAACCTGTTTCTGGTCCTTGGCAGTCCTGTCAGGAGGTTGATGAATGTGAAAGAAACAGAATAAATAATACCTCGTAATTTCGACATTATATGATTTTGAAAATAAAAACCGTTGTATTTTGTGGCCTTAATGATGCTTCATGACAGTCCATTGTTGGAGTATGGAAACAGAAGTTATTTGTTTTAATGTTTCATTGGAAATGAGCAGTTGCAGATTTTTTCATTGTGGGTTCATTGAGATTGTGCACTTTTTCTACTCAATGAATAACTGTATCATAATGGCACAAAACTATTTTGGAAACGAAGTAATAAGACTAATCGGGGAAGGGGGGCGGCAATCGATGAAAAATCAATTTTCTGCTATTCAGTCAAATAAAACTTACGAGAATGTAGTACAAAGTAAGTAACTTGCAAAAATGCCCAAACGCAGGCACCCGCACTTCTGCACTTTGTTCGTAGAAAAACAAACGAAAAATATCGAGTTTTCACGATTTTTTTCCCCTTTGCTTTCTTTTCTTCTCGTTCTTTTTTGCTCGGAGCTCCGCTGCTTGTAAATCTAAGATTGTGTCGTGTCTCGCAGATCCTGGACAGCCGCGTGGACGGCGAGGCGGCGCTGGCGCCCCTGCCCGCGCCGGCCGCCTTCCTGTGCGGAGCGGGCGGCGTGGGCGACGGCGAGCTGCGCGAGCTGCAGCGGGCCATGGGCGCCACGGACGAAGAGATGGCCATCCTGCGGCAGCTGGGCGAAGGCTGGCCCGC
>BOPP01000064.1:3578513-3596154 GCA_017312745.1 Gryllus bimaculatus
CCACTGGCCCCGCCGCCTCCACCCCCACCACCGCGACTGCCACCACGTCCTCCGCCTCCGTCGTCAAGGAGCGTGCGCCCCCACTTGTCATCCGACCCGCACCGTTGTCGCCAGCCAGAAAGAACAAACTGGTAAGTACCAAGGCCCTGAAGCGTTTGATCTGCTGTTTAGCCGAGATACTTTGGCCTTTGAGAGAAGTCATCAGTCGCAATGCAATTTCGTGTCGTTTGCTGTGCAGATCCTGCAGACGTTGATGGCTCGGCGCTCTCGTTGGGGAGGTAGGGAAAGCCCAGAATGTCGAGCGGTCCAAGACCAAAGTCTTTTGTTTGAATACCAGGACAAGGAAATGGTGTGCCCGTTGTGCCATCGTTTCTTCTTGGGATTAATGTCTCTCCAAGCTCACATTGCCAGCAACCACAAGCAGGAGCAAGTGGGGCGTAAGTAGCAATTTTTTAATACCGGTATAATTATTTTTATAGACATGAGATTTATCTCTCAATTTTTTATATACGTTGTAAATAGTAAAAAAGGGCACCATATTTCATTTCGTAGTATTACCAAAAATGTTTATCTTGAATAGAAACTGCACGGCAACCTCGGCCTCGCAAATCTTTAGCCAGTTTGCTTTCATCAGCACCTCGTGCAAGCATTGGAGCTCCTCGACTCTTATGTAGTCATTGTCGAGAGCTTCTGCCAGATGAAACCTCCTTGGCACGACATGTCAAAGAGGCTCATTCTCCAACATCTGCTGGCCATCCCTCAATTGCATCTGAGGGAACATCAACCCCTGACAAGTGAGTATTTACTGCTGTGGTTGTAATCCATGGGAGTGAAAAATTATTGTAGATAAAATAATTATATTGGAAGATGAATGAATAAGCATGTATTCCTGGGAACACTGTTTTATAAGCAATATCTGCCTACCATTCATAGAAAAACCTCTAATATATTAGGGATTTTTTTAAAGGTAAAAAATAACTACCTTTCTTGTTTGTTATTTGTCTTTTAATATTTAGAAAATTTTCCATTTTATAAGAAAGCAATGAATATGTGTTAAGGTTGTATAATTGCTGACACACTAGCTTTATTGTAATAAAGCACAAGAAATATGGTTGAAATTGCTCCCCACATCCAAGAGTTATACTGGAACAAACATACATAGTCTGAGATATTAAGATTGTTTCAGTCTTACCATTTTTTGATGTTGACTTTTTACATTTTTTGTGAAATTTTAATGTTCTATTCTGGAACTTATTATAAGATGGTATTGTATTTTTGAAAGTAGATCTTAAATAATGTATTACAGTGTTCAGCAATGATAAGATGATGATATTTGACTTACAAGATGTTCTTATCTGTCAAATTCTCCAAATTGTAATTTTTCATGAAATATGTTTTCATTTTCTCTTTATGAGAAGAAACTGAGTATTCAAGTGAAATGAAAGGTTTGTAAAGAATTGATGAAAATGAATTGACTTTTGAACAACTTTGTCTGTAGGCCCACTAGTGCTGATCCAGGTGCAGCTGGTCTGCGCATCCAAATGTCGAATGCCCTGGGAAGCCTGTTTGACCGCGCTTTGAGCAACGTGCTGGGCAAAGGGAAACGGCCTGGCGTGGCCCCTGACAGTGCCAGGTGAGGCCGTTGATTTCTCACTTCTACAATTGCTTGCTCTTATTTTCTTACTTATGGATCGTATTTTCTCAGTTGACTTAGTGGTGCTTTTGAAAGTACATTGTCATTCAGATTTTCAGTGGTGAATGGTAGTGACAAGAAGGGTTGCTTGCATTAGGACTTTTTCTAAATTACATTATAATGGTAATATTTCATTACACGAGTTAAATTCTTTAAGGATTCCTCTTAAACTTTTAATTAGAAGCTGGGTAAAAATTCTTAATCACTTTTTTCAACCTGGTGTTCCAAACCCCTTACTGGTTTTTGCATGGTTGGCATGACAATGTTAGGGCATTATTATAACTTTTCATTTCCATTACTGCTTTTAACCTTCTATTTCCTTTCCATGTGCTTTATCACCTTCGCTAGTCGCTGATCCTGCTTCGAGCTTCAGTGGCGTTTCACAATGCATTTTTTGTATCCAACTGGCAAATGCAGTATATTTTTAAATCTACATGAACACTGGTTTGTGAAGCATACTGAAAATGTGAATTTCCTACGAACAGAATGTGCTACTTCAGAAATAAATATGATATAAAAAATATATTTTGAAAAATAGAAGTTAAGAGTGTATGTAGGGGAGAGGAAAGAGGGAGAAAATGTAGCATTGTATTAAAAAAAATAAGGATTGACTTTTCTTTGCATTGCCTAACTCTTTTAAAGAATGTTATGCTTATCCGAATTCCACGTTTCCAAAAAAAAAAAAAAAAAAAAAAAAAAAAAAAAAAAAAAAAAAAAAAAAAAAAAAAAATATTTTCATGACGCCGATCTAAAAAAAATGGTATCTCGTGAATTATAAGGAGTTGTTTGGAGTGAGCCATCGCAGCTCTCGTGTTCATGTTGATGGACTCGTATGCTGCATCTGGCAAGTTGGTTACGGAGGCGAGTCGGCCGGAGCGGAGCTCGGAGGCGAGGGCGGAGGCCGCAGAGCGAAGGCTGACGGCAGTGCTCGCCTGTGCCCGTAGCCTCAACCAGCTGAGCCTGCTGCAAATGACGCTGAAGCGCGGAGCTACAGCCGCCAAGGCTGCGGCGGCCGCCGCCAAGGCCTCGCCCGGCCTCGCTCCCACCGCCACCGCCACCGCCACCGTCACTTCCATCTCTGCGGCCGCGGCGGCGCCGCCGGCACCCGCCGCTGTCGGGGACGCTAGTCTCGAGGGCGCCCCCAACGTCGCCTCCGGCCCGGGCCACGGGAGCGGGCGAGAGGCGCGACGCGGCAGCCTGGTGGGCGACGCGGACGACCCCGACGGCAAGGAGAGCGGGGCGGAACCCGACCGGCCCTTCGCCTGCCCGTCGTGCGACGACCGCTTCTTCACCCTCAGCTCCCGCAACCGCCACATCGCGCGCGTGCACGCCCGCTGGCTGGGCCCCCAGCCGCAGGCCCAGGCCCAGGCCCAAGCGGCGGCCGGCGGCCCCGGGGCCCGCCCCGCGCGCCCTCGCCCCCGCACAGGCTCCTCGCCCGACAACCAGAGCGACGACGACCCGGACGACGTGGAAGGTGAATTCTCTTGCCCGCTTCAGTTTCTACTATGAAATGGATCTTATCTGGCATTGGAGATTTTGCAATGACCTGTTCATAAATCTGCAATTTGAGAACTTGACACGAGTGAAACTTGCAATTATAGTGGTTTCTTGTTTAACTGACTCTTCCGTAGCCGTTTTCTTCGAATGTTTTGTATAACAATCCTTATTTCTAAATTTGTGGTTTCAGAGTTCTATAAAAATTATTATTCTTTTAAAAATTGTCCTCGTTTTAGTAATATCAGATGACTGACCTAGAGCAAATGTAATAGCAGTGTACGTGATTACTTAAGTATACAGAAATGACATACGAGCACTTGAATATTCTTTGTGTAATAAAATGGGTATACAAGGTTGCATGATAATTTTGCATATTTTACTATTTTCTGTCTGGTAGTAACAGTACATTTGTGTGTGTTGCAGGCTGGAGAGACAGCCCAACTGATTGGAGTATGGACCCAATTGAATGTGAAGATGGTGCTGGAAGTTTCCTCTGTTCTGGTGGGTTTCATCTCTTTTATACCTACTGCATCTTTTACATTTTACTGCTTCAATCCCTCTTTTTATGAAATCACAGTGTGTAAGAGATTACTTGAACATTCAGCATTTAAATATTTTTATTATGAATGCTGCCGCAGGAAAACTTGTCCTGAAAATGTATGAATGATTTAGTGTTAGTTTTTGGTTTGTTGAGCAACATTTCTACAGACATTATAGCCCAAATTTAAATTAAGCATGATGCATCAATCAGATGCTCATAATGTAGAATATATTTTATGAACCATTTTTGTTAGCACGTGCTTGCCATTGAGTGTTAAAAGAAACTACAACGTTTCAAAAAGTGCCTTTATGTTGGTATCTCTTTTATGTTACGTAATCACTGGGGATAATGGCCATTTATTTTTCAATGAAATATGGGAATAAATCCTACATTATTGAACAGTAGTGGAAAGGATTTTAAAACTTGTATCATTTCTCTCAAATGGGTTAATCAATCCATTTATTACAGTATCATTGTATTTTCTTAATAATTTCTAAATCAAATGTCAAAGGAAATCAGTTCTAGGTATCATATTGGGAATAACTGACTTTAGAGAGTTAAATTTTATGTACATAGGATCAATTTGAATTTCTTTCATTTCTTGTTACAGATTGTGGGATAAACTTTGAGAGCCCCCAAGATGTCCTTCGTCATCGGCGATTAGAACATTCTTCTCAAGATGTTACATCTAATATATCAATTGATCAAGAAGCACCTGGAAGCCCCAAGCCCAGTGCAGAATGTGTTACTGATGAACATGGAGGAAGTTCTGTTTCTGAAGCACATACTTCTCAGGAGATTGTAACAGGAGTAATATCTCATTTATCTAACCTGGTTTCTAAAGCAACTTCAGATGATAGTGCACGACGGCCAGATAAAACATACAGAAAAGATAATGATCATGCTGAGGCTTCTGGTCCAGTAGAGGCAGATGGCAATATTGTATCACTGACACAAATACAGGTCTCTAGAGAATCAACAATTGTTGCTGATTCTCCCTTGTCTTCTATTAGTGATATGTCAATTGTTAAGACTAAAGTTGCAATATCAAAGACTCCATCCAATTCATTCCATGTAGATTCTCAACCAAAGAAAAAACAAGTCAAATTAGATTTACCTAAGAAAAAAGAAAGATTATCAAGAAAGGCTTTACATTCTGGTGATATGGATGATGAAGCAGATATTGAAATTAGAGCTCGAGCGGAGGCAGCTTTGAGGGAATTAAATCGTCACAAGGCCAGAGGTAGCTCTGGATCAGGCTCGAAATGGGGCCTGACTTTCACTGTCACAGAATCACCCAATAAGCAGGGTGGTGATTCAGAGGGCTCTCTTGAAAGAAAAAACATTGCTAATGCAAGTAATAGATTTAATCTCCCATTGGTGAGAAAATTGCCTTTAGGAGAGGGTCGTTATGCCTCTCTGGTAGAAAAGAAAAAGAAGCACTCGTCAGTCTCTGCAGATTCCAAAAAGACCCCTCCAGGAGACAGCCCTGAAACTGTCTCTGACCCTAACTACTTAGAAAAGTCGTCTTTAGATATCTATGAATTTGAAGAGGAAGAAGTCAGTCCATCTGTTGACTTTGGATTGAGAACTTCGCAAACATCAGTTGAAGAAAAAGCAAAATCAAAAGAAGCACCAGAAGTACAACCATTTTTTCCTGTTAATGGTGAGGTAGAAAGTGAAGGAGGGTTGGAAGAAGTAGTGGCTGAAAGCAAGGCTTTAAAATCTGGTTTAATCTCCAAGGACATTCCAAAGAAAGCATTTGAAATGGAACCTAGTTGTTCTACTGAGAATTCAATGTCTGCACTTTCATCTGAAGATAGTTCTTCTTTGCCTGTAGCATCAAAAGATAATGATCTTCTGGAATCCTCTACTAGTGTGTCAGACATGGACTCTACATCTGAAAATTCAAAAGAATCATTTAATTTATCTGTAAAGCAGAAAATGAAATCAAAATCAAAGAACGGTGAATATTCTCAGGCAAACAGTGTTGTGACTGGAAACAGAGAATTGTGGAGAACTTCGCGAAGGAAATGTGTTCAGGAATCACAATCTGAAGAGACAAGTGATGATATCTGTGATGAAAGCGATGATAGCATGGTTCAGAAAACTGATGAAATTTCTGGTGATCTTTCTAGTGACTCTTGTAATTCCCCAAAACTCAATTTGCCTACTAGAGAGTCCCAGCCACATAAACGTCATAAAAGTGAAAGTGAAACTAAAGTGCACCGTGTGTCAAAAAATGACAACCTATCAGATCGATCTTCTGTACCAGCATCTCGCAGACGTCGAGCTAAATCAGACTTATTGATATCTATTTTTGCTAAATCAAAGCGTAACTTTATGACAAATAGTATTATTTCAAACTCAAAAAGCTTTGTAAATATTGAGCCCCCTAGTGAGGATATTAGTAGTGATGATAGTGAACAGAGTGGTGTGGTTGAAAAGAACGTTGTGTCTTCACAAGTTCTTTGATGTTGGTGTCGTGATTGTTCCAAATAGTGAATTTAATTTGAAAGTCGTGTATGTGGTATTGTTTTTGTTTTTTTGTTATAAAAAACTTCAGTGAGTCAAACATTGTAAATGAGAGAGAGTTATGTGAATAATAATCATGTATATCAAAACTATTTTTAAAATATTACAGTGTAAAAATACATAATATCTGCTATGAGTTTATAATTTTTCATCAGAGGTACTATCTTGTGTAGGTGAGAGATAAATGTAAGTGCTGCCTGTTACATAGTTCATAGTCAAAAAGACCTTTTATATGCATATTGGATTATGTGTGAATGTTCTAGTTTATTTGAAATTGTGCATCTTTATTATAAACTTCCCACAGAGTGAACTTCAGTTGTATGTAACATTTTTATTGTAGAAGAAAATAATGCAATGTGATAGTACTGCAAAGGAGAGATTTATCAGTGTGTGAAGCAGGATTTGTGGTCCTGCTTAGTTCATTTATTGTATATTAAGTCACACTTTAGATACATTATATTATATTTAATGTAACAGCAACATTACTGCCAAAATGTGCCTTTTTTATATAGATTGACTTTAAGATTTCGCATTTATAGAGAAGTTCTGTGAATAGTATTTTGCAAGTTCCAAGATCCATGAAAATCAATATTGTGTTCAACAATGCATTTTTCCTTGACCATTGTCAATATTCTGCCATTTCTAGACACAAGGAAAGTGAAAACATGCAAGTTTATGAAAGGAAACTTGGATTATTTTTTCAGTCTGCTAAAAATAAACAAAATAAATTGTGGGTTAACTAGTAATCTGTACATGGTGTGTTTGTGTATTGTCTGTTGTGCACTCGTATAAAATTTCTGTCTTTTTCAACTTATGTCTATAACATATTTACTTATGTCTTAACATTCAGTGAAAAAGTTAAGTAAACTTCACATTTTCCCATACGGAATGCAAAGTTTTCTGATTTTCGTAATCAATCGTATTCGGCAGCATCATGCTGTTTAAACTAATGTGCTGGTGTTAAAAAGATAAAGGTTGCATATATTCAGTTTAGTTTTATATTTGAGCAACAAGCACATTCCAATGTGACTGTTCAATGACTGATGTATTTAGATTCAGTCAAGTAAAGTAGCAAATGTATTGATGTAATGGGTTTGATATTCACTGCCCCGGAAAAATGGTCACATTTTTAGAGTAAGCTACGTAGGACATTTCAATTAGTTTCTTATCTTTTTGTGCTTTATTTATTTTTCTTGGTTTCAGTGCAAAACCTTTATATATTATTCATACAATGTGCCAGAATAAACTGCAAGCAGTAAAATTATTTGTATCAACCTTCTTGATAAAACTTGAATTTGTTACAACTGTATTGTTAGGCAAAATTGCAATGAACATGTGATTCTTTCATGCCTAGAATTCCATTAAAAGTAAATTCATTCTTGAACTAATCAGTCATAATATTTGGTCTTAGTAGCAAGAATGTTTGTACCATTATGGTGATATTGACTGAACAGTGAAATTATGCATTCTTCAATAGTTATGTTATAATTATTCTTAATACAAAAGATGTGTTGTAAATGTGAATGTGTTGTTGTCTAGTGGCTGGCATGGATTTGTGTTCTTAAGCTGCCTAGTCGTTATTTTCTTTTACTGGAACTTACAAGACAGTATACAGTTCCTTATAGAAGTTTAGTTTCTGTAGGTAATATAATATGAACGTTCAGCCACTTTGAGTCAGGAAGTTACTCAAGCCTTAGCAAGGTTTGTTGTAAGTAAAGAAATGTGCTAGATTATTTGGAGACCCACTGAGATATATCTAAGGTCACAAAATATCCCTCTTAGTGGATTAAGTTTCTGTATTGGCCTCTCCTGAACTTCTTTACATCTGTTTTTATTATGTTTTTTTTTTTCTGCAAATTATGCAAGATTTATATGGTGCAATAGTTAAAAGTTATAATTTTGAAGTAGTGTTATGTTTTGTACTAGAATTTTTTAATTTGCTGGATTTTCTTGACTTCTTGCATGGGTTACGCAATTTTATTCACAACATTTTTATTTAGATTGGAGTTCTTATTCATCTTTAACTCTTATTGTACATGAATTTGCAGGTTTATACTACATAGATAAAGCATTGCTTACATATATAACTAGTATATTTTTCTATTGTGGTATAGAGATTTGCATATATATATACATATGTATCATAGTGAACAGTGAATATCATAACTTTATATTCTGCATTATTGGCAGTTGACCATAGTAAGCACATTATACTCGCCTGTCAGGAAGCAGGTTGTCCTTAGTCTAGTCTTTTTCATTGTGTCCCATTGCCAACTATGACCAGGCATACATTGGATACAAATGGTCATAAGCCATTTGTGGTTCTGCCAATAAGCAAACTAACCACTTCAGGGGAGCAGGGCAATTCTCAGATGCAGAGAAACAATTTTATGCAAAATGAGACCTGGTCCTTCATGCAAACCAAAGTATTTCCATAAAGCAGTTATTCAATATTTTATAATGATTGCTTAATTTGACAGTTACAATTATTTTTTTTGTCTTTGTATCAGTACAATATTATTGTAATGTTCAATTCTCCCACGCTCAAGTAGAGCAGAAATGTGTATATTAAGTTATTGGTTTACTATAAGAAATGAAAATTCAACTCATTAGAGTGAAATTTTGAAAAAAACAATAACAAAAAACAGTTATTGATGAATATGTTCTTACAATGATACCTTAAGTAGATGTATATAGTGTGCATATTCAAAGACTATTTGTTTACTTTTCTTCAAAATTATTCTGACTTTCAATGATATTTTCCCATTAGGTCATAACTTTAGGTTAATTTCATGAACAATTGCATTGTCAAAGACTTCTTATATATATGAGTTGAATGAATTTATGTTGCACTCTTCACTTTTCATTTTCCGTTGGCATTCATATGTACATAATTCCACCAAAGTATTTAATATTTATTATTTGTTATTCTGTTCCTGCTAGAGAATGGTTTTTCATGGTATTAAACAAGTCATACCGTATTGATGCAAAATTGTGAAATACCTTTTCTTTTCACTTTCCTTCAATATCTATACTGTTTCTGAGAAGTTGAATACAAGAAATAATATCTTCATTACCTTCTTTCCCTCCTCCCATAGAGTTTCGTCATTTCATTTTATATCTTCATCAGATCTGGAAGAAATCCTGTTTATATGGTATTGTGGTCAAAAGTTTGCATATTGTTAATAGTTTATTTTGCTAGAGTTATAAAATGGAAAACAGACTGGAAAGGGTGTCTGGAAATCACATGACATAATTTATTTGGTCTGATTTGTCGTATAAATTGGAATATAATGAATATGGTGCTGTTTTTTCTTTTCTTTTTTTTTTCCCCCCCCCCTCAAGTAGAAAATGATCAGGTCTGTAATTTTGTTGACAGCTTCATTTAAAATTGTTTTACTGATAGACCTGTAATTATTTTCTTATATTTTGGTTTGAATTTGGAAATTGTTATGAAAAGATTAATGACATTTTTTTCTACTGAAGTGGAACAAAGATTGCTTGTAGTAAATACTGTGTTCACATTTTATTTCCAAGAGCATGTATTGTGATGAACTATTAATTATAATAAACTGTAATATATTTAAAGACTTAAAATTGATAATTTTTGTCACCCCTTGTTTCCTTTCTTGGTTTAATTTGTCAGAAATGTCTGATTCTCAATTAAACAATGTTTAGGAATAGATTCTCATGTAATCTGTCAAATCAATCAACTTGAAATTTTAAAAAAATGTCTAATGCAATGAAAAGATGGGGAAACATGACCTAATTCAACAAGTTAGCCCTATTACTTAAATCTGAATCTTCAAACCTAAATGCTTGTAAGCTGTGTGAACAATGTGAGAAGAAAATAATAAAGATGGGATGAGTAATACTTGCAGCACTAGGCCAAAAAGATACAGCAAGATTCGGTCGCTCATTACATTTGATTCGCTTCCTCTTCTTTACCCTTATATTTATTTTTTAAATTGAAGATGAATAATATGAGAAACAGATGTAGCTACATTATCAGAGACCCTTGTGCAGAAGGTCCAAACGGAGCCCCCTGATTGCCACTGACAAATTGAAATACACGTTTTAAACTGAATTTACATAGGTACGTATTATACAAATTAGATGTAGCCATGAATAATTTTGCCGACATATTTGGTTTTACAAATCTGAAGAATTACTGTATTAAATAATTAGATAATAATGACTTGATTTCGGTTTCTAGATTTTTTTAGATCAAATCAGTCAATTATTTGTCACAATTAATGCCCGGAAGAGACAACGCACCATTGTGCAAGAAGCAACAAATTTTTGGCACCTTCTTCCCATTTGAACAGTTAGTGTACTATTATCAACCTAACTAAAACAATTTCTTAAACAATATACTCACATTGGTATTGTGGTGAGTTTTTGTTGGCATTTACAATTATATGAGTTATCATTCCCAACAATATTGTTTATTACAATAGCAGCTTTCAATGTTGTCGTTAGGATTAGGAAACCGGAAAATTGAGAAAATGTCAAAAAAGTGTACTTTGGAAGGCGATAGATGGCAGCTAGCAAGAGTATGTGGCAAGTCTGAGTAGCTAGCTGAGATGGAAATAAGGAAATAGAAAATTAATATGAGAAAGACCATGCCAATGTAGCACCACTAGTTCAAGTTATAACTGAGTTTTTAGCAGAAATAACAATATATTAATATTTTGTAACTATTTACAATCATGTGAGAAAGTATGTACTGTTGTAGCATATGTAGTTTTCATATTTTTTTCTGTCAGGATAGCTGGGCTAAAGAGCGTTCAGCATCTGAGCCTGAATCTCCTCTGCAGCTGATGAGGGCAGGTGCAGA
Organism: Gryllus bimaculatus; assembly: GCA_017312745.1. Lineage (NCBI taxonomy): Eukaryota > Metazoa > Arthropoda > Insecta > Orthoptera > Gryllidae > Gryllus > Gryllus bimaculatus. Next base: position 3,589,620 of record BOPP01000064.1, read on the forward strand.
GCAGAAAACACCCAAAGGTGGTGAGAAAACAGTCAGAAAGCCCTATACTAAGAGCTAATAATAATTTCACAATACATTCCTGATCAAAATTATGAGATAATAAAAAGAAACTACAATATTGAAGCTAAAAGTTTTTAGACCAAAAAACTCTTATTGCCAGGCCCTGGTAATGAAAAAGTGGATAAAACTTGTTCTTATAAGTATTAAATTATATCCTCTAAAAACTGTAGAGGATCCGTTTTGTGGGTTCTCAATACCTACTAATCGATTGACGGTAAAACCTCAATCTGTGGTCAAGGATAGCGCCTAAACCATTCAAATGATTGTTTCCAAAATAGTTATTCCCAAATTGATCTAAACGAACAGACTTTGCAAGTTTTAAACAGATATTTGATTTTTGGAGATACTTTATATGGAGCGTCATTTTTAAAATGTTTATCAAAAATGGCTCAAACTTGTTTTTAAAACTTTTCCCTCGGATGGCGTAAAGGATGCTGAAAAGAATGGCGCAGGTTTCATTTTTGTTGAAATTCCTAATTTTTTGAAAATTGCAAAGGTTCAATTTTTTCCCCTTCAATTACAATATTGGGATTTTTTCATAGACGAAATCTGTATTTTAAAGACATATCTTGAAATAACAACATGTACAATTTTTCCAAAGTATGAATAGTTTTCACATTATTTTCTGTAAAATTTAGGCAATTTTTAAACAATGATTTTCTCAAAAAAGGCTTAATTTTTTTACTTTGAAGGTGAAGAGTCCCAAATAATTTTACAGACAGAAAATGCATTGTTTATTTTAATTAATTTTTCCATTTCAACAAATTTGCAATTTGTTTTAGGAATAGGTTGTCCCCATCATCAGTCTAAAATTAAAATCCAAATTACATTCAATTTTTTGATTTTAAAAATTACATATTATATTTTTTAAATAAAAACAAGAGGAAATATATGCTGTATATCGTGGTTACCAAACTAGCAGAGTCCATAATTTTTGTCAAGTATTGGCAAAAAGCCAAGAAGAAAAAAAATAAGGAAAAGAAAGAAGGGCCAATATTACATGAAACCTAAAACGAGATACCTGTTAACAGTAAAAGCTAATTTTTTTAATATAAATTCTTAATCCTATGTAATAAGGAATCTTATGATTTAGTGAATTGGTTACTTACAACAACAATATTTACAGAATCATTCATCTTTTATCTGTAAGGTTTCTGATATCAAACACAGATATTTATGAATTTCAACAGCAAGAATTTTTGGATTTGAGAAATCTAAGGAATGGTTGAGTTCTATGCGTTGGAAACAATTCTGACAAGAAGGAAGATTGAATATTTGATATTTCTTTTAGGTTCATTCATTCGTAATGAAAGCTTTCTACAAGTTTTCCCCAAATACATCTTTTGACAATCATTACTTTTATCCTACAAACAACATTTACTTTTATGTAATTAAGGAACATAACCTTTAACATTCTTAACAAGATTTTTCTTCTTAAATATTTTTGTTATCACCAAGCATTGATATTTGTCTTTTATAATATATTTAAGTTTATTATTAATGTTTGGAACAAAAGGAATTACTAGAAAATGAGTAATTTTTTCTTCAAAAAGAAAGAGAGAAGAATAAATTTTCTTGATGTCACAATTATATGAAATAGGGATTTTGTTATTACAAATTGCTTTAGGAAAGAAGTTCATGCTGCTCTAATTCTTGATTTTAAGTCTTTACATCCGAAAAAAAACTGCAATTGCGATAATTAATAATCTCACAGATCAAGCCATAAAGCTTTCTGATTCAATGTTTCATGAAACAAGTATAAAAATAGTTCACATGATTCTCACAAAACATAACTATCCAGAAAAGTTTGTCAACAAACATGAAAACAAAAAGGGTAAATTTTTAAAATTAGGATGAAAAAACATTCAAAAATATGGAAAAATTATTCAGTTTCTAGTAATACCTTTTGATCCTTTGTTTTTGTTGTCTACAAACATGCATATGTGGGCTCACTGCTCAGCCAACAATAAGAGGGGATGAACTAAATGTCAGAGCCCTCTTTACCATTGAACTTTTTTTATTTAAATACGACATTTTATTAGTAAATGAATAAAACCTACTCCAAGGAAAATGAAATTATAACATTCATTACACAATAAATACAAATATGTTAATAAATAGAATTATGTTAAACAATTCTCACGGCTGCCAGAGCTTGAAGAGCCAAGAGTCGTGAACTACGAATTACCCAAATTGTCATTTTAAAAGAAGGAAAAATCCGGTATTGCCTAAGAAAATGTTTTATTTCGTAAGGCAAACGGCCTCTTTCAAAATGTCCAGAGGGGCCAATCGGTGATTTAAAGGAAAAACAAGGAGGGAATGTCTTTTTTAAGGTAGTACAAGGACAGGTGTATTAGCTTCTTACCGCGAGACTCTTAACATTTCTTGTAGCAAAGTCAGGAATGTCGAATCTCTTTAAGGATGAACACTACAGCAGCGTTTCTCAGTCTTTCTCATTCCGAGGTCCCCTTCGACGAGAAAAAGTCTGAGAACCAATAGATTTTTTTATTGATATATTTTTAAATTTCATTCGTAAGGCCTGAAAATCAATAGGTTGCTAATTGTACACAAAGAACATTCTAAAAATTTAAACAATGCGAGATTCACTCAAAACAAAAAAAATTGAGCAAATTGTTGTTTTTTTATCACCGAATCAACAATACAAAGTAATCTCATAATTTAAACTATTGATTTCAACTGGTCCCTTGTTCGCCCACCGGAAGTTGAGAAACCCCGCTCTGTTGGGTTGGGGCAACTCAGTCCTTGTCGGGCGCGACCCACGTGTTGCCAGCGTCGGCCATGCAGATGCGCAGAGCCTCCTGCGCGAGGTGCAGGTTCTTCCTGGGCGGGTGGCCGAGCGCGTGCAGGCGGTCGACGTATGCGCAAAAGAGGGGCACTGCGCCCTGCGCGTCGCCCGCCTCCATGCGGTCCAGCGCGTCGGCGTAGGTGCGCTCGGCCTCCTGCACCTCGCGCGCCGCCTCCGCCACGCCCACGCGCCGCTGGCAGCCCTTGCACTTGACGGACGCCTGCGGCGGCGGTTGCGGCTGCTTTTTCTTTTTCTTCGAACCCTGCTGCTGCTGCTGCTGCTGGGGCTGCTCAAGGACGTCCTGAGACAGTCGCACTAGTTGGGAACAGCCCTTCGTGGAGCATCTGGGAGAGCAGAAACAGGAAAGTTGAAACGATTCCGCCAAGTAGATTATTAAGTAGTAGAAGTAGATAATTAAGGTACAATCTGGCAACACATATCGAAGACCATAAACAGAGACATAAGAGAATTTGAAAGATACAGAGTCGACTCTGAATGTTATGAACATTTGGTTTTAGTGAACCAAAATGATTCTTTCCGATCCACATTCATTACTACGGTGTAGGATATTTCTTACACCGTGTTCATTACGAATATACCAGATGATTCTGTTAAAATTCACTCATGAAACCTTGTGAAATACCATCTGGTTAGGACATTGTTCACGCTGTGAAAGTGTCTTCCGGAACAGAAGAAAGCGAATGTAAAGATAAAGAAGGGACTAATGAAGAAAGTGTCCCGACAAGGCAAAAGACTTTCCAGAGCATCAAGACTGTACTAAAATATTTTGAGTGCAGAAATTGTAGAATCAAGTGTCAAGAATCAAATATCTAAAATAAAAATGTATATAGCTTTATTGTATATATTAATTACTATCAACCAGCAATTGTTTTTATAGAATATTGATTGATTTAAACAAACAAGTCATAAACAATATTTTAAGATGATTCTGAGACTCCAACTACTGTGAAAAAATTGAGAGTTTTTTCTCCTGCTTCACTCAGATTGTTTCCATTCATTTCATGGATCATCTTTTCTACAAATCGTAGTTGAACGCTGGGAATCTGATCCTTATTCGGGACCCGTTTTTATTTCTTTTAAATTTATTAAACATGAAAAAACCGTTGAAACCTGTGTGATGACGGGAGAAGTGCAAACTGCTCTCGGTTTCTTGAGCTCTGGGATCTCTGCCCTAGCTTAAGCAGTAATTAAGATGGATTACGAATTCAGGTAGAAGCAAGCCTTTTTGTCAAGAATTGGTGTGAAAATATTCGCACCGTAATGCGAATAATATCCCCGCACCTGTAACGGAAGCCGTTGTCCATGTGTTCGAAGACGGGCCAGTCCTCGCAGCACGCCTGGCACGTGCAATTGAACCAGTAGCGCGACAGCAGCGCCTTCTTGCGCGAGGCGAGCGGGAACTTGACGAAGGCGGGGCCGTAGTTCTCCGCCAGAGCGTCGCCTGCCCGCAGCGGCCGCAGGGCGCGCAGCACTAGCGTCGTGCCCACGAAGTACCTGCAGAGGTTAGGGCGGACGTTCGCCAAAACAGCTTTTGCAAAGAGAAAATAGCACACTAAACTCAATTGACAGTTCGTAGTAAGAGGTTATGTAAAGGGTGAAGTACATTTCCTCATTCAGTACTAAACGTTAGGATTTTAGGATTTTAACATTAGGCATCCTTTGTCTAAATTGTTAGGACAGTTTGCAATTCACCGAAAAACTATTTTTTTTAAATTTACTTTGTAAATAATTACAAGAAAATGAAAGAAACTCAACTTTAGAACGCAACACAACGAAAAAGTGTTTGCGTCTGTACGTAGAATAACATGTCATTCTCTGTTTGAATGAATGTCGAAAAACACAGTCAGAATATCAAAAATAATAATTAGTGTAACTAAAACTGAATAGTTTGAACTCTTGAGTTTAGGGAGAATGAATCATCGATATACAATATTCAATGAGATGTGTGTGCCTGCAGGTGTTTGTCACAGTGCTCTGATCATTGGTTCACCAGTTGAAAGTTCAAACAAATCTCCGGCTCCAAATTGAACTTTTTGTTAAGTTCGTTGGTACCATCTCGGTACACGAACGTAATCTGATATCAATTTCTTTCTCAACGCTTATCATAACGCTTAACTCAAGACTGCACTTTTCAGTTCAGCGTTTACCTTCTTTTTTAAACATTTCCATGGGGGATTTGAACGTACCCCTCGTACAAATCTTCCGCGTAATTCTGCCAACCCAATTTGCGAACCACTGGCCTAGAGGATGAACATGTAATTGTTGCGATTTTTGTATGGTCTTCCTCATTCCGCTTAGTGTAATGGGTACCTGAGAAACTGATTGTGTTCACTTACTCCTGAGAATATGGCGGGTCATATTTACAAGTCATTAATACTTTTGGATTAATAGGACAAAAAACAATAAATTTGGAGAAGAAAGATATTTATTTTTTTCAAATTTTGTATAAAGTTTTCATTATTTTCCCTGTTTTGTATTGTTAGATCATGATTAAATATATCCAACAAGATCGTTTCGCTGAAGATATTAAAACGAATCTTATTCTGCAAAACCCATAAAAGAGGAAATCAGGATAATTCCACGACTCCTGGATGTGAAGAAAGACTTTAATACCAATCATCTATCAGCTGGTTAATGAATTGCCACGAATGAAAAGGGTCGCAGTCGCCTGCCAATATCTGAAGGCAACCCGCTTGATGAGAATGCGTTTCACAGTTTCGGGTTGCTGCGACCCCTGAAATTATGGGACATCGAGGAGGAGGCGAAGAAGAAGGAGAAATAGAAGGGAAAGAGGGGAAGGAAGAAAAAGGAAGAAAAGAAAATGACAAAGGAGAGGAAGATGAAGAAAGAGACAATGAAGAGTGATACGAAGAAGAAGAAGAAGAAGAAGAAGAAGAAGAAGAAGAAAGGGAAAAAGGAGGGAGAGGATGAGGAGAAGAAGGGGAGAGGGAAGTAGGAGAAGAAAGAACCAAAACGAAGAAGAAGAAGAAGAAGAAGAAGAAGAAGAAGAAGAAGAAGGAAGAGGAGGAGGAGAAAGAAACGATGTGTTCTGACTTTGCGCAGTTCTGCATGTTCAGTATTTACGTAACGAGTCATGTAATCTGCACATTGTTATTTCTTGCTTATGAAGCCACCGTACAAAAGGGTCACGACAGCTAGTGGAGAGGTGCTAAAGGCATTGTCACAAAACTAATGGTTTTCCTTCCCAATATATTCTAAATCAAGTGTTGGACATTGAAAAACTAAACGTTCTTGCCTGGTTACCTGGAGATAATTGAATCAAACGTTGAGACAATTCTATATTTCTGAGCAGCAATTTAGAAGCCTGCGTGGGCTGCATATAGTCGCATATTTTAAAATGATCAAAGACAAAGTAAAAGGAGCATAAAAAAACTTGAAGCAGTAAGTGATTCGAGAGCATCGGCTTCTGAGGGCTTCCAATAAGTGTAGAGCAAGTTACGAGTAAATCCCTCGAGGTGGCCGTATTCATTACCCACTGGAATGTGAAATCTGTCGCCGACCTACACGTCGGCTTGCGGGTTTTAGTCCTCCAGGTATCTCTTCCATTGGTCCCCGCCCCAGTTAGGACGAGAGAGAGAGAGAGAGAGAGAGAGAGAGAGAGAGAGAGAGAGAGAGAGAGAGAGAGAG
>BOPP01000064.1:3608460-3711578 GCA_017312745.1 Gryllus bimaculatus
GCCATCTCTTACTTTTTCGCGCCCTTCCTGCAGCGCCTTGCCGGCCACCACCGCGTCCTTTGGGGCGGTCCGCGCGGCTGCAGCCGCCCCGTCCAGCGGCGCGTGCACTGGCCCCTCCCGCAGCTGCCGCGCCGAACGGAGGAAAATAACAGTTCACACGGGATGTACAATTTAGAACCGATCCAGAGAAGCGCCTACGTAAATTGAATTGTTTATTTCAGAAACCCGTCAAATGCCAAATTCCTCATGTCGTGAAAGACTGAGGAATACGCTCTCCCAAATTTTTCAGATTTCAAAATATTTCTTTTTTAATTAAAGAGTTGATAAATGAATATTTTTTCATATAACATTGCCAGTAAACAATGTGTCTATCCTCTGAACATAATTCGTTAGCTTAAGCGTGTTTTGTATTTTGGTGTTTGATGGACTACTTGAAATAAACGATTCAATTGAGGACCGACTATCTCATCACCTTTCCAGGTGAAATCGGAGCTTGAAGGTAAAACTACTATTTTTGAAGATATTTTTCTTTTGCATGAATTTTGTACTCAATTTTCCTTCATACCTATTTTATACCTTTTTATTTTCGAATATAGTTTGGTAAAGCTGTTTTGTCATTCAATTAAATGCGTTTATTTATGAATGATTCTTGCTAATCTTGCTATTTTTATATCTACTTTTTTTGATATATTCAACCTTTTTTTAATATATATTCAACCTTTTTTGCCTTTACTATTCTACCTTAATTCATAGAATTTTGCTGAACATGAACTTTGATACTCTTCTAGTGCTTTTTTTTCCCTTTACATTTTGACTATAGGAGCGAGTCAAGATTTTAATAGGAAAACCAGGGACAGCAGCGTGGCTGCGGCGGCGGCCCCGTTAACGCCGCTTATTTGCTCAAATCAAGTCTTTCCCGTACTCGCGGTTGGTCCTGCAATTTACTTGTAAAATTAGAAAGTATGTTTTCGCTGAGAAAAGTTGAAGACTATTATTTTGGTCCCCAATTTACATACGGTCCATGGCGCTTCTTGTGGTTACGCTCCAGGTGGAGGGGCCCGGAACTAGACCTGTGGTGCTGCATTTCATGGATATGTTACCGATAAATGCGAAATGAAAGGTCATAGTTATAAGGCTGAGGAGAATGAGGCTTGGCGAAACTTTCTGGGACGATGATCCTGGTAAACATTAAGAATTAAACGGACGTTGCGTCGATGTGAGAAAGTTTAAAGAACCGTGATGCAGAGTAAAAGAGCCTCCATGTTACGCCAGGTTTGCTCGCGCTTGCTTTCTATGTTCCACAATTGCGTTGTGTCCGACGTTCAAATTCGTCTAATGATGTCACCGAATGCAGCATTACATGTGAGTCTAGAAAACTGCAAGGGATTAGTTTCTCTGATCGTCTGGAAAGCATCAAAATGAAATTGGGTTAAATTAATACGATCATGATATTAATTAAATTGAATGAAAAAATCAAGATACCATTTTCTTAATACAACACTTAGCTCTTACTAAATGTATGTCTGTAGTTTTGCATTCAAACGTGAAAATATCTAAACAATATTAAGACAATTAACATCATACAATTAAATTAGTTTCATTCATAAGGAAAAAAATGACTGAAGGAATTCATTTTCATAAGTATTATTCTGGAAATCGTTGTAAAATTTTACAGTTATTCTATTGAATTTTTATTCTTGACTTGTGTAAAGTTTTTTCTTTGATTTTGAAACTTATTTAACTGAATGTTCAAAAGTTTATTTCAGAAAAATTAAGTAATGTAGTCAGAACTAGTTAATTTGCATGTTTTTTGACAATGTAATTATATTGAATGAGGGACCTATTGCAAGGTAACCTGCATTGCTTAGAGTATTTATTTTATCACAATGGCCTTAATCTTATATTAGGAAAGGAAAGTATTGTAATAGTAGAATTCTAATCAAATCTCGCGAACTCTGTGTTAAAATGGGAATAAATTTTACGCATCGCCATCCCTGGCCCCAAACAAGGCTCCGTTCTCTGTACGTGGCTCACCAGCGCCTCACCACCTTTCTCGCGTCTTCCATCACCCTTTTCTCACCGTTTGACCCCGCCCCACCCCACCCCCACACACCTACAGTCCCATGACCTTTACGTTCCTGACCGCTCAACCCCACCTCGCCCCGTCCGTTAACGTCACTCGCCATCCGCAGTGTCTAGAAGTATTAGCGGATTGCATAAGAAAATTTAAGAACGACTAGCCCCCCCCCCCCCACACACACACACACACTGAAAAAGTGCTCCATTAAACTCAGCTTTAAGAGATAGTTAAAGGGATGAGGTGTGTGCGTGTGCGCGTGTGGGTTATTTTAAATAATGATCATCTAGGCAATGCTTTTCCTCTTGTTTTGAAGGTCAAGAGTGCAAGATAACAGTGAGAACAAAATAAAACTGTCGATTTGTTTTAAAAAATGGACACGAACAAAACTTCTTTATAGTACATAGATGGACCATTTGAAGAAAATTGTGCTACATTATCTTAGCATTATTTGCTTGTGATCTTAATTTGGTTCTGGTAGTGGGAAAGGAATTAAAAGATAAAAATATTTTAATTAATGTTAGCAATCTAGTATATATTTGCCCCAAAGGACATTTCACACATATTGACATTTCCCTTGATTTTCTTGTTTTCTTGAACATTATTTCCTCTTCATTCCTAGTTGTTTATTTATTGAAAATTCATTCCAGGTAAGAAATTATTTGTTTGTATTTATTTAATGTAAAAATTACAATTATGAGACGTATGGAAAAGACAAGTTGTGCACTTTTTCTTGACTTTAGAATTCCTATCCTGCACTTTTTATGTAAGTAAAATTAAGAATAACATTAGCAATAATCTTGTTTGCCCAATTTAAGAACAAAAAAATATTTGATTCTGTGTAATAAAAAATATTTGCAGCTGCAAATGAGTTACAGATTTTGGCACCACCAGATGGATAAATGGAATGTTCTGATTAATATTCTCATAATTAACACACTATGATTATATTTTATTGTAACATAAGCATTCCCCATTTTTCAAAATTCAACTCCAAAATTATTGACGGGAGTTGAGGAATCATAGGTTAAAAACTTTAAGGTAAGATGCTTTGCACAGGAAACAAAATTGATACTGTCATAGGATTAATTTTAAAATGATGTGGCTAGACCTTAAATAAAAAAAAACAGAACTGTTTTTTCAATTATAAAAGCATTAATACATTAACATTTTGCTGTATTAAAATTTTAATTTATCAAAACATAACAGGAAAATAGTATTCATTACCAGATAACATAATAATTAAAATTGATACACAACTTTGAATAGTATCAAGTTAATTATTTTTCTGCTGCATGATTGTTTAATACATTACAAGATCAAAAAGCCCACCAAGGTAGACATTCTGTGAAGGAATTAATCAAAACAAAAGAAATCAAAACAACCCACAACACTTCCCAAGCCTCACTATCTCACTGTGCCAGCATTCTGTGTGTCATCTGAGTTCTTCAAAATTTGTTACACTCTCAAAAGTTAGATAGTTTGCTCTTTATACATTGTGGTGAAAAGAGGCCATGCTAACAGTGAGAAACAAAAATTAAAATATTTATTTTATAATAATGATACTAGATCATTAGTTAAGTTTTATATTATCTATGTATAAAAAAATGAATAAGCATGTAACAAGAATTTTACAATCTTTTGTCTTTGACCCCCATCTTCATTGGGACTTTCGTTATTTCTTTTCACCCATTAACAGATGGTCCCTTGCTTTTCTTCAGAAAACTGACATGTAAATTAGATCTTCAAACACTTACAGTACAATTTTTTTCTTAAATTAATTAAAGTTTTAATGTTAAATACATGTCTTTATTTGTTGCTAATGGAAAACACATGGAAATTTTAAAACTGAGTAATTGTAGAGAAATTTAATTTGAACATAAAATTTGTGATTGTGAAAAGCAGTTTGTCACTGTAATCACTGCAACATCTATAATTACAAATTTCTTCCAAAGTTCAAATGTATTTTGTGTAAAATGAAAAGGAAGAAGAAGACAGATAAAGAAGAAGGAAGAAGAAAGGAAAGAAGAGGAATGTTTACAACAATGAGTCTAAATCTTATTTTTCAGAACTGATAGTGGTTATTTGAAGTCTTATGTGCTGATCTCTTGCAGAGCTGTATAAGTTCACAAAATACTGGATTCTCTGAAGTAATCTAGTGATCTATATATTATATTATATTATATTCAGTGTATCATGTTTTAATATAAACTCCTAATTTGAAAGAATTGAAATTAATTATTCAGGTGAAATACTTAAATTAGAATTTAGTATTGCATTTATAATTTACCCCAAATTTAGAGTAAAATACATTTTTAATAAACAGATGTTGAGAATGTTGAATTAATAAAACTGTTAAATGATAGATAAAAGAAAATTGATGTGAGTTTGTTGTAATAAAATATATAAATACCTTTGTTTCACTGAAGAGAATTTTTATTCTCTCTTGATCTGTCTTGAGCTTGCCAAAAACATTTTTCAGCCATGCAGATCCTGCTATCTCAATTACATTATCAGCATAAGGAAGGAAAAACCCTCTTTTGTCAGTTTGAAGAGTAAGAGGACTAAACATTGATGCAAAACTGGGCTCTATATCACCAGCCATGTTTCTTTCAATTACAGCAAAACACTTGAGCAGTTCCAAAAGCACCTACCCATTTGATTAGCTCATGTAATTAAAAAATTTCAACTTGTTAATCTAAACAATTCATAAATTGTTCTTACTGTGTGGTTAAGATACAACTGAACCACATGTGATGAGAATCTTGCCCATGTACTAAGAATAGTTTCTTCCCCTTCTCTACTTGGCCCATTTGAGGTTTAAATTTAGAACCATTCCAATACAAATTTACAATATACGTCTCAAATGACTGTTTTTTTCTAATTAAAATACAATTACACAAAATATTTTTTGTCCATTAATTGAATATAAAAATTGAAAAATAGAAATTAAAGAAAATGCCCAAAATTATTTTTTCAAAAATCTGTGTGTAGACAGTTAAGAAAGAATTATAGTAATTTTATAATAAGTTATGAACACAGCTATCAAGAACGAATGTTTAAAGATTGCCTGACAAGTTTCATTGTATAAAATTCACCATTTTCAAAATTCAACATTTTAAGATATTTCTCTTTGTATTCTTTTTAACATTTAACTTGTATGAATCATGTTACAATTGAAGAAAATTGGTAACTTTTCCATTTGCAATTTGAATCAATGAGAATTGGAAAAAATATAGTTGAAAATTCTTATTTGTAAGGATATCAGAATAAATTTATTTCCTTAAATTTTTTAATATCAATTAATGGATTAATGGATTAACAATGGATAACAAAAATTGATTCTTCTGCATTTTAAGGCTAAATGAAGATGTCATCATGTTTTATTTCAAACAACTTTATTCCTCATCAAAAGTAGAAATAACAAAGTAAATTAATTAAACAAACAGAGAATCAATCTCACAAATACATTTTACCATCCACCAAAAAAATCAACACTGGGAAATAGAAGAGAATTTACATATTTTTTGGTCATAGATTCATAAAAATATTCTTGACAATATATAATGAAAATATTCTAGAAGCTGGCTCATCACATTCAGCACTCTTACAAAAATATGTGGTTTCTTGACATTAAGTTAACTAGTTATACTGTTAAATGCAGGTTTGAAAGAAATAAGTTGTTATAGATTAGTTTTCTTGGTTTTTGCTAATCTTATTTATAAATTGACAGTCATTTTTCCTTAGTATTTCCTTCTTTTCCTTTTTTACTTGATTTCTCAAGTGTGAGTAATTTGCTTCTTGAATGTTGGCTATTTTAGGAAACACAACTTTAATATCTAATTCACTTAACTTTTCTTCTTCCAATAACCATTGATAAGTGAAGTATGAACTATGAACAATGCTTATTTATGTTAAATAAATACTTTTTTACCATTGTTTCTAATTAGCTCATAGTGCAGATAGTACAGATTCTCCAACGTAAACCCAGGAGAACAGATCTTTTATTTACATACCAATATTTTTCTTAAATCTTCTAAATTCATACCTGTTTCAAATTCAAAACTAACCCTACACATTTATGAATATATACATTCTTAAACACTTATTAATCAAGAAAGGTGATGTAGGCCTAATACAAACTAAGTTTATATTACAATGTTTTATTTGCAATATATTTGAATTCAATATCTATTTTTATTCCTCCATTTTTCAGCACCACATAGCCATACTGAGCAAAGAATATGGTATTATGTTAAAAGGTGTAATATTATTGGTTTTACTAAATTGAATTTGATGAATTAAATTAATTTGAAATACTCCTTATTAAAATTTAAAGTCTAAGATATTAAATATTTGAGATGTTATTATGACAATTTTTGAATGCTTGAGAAAACAGTAGTATAAAATTAAAGTATTTGAGCATGTTACATGACAAATTTTTGTCTCCCTCCCTCTCTGAATGAGTACTTATTAACATAATGTAGAATAGTTCAGTATGGCAGGAATGTAAAAAACAGGAAGTATCATTTAATGTAGCACCAATGTCGCATATGAGAAAAAAATATGAATATATGTATATGAAGTGGCATATTAACGGCAAGATGAAGTATGTACATTATTGATTATTGTGATATATACATCTTGCTTATCTATGAAAATACCAAAATTGTATTTTCAGTGCAAATTCTAATATTCTGCATATGACAACATATTATATATAATATGAGTGATTGAACCCTTAGGCTGAGTACTATTAACCATCGATAATAATTATTGCTATTTATAGGAAGCAAGTGATTTTCATTGACACACACTGTAGAGCATAATTCAGTTCCAATACAAAAATATTTCAATTTACTAGTACTTTCCATGCAGAGTTTAAAAATGTATTTTCTTATTTTTAAAGGCATGAGAGGAGAAAATGGAACAGAGCAAGATTGTTACAATTTTTGGAAGGTATGATCACTTAGTTTTATTTCAAAATATTTTCTATAAGGTATCAACTATGTACTGACAAATATCTCTTCATAAAAAGAACCATTGTCAACAGCAGATAAATTTCAACCTGAAATTGCAAATTTTATATATTTCATTATATCTCGAAATATTTAAAAGTTTTTTTTTCTTAAGCAGGACATTAATTAATGTGCATAAATGGTTGCTTTATTAAAATATTTAATATTCTCCTCACTTGCATATCTTTCTTTATTTTTTACAAAGTACATCCTAATATGATGTATAATTTTGTAATTGTTAGTGTATAATGATACCTATGTTGCAGTATTTTGAATTACATCATATGCTAACATTGCATTCTATTTCACTTGAGAAACAAATATTTACAATTAAATTAATTTTTTATTAAGTACTTTGGAATGTATCATGATTCTGCACATCAGTCATTGTGCGCACTTCATTGTGAGCATTGGACCATTATACATTCAAATAAAATTAACAATTGGACGGAAATATTGGGCATCACATATGTTCATGAAAGACATATTGAACAATTAAAATACATTTAGTGCAATGATTTTCTTATTATATACCTACTACACTAAAGTGACTGAGCTACTTGATTCAGTAGTAGTAATAGTTATATTGAAAAGTTTTTAACATTGCAGTACATTCAGTGCCTACACATCCAAATTCACTACTGCATTTTTAATATACTATATTTCATTTCAAAGACAGTATACTTTGAATGACAAGAAACTATATATTGAAGAATTACACATTTGACTTCAATCTATAAACTATCAATTGCAATAAGCCATTAATTACAAAGAAGTGATGTCAAAAATGTATAGAAGTTTCACAAAAAGACAGCAGAGTCTACTTATTGCTCTCTCTTTCTCTCTCCCTCTCTCTCTCTGAGTTCTGACACTCAAACATTTGACGGTCAGAAAACATTTCTAACCAAGAACAAAGGTGTCCAACAGTTCTTTCCCCGTTCATTTCTATGAATTCTTTTGAAAAGTGGGTATTAAGATTTATTTGATGTACGAAATAAAAAATAATATCTTTCAGTACCGTAATGTTTTTTTAATTTTAACACTAAGTTTTCTCTTTCTTTGAATAACTTGAGTAACTTTTGATGAAGCCTGAGTCATCAATATGTTCATTAGTTCCTTTATGATACAAAAAACTTTAAATTTTGTTTGTTGACATCTATTTGTTGAACTGGGATACAATGAAAATTATAGCAATGGATAAAAATTGAAAGCAACTCTGCAAAATTTTTGAGAAAGTTTTTTGTTGAGAAATTGTGAAAAACAAAGGTAGTAATATTGATTAAATTTTTTTCAGTACAAGGAGTTGTTTAGTACTCCCATTAACACACACTCCACTGGATGAGCCTGGCACATCATAAAAAGACTAGAGATGGTCAAACAGATACTGGAATGTAAACATTACTAGCTCCAACAGGGAGTATTTCTACTCGTCTCAGATTTTATTATCTTTATCATTTGTGTATGGGTAGGAAATAATTATAAATTATGACATTAAATTCATATATATTTTCAAATACTGAGAAAAATATTTAGACTATATGGAAAAAGCAAGTGACAGGAAATCAAGATATACATATTAACAATAAAGAAAGGTAGAAAATTCTAGTAATATTTAAAACGATTTTTTAAAAAGATCCTGATATAGTCAAGTGAAATTTTTACATAACATTTTTAAAAAAATAAAATAAATTTGATCTGAATATTCGACAATACAATCCTGCTTTTCAACAATTCCAAGAATGCTTCATTGCAGATGTAAGGACAGACTTCCAAACATCATTTCTGGGAGGAAATAGCATAATTGCCTCTTTCCAAAAGCAAAGCATACAGCCATCGGTATGCTGTTATTGATGACAGGTGCAATGCAAATTGATGCAATGCATCACCAATTCCTGTCAAAGGCCCAAAGATATTGACAAAAGCTACTCCAGATGAGTAGTGTCCGTTGAATTCCATTAACGTTCAACCGCTGCAACAGCTCTGGGGCGGGATGCCAGGAGGTCCCGTGCAGACAGACACACAAAGCCTGCGCCTGCAGACACAAAAGGATGGTGTAAGATTTTTTTGAGAGAGTGTAAATCAAACATTATTTATCAAAAGTTATTACACATTATCACACAAGCGCACCGGGAGAGGTGGCTCAGACAACTGATGTCACTGTAGTGCCTCTAACCGGGAGGCCCTAGGTTAGACTCCTGACGGTGGCAAGATTTTCGACACTAGCTACACAGCTAAGTCGAATTCAGTTGCTGTATGAAGGAGAATTCTTGCGGTCGGCTGCTCTGATCGGTAGTTTTCTGTGGGTTCTTCGATCAACACCAGGCGAATGCCGGGGCATTATGCTAACAAACGAGACGGACCACGAACCGCGCGCGATCTTTCCTTCCACTTCCTTACTTTAACACACTTACATGCATTTCTCTACGCCACATCTGGTAGCTTAGAGATTGCGCTGGGGCGGTGCCCCGCTGGTGGGAGTAACCTCCCGAGGAAGAAACATGCACCACACTTACGGGAATAATGATATCAACCGTTGGAGTGCCCGGAATCATCAAGCACACACACAGTAATAATAACAATAACTTGATTTTTTTTAAATTGATTAATGAGCAAACTCTCTTTTGGCGGCTCTTGGAGCTAAGTTTTTGCTAAATGGAGCTAAGAAGGCTAAGCCATCTTTCAGTTTCTAAAGTGCTCTTTGTGGGGCGGCAACTTTTGAAAAATTCCATGCAGCCTAGATCAAGAGGTTCCTTCCAACACGGACATAGTACAGCACCAGTGAGATTTGGAATTGGCGGCGGCTAGAAAGAGGAAAATATTTCGCACTCCATTCAAATAGTTTCTAAGTTCTTCCTCTGTAATTTGCCAATAAGGCAGTCACTTCCCACCTTGCGCCGACCAAAGGTATTTTAGAGACAGTTCAAGGATTCTCCCACTCCACGTTTTCGAAACCTGCTTATGGGGCTATTCATCGTGTTTAATTCGAAAAATAATGAGTGTCTGTTCTGTGTCAAAATTCGAAGTACGAGTAGTTTGCAGTTTTGAAAGAGTATGCAACTTAAGATGTCATAATTTGTTTTGAAACATTTATTTTCTTCTATGCTCCTTCTACTCCCGTTTTCATGTACATCTAGTGAACCAAAATTTGAATACCTACAGAAAATATTGTTTTTGTAAAAACCCCAAAATGTAAATGACTTCGATCCGTTCGTGGTAAATTACGTTTCATTTGGTTTTCCTAAGGAAACTTTCGCACAGAAGAAGCAAGAATCTTTGCCAACAAATTGTTTCTTCATGTGCCATTTCACTTTCAGTTAAAAAGAAATATAAAACAGATACCTCGATTTATGAAATGATTATTTAATGGTTGACCATTACATGACCACCTCCCCAAGAACCCAACTGAAAACATTCCTGCCTTACTTGGGTTTTTAAACAACGATATTAGAGTAATGTGGTTGTCGTCGTTGGCGTCTCCGCTCTATTACTAAAGGAACTCAAATTGATAGGACTGGCCATGACGTGCCCCATTGGAATCCACTGCAGCCGCGGTTGCGGTTTAAACCGACCCTGGGTCGTTTCTCATGTCATCCCCACAGGAGGACGACCAGACTAAAACTAGCTTTCTGATCTCAAGCAATATCGTAACATGGAGTATCATGGATGAATTTAGTGACTTCACCCCCACCCCCCGACGTTTACTGAGTAGCTCTCAGTATTGTCCCCGATGGGTATTTTAGGAAATTCAATTGAATGTTTGGGGGTACATAAGCGACTTTCATTATTCCTGTTAGTATAGTGATTGTTTTTTCAGTTGGCGGAGTTCCTCCCACCTTGTACGGTGAGATCCGGCGCCGACCAACACGTCGACTTGCAAGAGATTCCCTCCTCCAGGTATCTATAGCCAGCTGGGCACTGTCCCAGTGAGGACATGCTCTGGACTCTCGACTGCTCTCCCGGCATTCGTGATAATGAAATGCATGTTATTGTGTGTGCAAGGGAGATGATAGGACATGGCAGAGGAAGGAAAGATCGGGCGTAAACTGTGGCCCGTTTGTTAGGGCACTGCTCCGGCATTCGCCCGGTAGTGATCGGAGAAACCACTGAAAACTACCGATCAAAGAAGCCGGCCGCTTCTCCTCCGGTCAGCGGCTGAATCCGAACTAGCTGTCCAGCTAAATCCTGCCACAGTCGAGACTTGAACCCTTGGACTTCCCGGTCGGAGTCGCTGCGGGGCAACGGCAATGCTATCTCTGAGAAAACATCAGCCGGTAGGAGGTGAGGAGTAGCAGCCAGCCAGGGCTGTGTGCGAGAGGGCGTACCTCCGAGGGCGCCGCCGCGGTGTCAGAAGGAGCTCTCCTTGCGGCCGCCGAGGCGCGGGGTGGGGCCGGGGGGCCGGGCGGCGTGCGGCGGCGCGCCCGAGAGCGTGGCGGTGGACGAGGCGCGAGGCCGAGGCGGACGCGTCGGCGCCGGGGCTGGGGCTGGGCGCCAGCGCCGGGTTGTCGTACGCGTACTCGAGCGTGGTGTCCTCGGACGGGTGGCGCAGGCCGGCTGAGCGGCGTGGAGTGGTGGCGGGCGTGGCCACGTCGCGCGACACGGAGCGCTGAGCGCCGCCGGCGACGGCGTGGGCGGCGACGCGCCCTCGACCCCGCCCCGCGCCACGCCGCCCGCCACCCGCCGCCCCCGCGCTCGCCACCGGCAGCTGCAGCCCCGCCGCCGCCGCTCGCGCCCCGCCTCCGGGTCCTCCGCGCCCGCGCCCACCTGCCGGCACACAAACAACATTTAATCGACACGAAACAGCAGCATACAATAATAATAATAATAAATTAATAATAAATAATAATAATAATAATAATAATAATAATAATTGATTATTATTGCATGATGACGCGACGACGCATGATGAATGATGAAGATGATGATGATGATGATGATGGCCAAGATCGCTAAGGCAGTAGCTGCCGTAGCGGTTTCGGACCATAAGAAATAGCGGGTTTAATCCCGCCTCGAGCATGGGTTTATTTGTGTTTGCTGTACTTGTGTGTCGTCCTCTCACTCCTCACTTTCGTAATCATGTCATGTTCCATACTCTCAGGGCTAACAAACCTGGGAGATAAAAATAGAATCTAGCTAAATGCCGATCCCTGATAAAATTACACACACTTGCCACTGAGTTAATGATTCTGAGCCCCGGTAAATGTAGGGTGCATGCACGCGTGGTCCAAGTCGGACTATTCGTAAGTAAAAAATGATGATGATAATGATGATGATATAATGATACAGCAATGGAAAGTTACGTGTACAACTTCTTAAATATATCTGACATTAGTAGGGAGATGGCAAATATCTTAAGGGAATAATTTAGAAAAGGTTTACATTACTAGCACTAGTGATGGGTCGACACCTGAATTTCTTGATAATTTATACCGTAACCTCTCTGAGAGTTTCGATACTCGATACCATATTACTTTAAAGATTCGACAACAAAAGTGGTTCATTTAGAATTGAAAGGATATATTTTGATCTTCAAACATGCACGCATTTACTATTTTAATATTTGAAAACTACTGTGATAAATATATTTTTTATAATTTTTTAAAGATTCTTATTAAGGAAAACTAATATTCTAACTCTTTGTGGGTCCGTTCTATTTCTTTTTTGTCATATCAATCCAGCTGTACTGAAAAGTCTCCCCGAAAATACTGTGGAATGCGCAGGTTTTCATTTACAGGCAAAGAAATAAAATCAAGTAGTCCGAAGAACCTTTTCCATTTTCTTAGCCCAATAGTTCGAAAAAGAGGCGAGTTGACTGGTGAGCAGCACTTTTTCATAAATTGGGGAGATTCACTTTGTTTCTCCAGTAAGTTAGTACCTTTGCATCAACAGGAAGCAAGTCCTCGCATAGAGACACATTTAATTCATTCTCTTGTGCTGGGGGTTCTTGTACAAAACATTAACTTCAGTAATATACTCTAAAATGAGAGTTCGATCTATTTGGAATAGAAAGGCATAAGATGAGATGCTTGTTTTTGACGTTTTTAAAAGAGAACGTCGCTATAATATAAGCAAACAGACGGCGGAAAATCACAGCGTACCTGCAAGCTGAGAGAAGCACAATAAGAAATGCCATCAGAAAGCGTCATGCCCGAACAATTAGAAACGAGTACTCAATGCCTTGCACTACATCCTGTTTAAAAAGTACTTTCCGCATTTTATTATTGGGACCACTCACAAACTCCACGTTTCTGCGTTTATTTACTTTACTTGATTATTCAATTTATTCATATATTTATCTATTGCCAACTATCCTTTGAGAAACCAGAAATGTTGCACCTCCTCTCCTTTCAAAAAAGACGTTCACGCTGTAGCACTTACGTCATTGCGAGAGAAATACAGTTACTTCTTAGCTTAGCAGATGGAACCGCAACGGTACCGCGCTGAGGCCTACTAAAACATGTTTCAGTTTTTCTTTGTTACTTTTATGTGGGCGAAGAAATCTGAGAACAAATTCACCAGTCAACTCGCCTCTTTTCCCAATTATTGGGCTAAGAAAATGGAAAAGGTTCTCCGGACTACTTGATTTTATTTCTTTATCAGTAAACGAGGATTGCCATTTTTTTCTCTTAAAGCAAGAAATGTTTTGATCAGTTAATATCCAATACCTTGCTTCAGAGATATCGTAATTGGTTGTAATATATTCATTTTCGTATATTCATTGTTTGAAACGTTCATGAATAGAAGGATGACAGTTCAGTTAAAAGTTTTATAAAATACAAAGCTATCAGCAATTTTATTTCAGACTCTGATGATATTCTAAGTAGTTCTTCAATAAATGCATAAAACATTTCCAACTTCTTCGAGAAATACGTACCTCTTTTCACAATAAACGATTTAGAAATTGCATAGCTTTTGATGACGCTTAAGTCGAGAAAAATATATTGCAAAATCTAGGAAATGTTTCCTCATGTTTCAAGGAGTTCTCATACGTGTCACGATACTCTTGGTATCATTCAATTAGTGTATTTACTGACGGTAAAGGAATGCGGAAAAAATGTCTTATACATTTATACAAAACATTATGATAATGCATTTCAAATTTTTCCTTACGTCAACAGAGAAACTATAAACTCTAGCTTAGACGTTGTCAACGAGCGTATTTGAGAACGAGATTAAGAATTTGGATGTACGAGAAATTCCAATATATATATATATATAAAATACGTGATTTTCTACTTAAAAGTGGAAGAATTTAACTTTTATTATATGTAGTCATCCTCAACGATCTATATCAACGTTGCTCAACGAGCGATCACTTAAACATCATCCATGGCATTCGGTATATAATTATCAGAAGCTCTAATCACACTTCATTAGAATGACTATTACTTGCTCTTAATTATATATTATCACTATTACTATATTGGTGTGTATTTCAACGGTAACTTTCATTGACGAAATAGGTCATCTGTTACCCAAAAAAATATTATCGAAGTAACCAAACGAGTGGCAGTACAAAATACTAAAGTATAGGCGATGTTTTCAAATATTATTTATTAAACTTAAACTCTCATTCGAAGCTTCATTAAATAACATTAGCTTAATATTTTAAAAATCAGGTTCTGGACGATCTGAGGCGGTTAATTCTTAAGTTGAAGGGAGATGAAATGAACGTCGTGCAACAAGTCATAGTGCCAGCCATTCGCCAGAAAAGTGGGAGGTGGCGGTATGATGCAACCAAGGCCAAAATGAGCGACCTAAAAGTCGTTTGTGTGCACGCTTTCAAGATGTTACTTGCATTTGTCAACAATGTTTACTACGTATTTTGAAGATAATAAGATAATTTCAAATTTGCTGGTGAGGCAGGTAGTTCTGAAGAGATACCGCACGAAAGCGTCAGAATGATTCACATAGCTATATAAAAAAATAATGATTCATATTGCGTAATAATTTCTAACAAAGTGCGAGTTAAATACGGATTTCCGAAATTATTAAATTGTCGTTTTATCTAAATTCAGCAAGTTTCTCGCATTATTGCGCCTTGTAGTATAAGATTACTTCGTAGATCGATAGCCACACAATATTCCTTTGCATACCAAAATTAAGTGTCACTTCTACTAAAACGCCGTATTCTGTACTTACAAAGATGATGAATAAAACAAGAAGGCCGTTTATCAAAAAAACAACAATTTTTAATCATTAAGAAACACTGACAGATAAGCTTTGTAATACACTTCTCAGGCCAGAATATTTGAAAATGAAAGAACCAGAAATAACATCCAATCGGAATAAAGGATATGGGTGCAGCTTTAAAATACTCTTCTGAAACATTATAAAAAGAGGGCTCATCCATTTATCTTACGTTAACTATTTTCACCAAATACTTCCCATTTTCCTATTTTTCATTAGTGAAAGATTTTTTATAGACAGCCAGTACTAAATACTGCTCTTCTCTAGCGTCTAGCGTGCTAAAAGTACATTTTTTAGCACTAGTTCTAAAAATGAGACGATGCTCAAGTATTCTGATAAAAATATGTGAATACAACAAAGTAAACAAAATACTTTGTAATGTAAAAGAACGTTTGCAAAATACCCGGCAAAAATAAATTCTCTGACAATCCCGCCCTAAATATTCGCTCAGCCAGAGAACGATGCAAGTAACGGATAAATATGACTAAGAACGTTGAGGTGTCGGTCCGTCGTTGCGAAAATGGAAGTCGATAGCGTTGCACGCCCAATTTTAAAATACCCAACAGTACCGCTGACCTAGGGTGAGCAATTTACAGGTTTCCAAAGCCCGGATATTAATGTTTGGTTCAGCCCGCGAATCTAAGCAAATGCGTGGCCCAGCAAGGCCAAAGAACATGCATCGTTTTAAGGGCAGAGTAAAGAGGAGAGGGCGGCGAAATCCGAGCCGAGTCGGGGCAGGGCGCGGGCAGAACGTAAAAGGTTTTCGGGAAGTGTGGTCGCAACTGGCAGAGGGACGTGTTGCTACCAAGGACGCGCATGGAGGTGCAGCGAACAGGGACGGGACAGACGGCATGACGGGGACCTTCAACGGCTCTCCAGCACGCTTCTAGCAGCGGTGGAAGCACGATTTCTGCAAACGTGAGTCCTTTCCATGTTGCTTTTAGAAAACATCTCAATATTTAATGCAGTGAATCTCTAAAGTCGAGATCTATCTTAGGGTGTGCAATGTTTAATTACGCATGGTACTGAAATAGCGCCCTGCGTCGCCATGAGCAACGTTGCTTTCAGCACGTTTCTTAAAAACAGTGGGCTTATGATGTCTGCATTTAAATCCCATTACTTACGTGCATGGTATTAGCCCAAGGTTATAATGTGATCAATTGTGTTAAACATGATCTACGGTTGTGCATGGTCTTCATTAAATTTAGGTGGTTTCAAGCTGCGTGTCCGTTATTTCTAACGACTCTCATTTCGTCGCCCACTCTACCCCACAAGAGCCACATTCAATTCTACCTCCGCGCTACCTTCAGATGACACTTTGAACAATTATTTCATTTGTATAATTTCAACAGAAAGTGTTTTGTTCTGGATCACAATTAAATCAAGCGTGTAGCAGTACATTTCAGCAAATTAATGTACACAGGGTTTTACTTTAGGGCAAGTAACCAGCGTTCGTCACTCCCGGTTGGTCTGTTAGATAATATTGCCATCAGAAAATACCTCATCTCTCACGGCCACCATCCGGGCCAGTAATCGAGACAATTGAAATGTCATTCGACGTGTCTTTGTTTCCTAATAGGGAACTGATAATTGTTTGGGTATCCATCCGTAATATTGTTAGAAATTTCTTTAAATACGTGCTTTTGGCTTTTTATGCAACTAAAGCAGATTTTAGGTGACTTTCGGCACATACAGAGACAATGACTCATTTGTTTCCTCATGAAAAGACAGTTACACAATTCTAGCCCGTTCTTTCTAGGACATTCTGTAAGCATTCTACAAAAACGCGTATTTTTATAGTTTCAATGACCTAAGAGGGAAAAAAGCTGCGAATCACTATACTCTCTTTAGGACATTTACATGAAGCATTACAAATTGGTTCGTGAGATTAATGATATTTAAATTATTTTAGTTATGAAACAAATGTCTAAACAGTATTTAATTAAACATTATCGTGTAACGATCTATGCCTGAAAATGGATGAGCCAGGCAACTATAATACATTTAGAATTTATATTTACAATCAGGACTCAAATTCTGATGACTTAAAAATTCTTTGATGCCTTATAAAGTGACTTTAAAATAATCGGAAATTACCTACAAAATGACTTAAAAATAAAAGAAAAAACACCTATTTTGTTTTATTAAAACGCAAAACTTTGTATGAAAATCTTATTCAATAAGTTTTACAATTTTTAAATAAAATTTATTTATATTAAATTATATTTGAAATAAAGTTCTTATTTTAGGAGGAAATGTAATCCTTAGCTCCGATTTTCCAACTGCCAGTTTTGAAAGGTCGATGAAGTTGCCGAAGATCTATGTAATTTTGAGTACAACAGAGTCCACTGCATTTGTGTATTTCCTCACGAACTGATGATAATCTGCTAAAACACAAAACATTTCAATGACACACTAAAACTTTGTTTTATATTTTACTGTGTTTTATATGAAGAATTACACGGAAACACGTGTTTTTGATAGATTCAATGTACTTATGGGTACATTGGTAAAACAGTGACATTTACATGAATCGTTACGACTTAATTTATCCGATTCATGTAAGTTTCTATGCCTGAAAATGGACGAGTCGGGCACCTGTAGTATGTTTAAAATTTATTTTATCATGAACGTGCGAAGCACAAATAAAATATTTTAATATGAAAATACCCGTGGGAGGATCGAAGCTAAGCTTGTATACTCGTAATGTATTGCACAGCCTTTTTACTCAACACGTGTAGTAAAAATGTCAAACATTGCTACAATTCGTCAACTACTTAAAATTTTACTTCGAGGAGCGAGAGCGTACAGCAGGCAGTGCTTCATGTAATACTGTTCACATTGCAGCACGCCCTTTTACGACTGATCACAGATAAGACGCAACGTAGCAAGCTAGGACTCAATACCGCCACCTGAGAATATTTCGAATTTGAGTAATCTACAGCAATGCAACCATTAATCATACGAAAGCTGATCACGCAGTACTCAGTGATGCTACGCTCCTGGCAGAGGGTTAAAGATGCATCTCTAAAATGTGTGCGTTATTGTTAAAATTTGTCCTATTGTAAAACAGATATTTTGATTTTTCGGGATAATTTATAAGAAGTCAAAAATATTAAATATTTGTATTTAACTTTGTCCTCGGATAGCGCCAGGAATTCTTAAAAGAATGGTGCTGGTCTCATTTTTTGTGAAAAACCCTGGAGTTTCGAAAATTTAAAAAGTTCTAAATTGTTTTCACCATCATCCTACAACAGCAATATAAGAAAAATATATTTTTTCTTTAATGAAATACGTTGTTAAATGACAATCTTGACGAGTTCTTCTCGCGTAATTTTTCGCGAAATACAGACAATTTTTAAACAATTACTAAAAAACAACTCCAATTTTTTTCTTTTAAATTTCTCCTAGAATATTTCCAAGAACAGTAAAAAACAGTGATGTTAGTTTTATTTTCGGCAAACTCTCTGTATTTTCAAAAATTACAAAATTACAACATTGAAGAAAAATATGTTTCTCTTACATGAAATCTGTTCTAAAAATCAAATCTTTAAAAAAGGTCATATGCACTTTAAACGAGTATTTTTCACGTGATTTATGATTGAATTTCATGATATTTATTAAAAACATTTTCTGAAAAAATGCCCAATATTTTTTTACGGTTAGAACAAGGAACGCTAAAAAGAATAGTTAAGATCTCATTTTCGTAGAACTCTCCAAGAACTCTCCAGAACTGCCCAAGTTTGAAAAAAGACTAGTACGTTTGTGCTGTTTAGCACCACGAGTTTTATTTTTGCTATCAGATCTTGAGCTTTTGAAGAATTATTGTTTGTCATTAGTTTCCACGTTTATATCATCCTGACCCGACTGATAATATGCAAGGACATTTCACAAAGCTGGAAAAAACAAGAAAGTATGATGACGCACTTGTTTTGCCCGATGAGTCTGAGACGCAACAGGAAATATGTGTACTAAATGATATCACACCAAGGTTGTGCCAAATGAAGGCTGTCTAAGCCAGTGTCTTAATGTTCTGTGATAATTTTTATATTTCCAAATTATTGAATTTTGATTGAATACTAGTGTCACAAGATTGAATACTAGTGTCACAAGATTGAATACTAGTGTCACAAGATTGAATACTAGTGTTGCTTTAAAATTAACCAAAATATCAAAGAACTCAAAGCACGTATTTGTACCGTAAGTCTTCAACTTATGGAGCAGCAGTGTAACTTCTACGCGATTGAGTACACTCTTAGGAAGTTACTCTTAGGAGGACTCTTAGGAAGGACTCTTAGGAGTGTTCTTAGATCATGATAAAGTGTATTACTAATATCCAATGCGCGCAGCAATTGAAAGAAAAACCCTGGCCTTTGCAGCCTCCGGCCATGTGAGAGGAATGTATGCTTTAGTTTGACACCCAGTTAGATATTTGATTGCATTATTCCGTCTATTTTCATACATGCGTACCGTCTGAATTTTTGTAGGAGTGCGTCACTGCTTCCAACATAGCTAACCTCACGCGACAACAAGGCTCAGAGAAAGAGGATGCTCGCCATTGATAAAATTGCTATTTACGTTTTGCGAAACAGGAACATTTTTGTATTCTTGGTATGTAAAGAACCCTTTTTGTTCTTTACACACCATTCCTACAATTGTATGTTATTAAAATAGTTGTGAAGACTGCTGTAGTATATTTATTTAATTTATTGTAGCGTTATAAGAGAATATTTTATTTGCTGTTCTTGAACTGTGTTTAGGCTACTTTTTAGAAAACTATTTATGTGATTTTGTTCAGCAGAATTTTTGCTTCACCAGGCCACTAGTTTAGCTAGAATTATTAAACTAATACTTCACTTTGGCAATCTTCAGTTAGTAAAACATTTACAATAAGCTAGTTGAAGTACTCGGCGTTTGCCTGTCGTTCGCTGCGCTTGCATTAGATGCATTGTGGGTTGCTTTCTAAAAAGTAAACTTGATTGTCATTGCACATGAATAGCCGACCGTCAAAGTAATGTTCTACCAAGATAATTTCAATTAAGGGTCGAATTATTATGGAATTTTTAAAAATAAATTAGCGAATAATTTCGAACAGTTTTGCCTCGTAACTTCTTGAAATTGAATAATTTCAAGTGAATATGGAGAAAGCAAAACTGTGAGTAATGTTAGAGAATAATTCAATGTTATGTTCGACTTCGCATTTTTACGTTTTTACATAAAAATACAAATACCGATTTTCAAATGTACCCACATGTGACCCACAACTGATTCTTATTCAAATTAACTAACACTTTATCCACATAAACATACAAAATAGTCACCTTTTAATGTTAGATTTGCATGCAACGCTAGATTCGTATAATAATAAAGCATAAATATTATAAAATAAAATATAATTCGATTAATAAAGCAATTGCAGAAGTAGAAGTGAACACATAAGTTAGTGAAATTTATATCACTTCAAAAATTAAAGGAGAAAAATATCGAAGTTTTAAGGAAATCAAAGGGGAAGAATAAAATGTAGTTGTAAAATATGTTCCGAATAGAAATTTCGGAACTAATTGGGAATGATCTGCATTTTTTCATTGATCATTTATGGTAATCCAAAAGTGCTACGTGCATTTTTGTGGATTCTAACAAAAAAGTGTAAAAATGTTGTTGTACGAAAATTTAACTATTATCATCAAGACATGTAAGTATTTGTTACGGCGATTATAATTTTGAAATTACAATAAAACCAGGTCATATCTCGTATGGAGGTAACACACACGGCTATTGGGTGTTGGGAACTTTTGAACGGGAGTATAACATTATCAGCTACTTCAATTCATTGGTAAGTCCAATGCCAGATACTGAAAGAACATATTTAAACAAAGCTGGGCATGAAAGAAATATGCCAGTGTTTGCTTTTGCGACGAAAACTCACGTGACGAATTACCATTAGAGTTAAATTGAGAAACGGATCATATTAGAATCATACCAGAATCAAAAGAAGTAAATTCTCTTTCAAAAATAATCCTTACGGAAAATCAAATCACGAATACTTTTAATTTTCATACAGAAATTTTTATAATTGTGTGTTTAAAAAATAAATATGAACAAATTTAATGTAATTTTAGCTATTGTGCAATGCGCATTTGCATTGCTGCTATAAATAAATTTTCCCTCCATGATCCTAAGTGTTATAATCAATATAGTATCTTAAAAAACTCCATAAATAAAATTTTTAAAGTAATTTCTAATATTATGTTAATGATATTTACTGGAATTAATTTTTTAATTCCTGAAATAGTGCTACAGTCGTTTCTGCGCGACTCGTGAACGTGGACGTTTCAAACCACTAATGAAATGATTTATGACGAGAACAGACTAATACCATTAGACGAAACGCAATCGAGCATCGCCAAATAATTTAAGGGTTAACGGGATATTACGTGGTGTGAATGGAACCAGAAGAGATGGTAATGATTTCTCAATCTACGATTTGGGTGATCTGCAAGACACTTCAAGAGGTACGACACAGGGATCCTTATGCATGATATAGGACAGCGTGGCTCGCTGGTCACATACGGCCCTCTTATTAATTTTGTTGGCACTTTCCATTCTTACTACATAAAATTAATAAAACATTAATTAAAATTAATTAATCATTTGGAAAAATCGTATACCCATTTTACTGCTTTAAGGTTAAATAACAAACAGCCACTCCAGGATTTTGTCTCCTTCAACCAATACTTACATTGTGCGACTTTCAAATAAAAAATTGTGATTTTAAGGCATTTCCATTCTACCAAACTAAAAAGTGTGATGTCTCTGATCATTTCTGGAGATAACTTTCTTGAGAATGTTTTCTCAAACGACCTCGTTGCAAAACGCTGTTTGGCAGTACATACGTTTGAAAGGGCTTCTGTCTGATCTCAAACAAATTCAGTCAATAAGGATTAATCGAATTGAAAGTGTTCCACTTGAATCGAACCTGGGACTTTGCCTCACTGAACTTACAGTGGACATTGATCAACCATCATCGGAAAAGCAGTGCAAACCATCACATTGATTTCTCGATTGTAAAAGAAGAGATGTATTAAACTAGCGAGGTGTATGAAATTCGCATCTTTTCTTTAACGTCCCTGGCCGACACTGACGCTTGATCGGCCCTCGTGTGCTGGCCCGTGTTGTACCGGGAAGAGGGAATGGCGCGGCCGCTCACCTTCTGTTTGGCGTTGCAGGAGCGCGCGGCGCCGCGCTTGGTGAACCTCCAGAGCAGGTGGCGGTGCGCGCGCAGCAGCCGCGTCAAGTACAGCGCCCCCACCACTAGCAGCAGCACGCCGATGATGAGCGCCACCGACGACACGATCGTCAGGTTCTGCACCTTCCCTGCGCACACACGCACGCAACCGCGCCTTCGGGTCATTTTCATTTTATTTTATACTCTATTTATATTTTAGTCATATTTTATTACCTATTTAATTTGCTTATTAATTTTCTTAACGTACAACGACAATTCAAAACTGTCAGATGTATGGCGGTAGTGCTTGTTTTTGCGTGTGCACGTTTGTGCCTCTCTCGCCCTGTTCCTCCTCCCTTCGCCCCTCTCTCTCCCTCTCTCTCTCGCCCCCCCTCTCTCTCGCCCCCCTCTCTCTCGCCCCCGCTCTCTCTCCCCCCTCTCTCTCGCCCCCCCTCTCTCTCGCCCCACCTCTCTCTCGCCCCTCTCTCTCGCCCCCCTCTCTCTCGCCCCCCTCTCTCTCGCCCCCCTCTCTCTCCCCTCTCTCTCGCCCCCCCTCTTCTACTCGCCCCGCTCTCTCTCTCGCCCCTCTCTCTCTTCGGCCCCGCTCCTCTCTCGCCCCCCTCTCTCTCTCGCCCCCTCTCTCACTTATACTGTGTTAGTATCTTGATTTATGAATAAAGGTAATAACTAGCGCTTTTGGCAAAGTTGGATAACAAGAATAGTATTCCTGTGTAATAAAAACTATTTGAAACAGTAAACGAGGTACAGATTTTGGCTCGACTGATTTGGCTTTTTGATTGTATGATTGACAAAATAACTAAATGTCCTATAGAAACATCACAGAGGTCAAGAAATCGTGCGCGTGTAGTGAAGCTTCATGTAAGTTCATAAGTAAGACAAGGATAGCATTTGTTCATTTGATTAAGGGAAAATGAGCAAAATACTTGATCGAGATGGCGAGGGAGAGGGCCATTAACACAGAAGCGGAAGTTCAATACTTGTTTGCATGGCGTAAGTCGTTTCAAGGGCATTGCAGCAAACGGAAAAGTGTGCGTACTGAAAGAAGTAATTAAAGAATTGTTACCTCAAAATGGGGGATGTGATCTGATAATCAAGTAACAGTCCGTCGAGGAGATTAGTTAAAAAATTACAGAATACCACAAAGAAGCCAGAAAAACTGCGTTGAATACAAATATAAAATTATGATCAGATTTCGTCACCTTTCATTAATCTCAATTTTATTTAGATCTTCAAAAAATGGTTTTTAATTCGCTTTTTTGCAACTGAAATGTATTTTGCAAGAAGAAGACTTAGAAACAATGAAAATTCACATTTCAGTGTCTAATAATTCAGAATCATTATACCAAATTAAAAACTACACAACAAAACAAAAATAAAATAATCGTAAAGGTTATTTAGATATTAGAACAATACATTTTAGACCCTCTATCTATATGTTTCACAGAATGTCCCGAGTTTGACCAACAGTATTTTTACATGTAACACAGCAAACTCCAAGGGAAGGGAGTTCATTTATGAAATAAAGAATTATCAGTGAAAAATATGTGAATGATTGCAAACTTCCTTTTTAAAACTCGACTTCAGTATTTATTTTAAGAAAACTTCATCTAAAAAATGAAGCATGTTTTCTAAATCAGGTGGCCTCACCTGGCGGAAGGAGATTTTTAACCGACCCGGCACAGCGGTAATGAGTCACATGATCGACAAAGCCCAATGACAATGTAAAAACACGGAGAATTGCGCCAGAACTCCGCTCTACAGCGGAAATGAAAAAAAGACAAAAAGGTGCCCTTAATGCTTTGTAAATGACGGTCTATTATGTGATAGTGTAACATATAGTCGCATGTGTTGGATTACATATTATGATTTTCAATGCGTATTCATTATGTACTTTTCGTTTCTTATCATAGTTTCCTAAGTTTGACAAATACTGTATACGCGTATTACTATATTAATATATACTATATTAGAGAAATACGTAAGTTTGATATATAAGTGGCTTCACGATTAAGAATCCATCCTCAATTCGTATCTATTTACAATGAGTAAACAACCGACTCAGATCAAATTTCAGTGCCACCTAGGCATCGTTCATACCTACAAATGTAAGCCATGCAAATTAACGATAATGATTGCAGTCTTTATTCCAATCTCTAATCAAGCATGCCATGAAAATGGGTTAGAATCAAATATTATTTCCTTAATGTGATCCAGTGAATTAAAGCCATCTTAGCATCCCTCAGAAATACAAGGAATTATTAGTGAATTAGAAAAGTGTATTTTTTCTCACTTCTTCAGCTCATTTAAATAGTTTTGCCGAGTTGATTCAATTGAATAATTTAATTCACTGCTTTCTTGGACAGTAAATCCATACTTGAAAATTCAGAAGAAAGGTAATGAAATTGGAGACTCACTTGATAGGGTTTCAATGATGTCCGCATCTCGTTGCACGTATCGCTGGTCGTGAATGTAAGCTGAAACGCAGATACAGATCAAATTAATATTGTGATAATTCAAATAAAACTAAATAATTTTAATAACAAACAAACAAAATGTAAACCAGTAATGGTACAACACTATAGTACTTCATAAAAGAATTTCCTAAAATGAAAATACCTAATAATATTCTAAGAATTTTTTTTTTTTGTTATTTTAGGTCGCATCAAATCTAGGTCATTAGCGACCACTATTGCAGTTAATGGTATGGTAACTATGAAGATGACATGATATGATGTTAGGAGGTGAAAGGACGAACACAAATTCAATCATGCTCGATGAGGGACCCGAACCCGCGATCCTTCAGTCCGAAATAGCAACGGCAGTACTGCCATAACGATTTCGTCCATCCGGACCGGCGAATTGAATTTCATTCACCTCTTCTCCCTTTCCCCCTCTCTCTCATACACACACTCACACTCTCTCACACACACACACACTCACACTCACACTCACACACACATTCATTCACGCTCTGTCAAAGAATTTAAATTGTTTTCAATTCAACACACTTCTATCGAGTTTTAACACAATTTTTATAAGTAAAACTAGGGTTTGCGTTGTGAATACCATCGATTCGTTCTTTTTGAAATACACTAGATCGTGTGTTACATTCAGTAAAACTGGATGGCGAGTTACCATATGTATTTAAGGACCCTGTAGGCGGCCGCTGCGTTAGTGACCCATCGTAACAGGGCTTAATTTGTAGCAAAATAAGTGATGGAAATCTGAATGAGCTTGCACTACTCACTAACATGTGCACTACCATTTTCTCGAATAATCGACATAAGGATAAGCAATATGTTATATGTATGTATATGTGTTATATGACAACAGGGCATAATTTTATGTATTCGACTACTACTTAAATAAGGCATCCATTTCATGTATTCGACTACTTAATAACTTTTGTTATATTTCGTCTTTGAGTTAATATATGTAGATTTGTTGCTCCTAATATTTTGTCAAAAAGTAAGTAATAATATATCGAAAATGTCTTGCGTCTTCGTCCATGAATTATTTTTATAATATTAGGAAATGGTGCAGCATTAATGCTTGCTCAGCTTCAAGAAGAAGAAAATGTACCCACAACATACCAGTAATTTTATATAGATGCCTAAAACAAGCACCGAGAATGGTAGCGATGTGATGGAAAAGTTATATGGATTAAAAAATATTTATGTTTTTTCCTCCTCCTCCTCCTCCTTCTTCTTCTTCTTCTTCCTCCTCCTCCTTCTTCTTCTTCCTTCTTCTTCTTCTTCCTTCTTCTTCTCCTTCCTTCTTCTTCTTCTTCTTCTTCCTTCTTCTTCCTCCTCCTTCTTCTTCTTCTTCCTTCTTCTCCTTCCTTCTTCTTCTTCTTCCTTCTTCTTCTTCTTCTTCTTCCTTCTTCTTCCTTCTTCGTCTTCCTTCTTCTTCTTCCTTCTTCTTCTTCCTTCTTCTTCTTCCTTCTTCCTTCTTCTTCTTTTCTTATTTTCTTTTTCTTCTTCTATTTCTTCAACTTAATTACAAGTATTTTATCCTACAGGAGCTTCGAGACATTACCAACAATGCTGTTGAGGATATATTCGGAGCGGCATTAACGATGTCCTTTAGCCTGAGGAGAGGGAGAAAAAATGCGGTTCGATATTCTCGCGGTCGCGCCACATTCATTCAGCGCGGCGGCGCGCCACGAGGGACGGGCCAGCGCCTGCGCAGTGCGTCGCATTCCTCGCGTTCCGCTCCCTCTGTTTTGCCTCCGCCGAACTCTTCTTTCCCTTTCCCGAAGAATTTCCGCCGAAAAAAAAAACTACAAGCGTTTGTATTGTGAAGATACGAGCCTTATATAAGACATTATGTTTCACACAATTTTGTTTTGTGAAGTGAAGGTCAATAACCTCTTCTCTTTTAATATGGCCTCCACTCTTGCAACTCTGGATACGGTGTCTCCGTACACTTCCATTAAAAGTCAGAAAAATGTATATATCAGGAATTAATGTGCTGATATTAATCTATAAATGATTTTCTGAAGTGAAATGTTTCAATTAATTAATTAACTGTTAACATTTAACTAACTGTTAAATTAACAACATTTAATTAACTGTTTTGTCACAACATAGACATTGCAGCCTAGTGGGCAAAAATTATGTCGAGGCGAAGCGACTCACTCGAACAAGCAACCGTTCATGGACGAAATTAGATTCAATTAACATATATTATGCGACGAATTTCATAGTAACATGGTAATGTTAAGAAAAAATTTCCATTGATTCAACCACGTGAAAAATATTTTATGGTGCTCTTACAGCTTACTAGCTACATTTAAAAATCCAAATTTGTCAAAGAAACTAAATTTCTAATTCGAATCTAGCTTCTCCTATACTTCTCTTCAAAAAAGCTTTGACGTCATAATTCGTATCATTGTGCCAAACCTTGCCATTTTATGAACGATGAATTTGAGTTGCAACTGAGTTTGTAATTCAATATATCAAATAATGTTATCATAAAGAACTCGAGATGTTGACGGTCTAGATACCTAACCTAAAACGTTCTTAAAATTGAGTTATCGGATACTTGTCGAGCTTTACAGTGTCCACCATCTCCATATTATATGACACCTAAGTTCACCTTCAATTATCATATTACGTTTTATATTTGAGGCCTAAATACGTCGAGGAAACAATTATTATACTGTGTAGAATAGCGTGAATGATTAGCTTTGTTATCGGATAACATCAGTTCATTTTATAATCAAAAGTAATTTGTGACAAATGTTTTACCTAACTGGATTTGGGGAAATTGTCCACGAGGGAAAATTGTGACTTTTCTATATTGTCTAAAGCTGACATTGGTTTAAAGAACGTTTCTACTATTTCTCAAAAATGTTTAAAAATGTTATTGAGCTGTTTTTTTTCTTACACAGTAACTAGCTATTGACATATGAATCATTCTAGGTAATTGAATAAGATTTTGCAATGAATCTAACGCATTTTGAAATAGATTGTGAATGAAAATCGCCTGGTATTATCAGAAAACATATGTTGCTCATTTAAAAAAAAAATGTAGTTCGAATCCGATTTTAGCAAATTATAACCTATCAAAGAGACAAAACAGGTCACCCGGAATAATGCGAGGTGTTTATTAAAATCCCTGGTTGAAGACTGTACGCATTGTTAATATTTCCATTTTCTACCCGAGAGTAGCTAATGTAAAAAATTACTTTACTTCTTTCCTAAATAGTTTGTGCTTTATTGCAACAAGTGTCTGGGTCGGTAAAATGGTAATTTGCTTTTCGGTTCGTATACCCTAAACGCCGAGAGCGGAAGTGAACTATTCACGATCGATAGGCTTGTATATTGCAGCACTTGGCCTAGTGCACCCAGTATCGACCGTTCCGGGTCGACTCGTTCCTAGAGCAAGTGCACGGATTCCGGATAAACGGCATTGAAGGGGAGTCGTACGAGTGGTCTTGCCCCGACACCCCTCTGAAACCGCGAGGTCGGCGGCCCCTGCTGCGAGCCAACAAGGTCAACTTCGCGACACGCGATCTCCAGGCGGCTGGCATCGATTGCGCAGCCGTTAACATCGCTTCTCAATGGACGCGGAGCACCCGGGAAAAAGCGTGCCCCCCCCCCCTGCTCTGCGCGGGAAGGGGGCCCGAATAGGTGCTACTCCCTTTGTGTTCCTTTAGCGACACGCTGTTACTTCTTAACATTCGTAATGTCTCGTACATGTTTATCCTCTTTGTACAGTACGTCTTCGTATTCATCTTCTTCGAATTGATTTCTCACCTTTTTCTATCTTCATATTCTTCTTTTTTTATCATCCATTTCCAATATTTCTGCTTACTTAATATATATCCCCTTCTTGTTTTGCCCTTACCACCAAACAATAACATACTCTATGACTAATAACTTGTAAAATGTATGAGAACGCAGTCTCACTGTACTCAAAATTACGTAGTTGTACTACTGCTTACCCGTTATTTATTAATTGGATTTAATGCTGAAATCTTATCATAAGAACCGAAAGAACACTCACACTATTATTTATACAATATACTTATTTTTAAGTTCATTTTTTACTTCTCCACGACAACATTCCAAATATGTCTAATTAGCTGAATTGAAATGCAGCTGAAACTGAAGAATAAGTATCCACCGACTGAAGAGCTCTAAATACGGAAATGTAATTGTTGGTTCGCAGTTATTTATTGTTTCCTGTAATATCGCATATTCAAATAGGTGAACAATATCAACGAAAACAATTGAATGAGGCAATGTACTTGGCACAGATTTCTTCTTCTATATCTTCCTCACTGTTTATTTGACATTATTGACTTTCCTACTTTATTGACCAGTAAGGTAGACTGTTAAATCCTTTTCTGATCGTTTATGCAAATGATCTCCTCAAAAGAATTGCAGATGCGCCGAAATCCTTACCTTTCATTCGTGCTCACTTCGATTTAAGCGACAGGGTTCGTTTTTCAAAATGAATAAGATGAAGCGTAAACTCAAGGTCAGGGATGTAATCAAGTGCAAAATCAGGACTGAGACGCAGAAGAACTTTTGGAAGGAGATAGAGGGGGGGCAGAAAGATTGTATGCCAATATGCTGCAAATACTTTTCTCGTCCGCGAATATCAAATATTTTATGCAGTAAGGGCGTTATAAGGGTTCTAATGATTGAGCGGCATCAAATGCTCGAGGTCTTTTGGCCCGAGGGCATTTTGTGGCACGATATTGTTAGAACCGATTGACGCTAGTATTACATAAATTATTTAATTTTTTACCTCATTTTAAAGATTTCGATTTACTTATTTACTACTTAACTAGACGATAACTTAACATGGTTTGTCTTTTCGTATTTCCCTCCATAAAAGAACGTGTAGTATCATTCAACTGTTTTCATATTTCCCTCGTAACAACAATCCTCTCGGTTCAGGTACGTAATGCGGTGCACATTCATTTCTGTTTCGAAAGCAGTACAAGGAATAACATGTCAGTAAAAATAAATATATTTGCGCCTTGTACACTGCACTTCTCATACAGTTAGTTATTTTCAAGAATGTGAAATTATTTTCTTGCGTAGTAGTACATAGAATTGACCACTTTTATATTATCCCAGGAAAAAAGATGTTTCCCTTCAAAATGATTGTAATCACAAAGTACCAACTGGAAAAAGGAACGCAAGTTTGCTCACCCGCACCTTCAAAGAGTTGATAGATTCTTTTTGATCTGCATAAGCATTCCGCAAGCGCGCACGCATGTTTCCGTTCTGCCATTTCGGCAGCCCCCCCCCCCCTTATGAGTGGCATCGCAAGAGTATCACGTTTATAATGCACGTAAAGACAATCACGTGGTAGAAACACAAGGTGTTGTTGCTCTGAAAATGAACGCGGAATGGGTACCGACCGAATCGTCTGGATTACTGGCTTGGACAGGAACAGTGGGAGGAAATGACCATGCTGTAGCCATCGTTCACATTTGTTTCTTCTGCCCCTTTCGAAGAGATCTTCTTAATGCAATTCACATTTTCTAAATACTTAAACACTTACTTTGTAATTAATCGGCCGATATGAGAAACAAATATGGTAAAAATTACCATTGTTTGCTAATAAGGGACCACCATTTTGACTATTCGGGGACCGGCAATCGGAGTAACATGTTCCTTTTAATATACTAATTAGTTTTTCGTAACTGGACAACGAACGAGAATCATTCGAAACGAAGATTTGTTTTTTACTTATTTTAGGTTGTTTTTCAACTACTAAGGTCATATAGCGACCATTATAAGTAACTTAGAGGGTAATGATAACGGGACAACACACAAGCATCCATGGCCCGAGCGGGATTCGAGCCTGCAGTCTTTCCGGTACAAGGCAGCTTCAGCCATAGCGACCTCGGCTATCCAGGGCCGACACCACGAACAAGTTTGTTTATTGCACTTCTGGGTATTCCAGAGAATTCTGACGATTCCCCCCAATTTTCACGTGCCGGCAGAAAGCCTGCTCCGCTTGGCTGAGAGTGGAGTGGAGTGGATGGGCGGGATCACAGCGCGGTAATCGCGTGCTCGTGGCGCGCGGCAGCGGCGGCGGCGGCGGCCGGCGGAGCATCGATTGGCGCGTAAACCGCCGCTGCCACCCACCCACGCGCGTCGCGTGCGCGGGCCGAGGCGTGAGGCCGGGCGAATCGACGCAACGCGACGCGACGCGACGCGGCGGAGAAAGTCTGCCGGCCGCGTCGACACGATGCGTTCGTTGCCCGGAAGCGCGCGCGCGTGTTTCCGAAAGCGCCGCCGGCCTGCCGCTCTGTCGCGCCGCCACGACCGCCTGACCGCGCAGCCTGGATTTGGCGGGCCACCCCGATTGGCAGGCCTCTGCTTAGACGAGTGCTAGGGGTGTCCAAAGGAGGAGGATTACGTTTGTGACACGCGACAAAATAATTAATGTTAATAATACAATGTTTATGACACTATTTTTATCATTTTAATAGAATTAATGTATTGAAATGAAAACATTAATATGCGTAGAACAATAAATCAATCTTCAATTAGAGACACATTCCTGAAGAAAATTGGTAACTCTAAGTGCGCCAATGAAAGAATTCATTTAATAACAACAACAATAATAATAATAATAATAATAATAATAATAATAATAATAATAATAATAATAATAATAATATTTGAAGTGACATCCAAACCGGTTCTAAAAAGAGAAATAAACACAACAGTCTTCACTAATGTTATTAAAAATACGTAAAAAGCTAACATAATACGTGAATACCATTTGTTTTAAATTATTTAAAAGAGATACGCGCTCAAAGAGAGAAAGTTAAGATATCTATATTGATTGAATTAAAAGGGAATTTCAGCAAAAACCGTTACATAAACAAAATATCGTTATATCAATATTATACTATTTTTAATGGGGAATTCTTTTTATGCAGATTCCATTTATTGCCGGTGCATTCAGAATGGGAAACAAGAAAGTGTGAAATGTTACAAAACTTTTAAAATGTTTTGTGTCATAAGGTATTGCTCTTGCATAAACTGCACAGAGATGACGTTTAACAGCCAGTTTAAAGCACGGAAAAATTATTCTTAATTTAGAAAGTTATCTGAAGTTTCACTGAATGTGACGTTTGAATACTTCTATTGTATGCGCACATTTCTCGTCCGAGGCCCTGGGGCGATCAACGAGGAGGTGCAATCACCAAATTCGTAATTTCAATACTGTAACAACCTAAGTGTAATATGCATTGACCTATTGGAAATAATACAATGGCTCAGTGTTAAAGTGACTAAATTTATCTAGCAATTCAGACGTTCTCATAAGCAATATACTAACACTTCAACTCCTGTCCCAAACAACGATGATTTAAAAACTAAACGGAGAGATATGATAAAAATTGGGTTACAAAAACTGAGGATAAAAGAAAGAAAAATACGGTAATAGAACAAGAAAAATTCCAGACAGGACTAACTGGATGGGTAGTGATGCAGAATCAGTTCTCAAATTTATTATTCTGGTGGCTTTTATTTGCGTGCTTGCACGCATGCTGTGTCGGCACTTCTTTTGTCACAATGATGTCGGGCGCTCGTGATCGTCAGTTTATTACGCTTTACTCGCATATCTTCCTATTTATCTGACTATTTCCTTTTTTCAGTTTCCTGTTTCAGTTCTCATTCGTTGCGACGTATTTCATAAAGGGTGATCTATTCGTACTTCTCCAATTTCTCTAGTTGTTTGGAAAATGAAAATCGATTATATTGAGAACGTTTATTATGGAAGCTAAAAACATGTGTGCTATTCAAAAATCTTTGTTTAAACAAAGATCTGTTTCATACCTATGATTTGTAGAAAAAATATTTTTAATAATTTTTTTTAATGTGCGAGAGAGCTGATATGCCTAAATGATTCTTGTACTCTTCCGCGTATAATACGTGAATTGTACACGTCATCTCCAAAACAAATCGTTAAACCACACGTCCGGGGGGTTGTCGAACTTGGACAATTAGCGACTGAAGCGCGCTTGCATCAGCAGCAGGATCTTGCACTTGGTTTGCGTAAAACGTTCTCGGAACCTCTCGAGGATTTCCCGCGCTTTGGGGTCGTACGCGGAGCCAGCGCTGCGCGGCGAAAGTTTGCCCCGCTCCCGCGCCTCCACTGCCAGGTGCGTGCACATTGCGGCTGGCGAAGTCGTAGCAGTAAGCAGCGGTTAGTCGCGTCACAATCGGTTGATTCATCGCTCGGTGGCGGCGGCGGTTGCGGTGCGGTCAGAGGCCTTCTGCGTGCGCGCACGGTGCTCCCTCCCACGCCATCCACCGCCATCCACCGCTCCTCCTCTCCCCGCCTCCCCCATTGCCATCCTTGACGGACATTGGTGGCCGGGTCGCCGGGCGGGTTTTCTCGTTCTGAGGGCCAGCGCTCTTCCATCCGGGCCTAATTGGTTTTGTCTTCGCTTTTGAATTGCGTAAATCAAATTGGGCTGTTTTAGTAAACAGTTTTAATTTAGTGAGCACATTTTTCCTTAACGTGATTGCGGATTAATTATTCGGTTCAATGTGTGTTGAGCAGAGAATTCTCTCCATCAGAAATTGGGTGAATTTAAGTTTCGAGGTAATAGCTAGCAGAACTGTTACTGTTACTGAAAAAGTAAAAATATTACTTTTCTTAAACAATGTGCATATACTGATTCAACGATTCATCTACACATGTA
This sequence comes from Gryllus bimaculatus, assembly GCA_017312745.1. Taxonomy (NCBI): domain Eukaryota; kingdom Metazoa; phylum Arthropoda; class Insecta; order Orthoptera; family Gryllidae; genus Gryllus; species Gryllus bimaculatus. The sequence goes on from BOPP01000064.1 coordinate 3,642,183, forward strand.
TTACTATTACACCTAAGCACTTACACCCCTCCCCCTCCCCCAACTTATAAGCCACCACTAGCATCACTTTCGCTAACCGCTCCACCTTACCTGCCACCCTTTGTTTCGTAGCAACTTTTGCAGTCACCGGGGTCAGCCGGTCGCCTCAGAAGGCCTCGTCATTCACCCCTCCGCCCCCACACCGGCCCACGCCCTTCGCTTCCCCCTCGCCCCAGCTGCCCTCTCGTACCTTTCTGCGACAGCTCCGCCCCCGCGCGCTCTGACCGTCTGGGCTCCCACGCCGTGGAGTCTGGCGGCGTATTCTGCACGGTCGTAAAAGCTACTACCTCGGGCGCCATTGTACGGGTCGCACAACTCTCAGAATGCGTTACGCTCATTTCTATTGCTTCCAGCAATGTAATCTTTGTGTCCTGCAAATTTAGTGTTCTAAAGACTCGTAAATTCTTTCATGAAAGTTCAAACTGGAGATTCAGATCACTGTAGTGGTTTGGAACTGAAATATACCGTATCTGGTCAATCTCATCGCCCTGGGTTATTTAATATTAAATGTATTTCATACATGTGGAAGCACTTCAGATGAAACGAAATTTGGTTGACTAATCAAAAACATATAATATTATATAATACTAAAATGTTAAAAATGAATTGCCTTGTACTAAATCGTTTGTAGTGCACTGAAGATAAATTTAAATTTGGCTTCGGTGGTGTAACGGTCAGCGTATCTGACTGTAGTACCCTAGTTTGCAGGTTCAAACCGATTGAAGTCGTGGATTTTTAAGGGTGAAAAATCCTTCGAACGCCTTTTTCGGAGGGAAAGTAAAGCCTGTTGTAGATTTACTGCATGTAATAGATCCTCAAGCATAAAAGAAGCCTCTAAGCTAAATTAAAATCGCCTGTTTCGTCGCTCCAGCAACGCTTTTTTTCCCGCAAGATGGCGAAGGGAAAGTAGCGAAATGTGCGAGCCTGATAGACTGAGTCTCGCCACGTAATATAAGGCATTACCTAAGATACGATAGCCCACAAAACGTAGGTCGCAGATGCATTGGAATAATTTTCATGTAAACTTCCCAAACAAGCCGTTTTAATTTGTAAATGTAAACTATCCTAATTGGGTAACATTGGGGGATATTAGTGTTTACTCATTATTGGGAATAGGAGAAGAAGGATTCTCTCACTATTATGACCTCTACTTCCCAGTCAGACGATATCCGTGATGATTTGCCGCTGCCTTTTACTTCACGAAGGGCGGTAGGTGTGATCATGGGAGAATGATTATGAATGGTGGTTAAGATGAAGTATGTGTGAGAAGCCTACCCCGTTAGGTCTACATGATGAAAATACTCATGTCTTACAGAGGGAGTGAACTCACAACCTTCAGTTCCATGTACTGAAAGTTGCTCTCTAAGCCCATTTGAAACCATGGTCAGCGAGCTTTTAGGTATTTCATGTACTTGTATGAGTACATTGTCTCTAATCTTCAGATGAAGCTGTGTAGTGCCTCTATTCCCCAAATGACTCGCATAAAATGTATAGAGAATTATTTATCTGTAGTAATAAAATTGCTAAACGAACAAATCATTACTATAGGTTCTTACAACATCGGTGTTGAGAGAAGAATTAAATGTTTCATTATTTTAGGGTGTATGTACACTTGACCTAATAGTCCCGATGGGTTAAATAGGAAAGTCATCTTTAAAATATTCACTCTACAACAGTAGGTTTAAAAGGAATAACTCTCGTATGGCAACAAAGCCTACGGATTATCTTAATGAACGTGAGAACTTCTCCTGAGAACCAGGCCATTTTCTTAGATGTGTATTGCAGAGGTCAAAATCAAGAGAATAAATCGAAATTTCTTTCGATAGCAAGAAATCACAAATACTCTCATGTCCCTTCACAATTGAACGAGAAACTCCTGATACAAGGGTTAGAAAGGTTGAGATTGTACTCGAAAATAAAATTTTTATTAGGGTCGTGGGTTCGAATCCCGCCTTTGACATGGATGTTTGTGCTGTCAATACGACTTCTTCCTACAGTTAAAACAATGGTCCAAATTTCCTACAGTAAAACACAGTGGTCGCTATTTGACCAAGTTGATAAAAAGCGTCCTAAAAAAATTGACTAGATATCGCTTCACATTGGTACCCTGGCAAACAACATCGATAATTCTGGAAAGAAATGGGGAAGTGAGCCAATTAACAAAAGACAAAAGGAATGACATTTGATCTTTGAGGTTACAATCATTTTAAATGATGAGAGAAGTGGCTTAGGGCGTAGCGCGCCGATATCGCATTAGGGAGGCCCACGTTCAATCCCTGTGCCGGCCAGCATAACGAGGATTTTCGTGGTTACCCTCAGTCATTCAGGCGAATGCTGGGATGGTTCTGCTGAAAGGCTACGACCGCGAAACCGGTGTCGCTAGCCGAATTCGTTAACTGCGTGAAGTCACTAAAGTTAAGCGAATTTGTGACATCGCGGGTTCCTGGTTTGGTGACCGACTGGGAACCCCGGGATCTAACAGCGCCAAGGCCAGTTGCCCTTTACGTGACATATATTGGCTAACTACAAATCATATTAAATACAATGATGTAATAGACCCTGGGTGAGTTAGGAATCTAAAAAGAAAACAATTATTTTAGGAAGACACATGATTTATTATTCAGACGATTGACAACAAATTTCTCCGACTTTTTGGTGCGTATTAATTCAGTACAAGTAATGCCTTGGTGATTCATACAGCTATGCGTTGCTGAAAAGTGTATGAACTGATGATTCATAATCTAGAACGTATTATATCAACAGAACGATTATATCTTTGGGCCCATATGTGAAAGACAAACAGCAATTGTATGGCTATTGTAAAAACAACGTGTGGGCGTGACAATGCAACACGTGAGACGAACAGCGTTTGGAACATGGACGGCGCTGTAGGCGGAAAAGGTGGGCTACATAGGGCCAAGACGATCAGCTGGGTAAGTCGGACCATAGAGGAACACCCTTCAATCGGACGTTCACACACTGATGGACGGCAGGGTCATTGCACGTACGAGTGGAACGGACGAATTCAGAAGGACGGATGATCTGAAGAGCGGGCATAATATCGACGGAAGGTTGGACAAGACACTCGCTGAAGCAAAAAACGGACGGCAAGCAGCTAGACGGACACAACCACGTTTAGAAAAATGATATTTGTTTCTGTACCAGCGATCTTCAAAATTATCCGACAAACCTCCAGATCAGATTTTCGTCAAATTAATAGTAGGCGATGCTTTGCTAGGTAAATGGAAAAAATACTGTGAATAAGAGAATACAACATTTTAAAAGGTAATCTGATATTTTGTTTCAGACCTACTTCTTACCTTCCCCAACGCGTTCCGTGTAATCACCCGCATGTGTGTATTGCAAGGTCACTTTTTCCAAACGAAATGTCCTATTTTTGATATGTACAAGAGCATTACAAACGAAACCATAAAAAAGGCTGGTCTCTAGAGACCTGTTTATTGATCATTTTGAAGAGCAAAGAAATTAGTGTATTTGAAAATCCGATATCATACAGTTTTTGTTATGTAAGCATAGCGTTTCGTTCACGTACTTCTGACTCACCAGAAGGAAAGTACGCCACATACGAGAGATAGAAAGAAGGAACAAGAGATAACAAAGCATTGTAAGTTTCTCAATACCACATTGGTCTGCAGAATTTCAGTAGTAATTTTACAACAATTACCCCAAAAATACGTCATTCAAGACGGTTGAATTACTTCAAGTTAGAATTCAAGTTAGTTAAAATTCAAATTATCTTTTTTAAAACACGTTTATAGTACAACTGCTTATTTCTATCAAAAACGAATATTTTTCTGTCGAGCTAATATCAGTGCTTAGACAAGAAACATGACACCATAACGAACTCAAACACCGTAATTTATTAACTATTCCGTAGAATAAAATTAAGCATGGGTAATTATTTCGTCTCACCTACACGATTCGAAGACCGAACAGATTTCTGGCTTCGTAAAGCATAAGCATGCTTGTCTGAGATTCTGACATCAGCAAAAACCAAGGTCAAACATGAATTTCGAGGTTCTTCCAGTATCGCAGGTGAATTAAGCAATGATGCCTCACATGCACACCACAATAGAGAAAACAAGTACTGATAGAAAAGACTAAATGATCTATCTCTAAACAAATATCCCTGTACAGGATGTGAAATTTCCGCCTTGATATACCTTTACCATCCAAGTAATGGCAACGAAAACAGGTTTGTCTTGCCAGAGTGTTTCGCCAGTGTGTCTCTGCGTAAATTAGAAAATTATCATATAAAGAGAAACTAAACATAGGTGGCAAAACTTAACTTACGTCAGCGTTTGATGCAATGCATTAAAGATTGTTCCCTTCCTTCTCTTTTTTATTTCTTATTTTTCTTCTTGTTCTGTTTTATTTCTTCTTCTGATTTTCTTCTTTTTGTTCTGATTTTCTTCCCTTTGTACTGGTTTTCTTCTTCACCTTCTTTTTCTTCTCCTCTAATTACCACAATCATGACTACCATTATTAACATCATATTTACCATAATTTCAGAATCCCTTAAATCGTCCATTATACAGCAACTTGTGAACTCCGTAGAAATGAATGCAGAGGTATCGAGGCCTACCGTCATGTTTGCAGGCCGTAGAGGAAAAACTGTAATATCTGTTAATATCTTTCCTATATCGTGAGGTTTCATAGTAATGTTTTGGACGATAAAGGGAATCGCAACACTACAGGATAAGTGCGGACCCTCACAATAACAAGTTTACCTTCAAGAGTGAGAAAGTTCGTTTTCGTAGAATCAAATGAGGCAATAATTTCAAATAGTATCGTCTGAATGTGATTGTTATTTAATGGTACTTTGATGGTGGTAAGGTGGTATCATGCATTACCGATATTTTTCTGTCACTAACACATTTAAAAGAAAAATTTATTATAAAAATAGTTATAAGTAAACTTGTATTTATATAAAATATAAGAGGTATCTCCAGAAATATTATTTATAGATGTGTCATCTGCCACTTTTTCTACGTCTCCCATCGTAAACAATGTGCACAAGTACATGGATTGCAAGAATCAAGCGTCCAAGTTAAGAAATACTCAGAAACTATAATTTCTTGTATATGCAAAGGCGTCGGCTATCTGAATCATGTTGACACCCACAAGTAGAAGTCGTCGTGAAGTTCAACACTTTTTACTAATGGATGCATTTATGTTGAAAGTTTGGAATGAAATAGTTGAAAAGTGGCAATCAATTTCATTACGTCCTTTATTGTTTGAAACAGCTTTTCACTGAAACTTATCATTACGCTGGCATCACCCATACGACAAGGATTTATATTTTTGCGGTCACTCTGGATGCAAACACAATACTAAAATCAGGACCTGAGTGATTTTCTTCACACTGCAAGAACTACTGAACGGAAAAATGCTAAATCTCTTACATCAGACTCGGATTATTTCTGAAATAATGTTATATATTTCTGAGATATGTTATTCAGAGAACCTAACGATGAAGGTATGTACACATTCGGCGAGGATTCAGAAAATAATTATGAGACACTCTCCTCCCAGGATTTTCACAAAGAAACAGAAGCAATTCACCTGTCTAAAACTTAATTAAAAACGCAGAATGATTGCTAAAAGGCTAAGCACCACCCATGCCTTTTTATCGTACGCTCGTTATTGGCATCTTTTGAAATCCGCTAGAGGTTCCTCTCCGAAGCCACCGTTACCGCTCTCGCCTCCCACTCGCCCACGGGCCCCTCCGTTGAATGGAGCTGGGCGGCCCCCGCGGGGCGCTACACTGTCCGCCGGGCGACGGGGCGTGGGCGGGGCGGGGCGGAGCGGGCTCGGCACAGGTAGGAGCGACACAATCCCGCAGCACAATGGGACGGCGGCGCAGGAAGCGGCAGGGAGGGCGGGCGCCGGTCGCAGGCCACCTGCACCGGGCGCCGCGGCAGGGCTGGCTGTTTGTGAGGAGTCCCCTGTCAACCGGAGGTCCTTGCCAGCGTAAGAAAAAGGCAATACGCCAGGTAGAACGAGCGCGTGTGTTGTGAACAAAATGACTCATCTCATGTTGTGCTGGGTTGTCCAAACCACCGAATTGGCTCAGATGGATCGGTGGTAACAGCCGTTGCCGCTGAGGGTCTCTGACCAGGAGATATCGGGGTTCGGTTCCCGAGGGTGGTGAATTTGTGAGGAGCCCCCTGTCAACCGGAGGTCCATGCCAGCGTACGAAAAAGGCAATAAGCCAGGTAGAACAATCGCTTGTGTTGTGAACAAAATGACTCATATCGGATGTTGTGGGTTGTACACACCACCGAATTAGCCAAGATAGATCGATGGTAACAGCCGTTGCCGCTGGCGGGTCTCTGACCTGCAGATCACAGGGTTCGAAAAATAATTAACATTTTTATAAGAAAAAACTGTCGATCAAATAGAAAACAGATGACGACCATTGTATCTGTTGCTGCGGATCAATTCGCCCTTTTACTCAATCAATGCTCCACCCACTTTGGGGAGTGCTTAAGGTGGTTTCCGAGCTCTGCTCAGTCTCGCCCCCACCATTGTTGGGACTGCTGCGACTGAACCTGACATCTATTTATTTATTTAGTAAAAAAACCAGTAAAAACTGTATGTGACGTATGGGGAGAAGATAATCTGCGCACGTTTTCTTGAGTTCCAGAATCCCTACCCCGTCATTTTAACTGTAAATAGTTGAAAGATGAGTCAATGTTTCACATAAATAAATAATAAATAAATTTTAAAAATAGCAAGATTAGCAATACTTGAAAAAATAGACATTTTCGTTTCCGAGTTATACAAAACTTATTTGCATCGGTAAACGAATTGCAAGTATGATTTTTCTGCCTTCCTAACAAAATATTAACTTGCCCTTACCTCTACTCTTACCATTACAAGCAAAAGAAGAGTTCAACAAAACGTGCGCATAGTGAAGCTACATTTACGTCCAGAAGGAAAATAAGGGTTTATCTCAGCTCTGGGCTCCCAAACGCGATGTCAAACAGATCTCCCCACCTCATAAGTCTTCCAACCCCCAAACCTGGGTAGAATGTGTGAGTGTGTACTTATTCCGGGCTTTGAATGTGGTAGTGTTCCTCTCTCGCCAGAACGTGGGATCGACGCAAACTTGCCGGGTTTTGCTCCCCAAGTATCTTCATCAGTAGAGCTTCGACCCAGACGGGACAGACTCTAAGCTCCCGTAGTGCAAGTGTATGCATGTGTATGTATGTACGTACGTACGTATGAATGTATATATGTATGTATGTATGTATGAGGGGATGAGGATGAAGAAAGGAAGGTGACCTGCTGAATTCGAGTTATTTGGTAGGATACTGCTCCGGCATTCGCCCGATAATGATTGCAAAACACGGAAAATTACCGATCGGAGTGAGCGAACGGTACAACTCTCATGGTGACAGTGCGGCTGAATTCGATCTAGCTGTTTAGCTGTATCGACAATCCGCCACCGTCAGGACTCGAATCCTTAGGACCCCCGGTCAGAAACAGTTGTTGCAACTTTTATAGCATCTCAGCAACTTTTATAGGCAAAAAAACCTTTCCTGGAATCGCAATGTTCCCTCAGCAATCAAAACTTATTCCAACATTTCAAAACGTTCCCTTTACCCTATATTCCCTGTACTATAAACTTTCTATCAGTAAACAAGCACTCAACACTTAATAAGAAATGCCAATTCGAAATTTTATAAATCTATTATTCTACGTATGCTAACTGTAGGTCTGACCAGCCCGCCGATAGAATTATCCAGCCACTGGACGAATTCGACTGGCTGAGTCGATAAGCCGCCACGGACGGGACTCGAACTCTAGGAATTCTCAGTCAACAGAGGCAACGATATTGCCGCTGAGTTGTCACAGCCAGCACCTGGTTAGAGCGCTCCCGTTACTATAAACTACCAGCTTTGGAGGAAGTCAAGCTAAACGTTATCCTTACTAATCGTCCCCTACTTGCTTTCTCCTGATTGGAAGTGCCCCAACCACAGCCAATCCGAACCATAAAGAAAGAATAGTATTATAGTATCTTCTTTCCTCTACGTCCGAACACACCTGGTCATGGACGAAATCGTGGGTCTTGGCTACTTCTATGCGCGCGGCGATGGTGTAACGGTTATCGGACTGTTGTACCCAAGTTGGCGGGTTCAAACCAGATCAAAGCCGTGGATTTTCAAGGGCGAAAAAATCCTACGTATGCCTTCCTTCGGAGGGGAAGTAAAGCCGGCTGTCCCATGTCAGTTAGATTTATTTGCATGTAAAATATACTGAAGCTAAATTCAAATCGCCTGTTTCTCGCCTAAGAAATACCTCCTTTCTCTGCTAGTTGGTGAAAGGCGCGTAACGAAATTTGCGTGGTCAGACGGAAGAGCAGTCTCGCCACGTAAAACAAGGCGTAAATTCAAATCAATTCAATCTCCGCCGCTCAATGGACATAAGAGACTGAGGAACCGGAAGCGTTTTTAATCCTTCAGCAGACAGTAAAATTGAGGTTCTAGGCCCTTCACGATGGAAGGTATAGATAAAACGGAGTTTCGGGTTGAACATCCAATAACTGTCGATTTGCCGCTTACTAGCTTCCTTAGGCGTGCGTGCTCGACACCAGTTTTTCTTCTGCGTTTACTTTCAGAATTCTTTACTTATGCATTCCAGTTACGGCGTTTCACGTAAACTCGTGTCAGCATTCTCCAAAAAGGGCAAAGCCTCGGTCAATCAATCGGTTGTATTCCGAACGCTTCTTAGTACCGCAAGTGGCCATTTGGGGCGCTGGAGACCGCAGGGTTTTCCCCGCCGTTTGCGACGTCTTCTTCGCGCGATGCATGGCGTGGCGTGGCGTTGCGTTGCGTCGCCTGGGCACGGAGAAGCCTGTTTGTCGTCTGTTTGCCATGCGCGCGGCGTTCTAAGTCCCGCCGGCAGCGCCCCGCCTTCTCCCTGTCTCACTGCGGCTCTCCTTCCCTTCGGCCTCTCTTCTATTCCTTATTCCACACCCTCTCCCCGTCAAACAGAGCTTTGTGTGCCTCGAATGTCAAATATAAGGAAGAGTGCCAGGTATGAGTAAGCTTATTCCTTACGTTGCGAAACAGCTACGACTCGGTTTCCTAAATGGTAAACACCAACAACTCGTATTTTGAGCGACTTAATTAAGTAATTGCACATCGTAAGGAAATATTTCGAATATGAAGTTTTCCTGGGAAGTAAGAATTGTCTTCGGAACGCTTCAAAGTAATATTCATTTATAATTTCAACGAGAGAGGATTTTTTTAAAGCTTTAAAGAATTCTCTACTTGTAATCATGGAATATTTTGAATCTAGTGGATATCGCTCGTTGCTTTCATTTTGGCGTTTGTCGCTCTTTAACTAAGAGCCACTCTCCTGTTACAGAGGAAAAGGTATTAGAGACTATAATCATGGACGTAGCATTTCTCGACTAGTAAGGATTATAGTTCAAGAACAAGACATTAAATTCGCATCAATGTGATTATTCGTATTTGAATCAAAGTTTTCAATAAGGAACTGCCTGTGAAGTTGTGGTGAGATCGCTCGCCTTCCACCTCTTGATATAGAGATATTACTTGAAGACGGGACCGCTTTCACAGCTACTGCTGGCAACATCACTGCAGGTTTTATCCATGTGCCCAATTCGTCAGTGCTTTCGAATGCAGATAGTTCACTCCCAAAAGGATTCGACACAACTTCCTGTAAAGCAATCAACCAACATGATCATTTGTTTTCCAACTTGTGAATGTGTTACCTTCCTAGAGTAATTCCTCTACTCTGGGGATCAAATCTCGGTAAACGCGAGTGGAATTTGTGGTGGACAAAGCGGGTTCGCAATAGAAATTTCTCGAGGTTGTTTCGTTTCGCCTGTCTTAATCCATCGCTTAATTATGTTTATGTCATATCTTTATAATCCAATCATTTATCAATTTCAGGCATTACCATAAGTGTGGTATAAAGAAAGAGAAACCTTTTTTGATGGTACTGCGGTCGACATGTTCGATTACTGCAAAACTACTCAAATCTGCAGATTCACACTGAATGTCATATTTATCACGTTTGACTGAAGTAGGGGCAAATAGGATAAGTTACTGTCACCGAATCTTGGGATAGGAAACCAATAGTCAGCAACCAATAACCAGCACTTGAAGAGACATACTTTATCGCTAGCAAGAACTTAAGTGTGAGCGAAAAGTGATCTATAGATCACCAGAAAATTCAGCTATGAAAAGGCAACTGCAAGAACTTCAGAGCCAAAAGCCAGTATTGATGCTAGCGTCACGAGCGTGGTTTTCAGCTGTCTGCCAATACCTGAAATTGAAATCGACTACTCTTGAGATATAACGGAATAACTAAAGGCACGGTAAGTCTTCACAGGTACCAGGCCAGTATATCCGCGAGAGGCGCATGTTCATGGACTTTTCATTGATGGCCGAGTCGAAGCGCAGATCTTTGGGAAGAATTGCCTTACGTTACCTCCTCCATACCCGACATGCTTCTCCATCTATTAAGAATGCTTCACTCTTGTGAAGCAACTTCCTGATACTGAAGTCGGCCTGTAGCCCCCCACCGATGAAACATAAAATAATGCCAACCTCAGAAATGACGGAGGGGAGAGGGAATTCCTGGCAAATGATCTTCTCGTTTTAGCCAAGCTCTTCGTCTTAAGTCAGTGGTGGGATTTATTAGTGCTTAATGAAGAATTAGAGAATGGTTGGCCCGCCTTTATATATAAGGCTGGCCAACCATCCTCTATATGTCACACACACACACACACACACACAAATATATGTGTGTGTTCGTGTGTGTCTACGTGACAGCGTGGTTTGTTAAGTGAAGTTTATTAAATAAAACGTAATAAGTAACAAAATAAGTATTAAAACCGAACGGGCTCTCCACGCATTCGAAGATTTCTTAGATTGTGCTATTATTCGGGATAGGGAAGCAGTCCTCGATTAATCAATCTATTACTCACATCAAATCTAATTCTCTTCTTCATTGGTAAAGGTTTTTTAGTGGAACGGGAGCCTACCCGAACTGTGACTTGTCTCACTGAGGGTTGTTCTTTGATAAGGTGGTAATCTCAATTGTAAAACACGCCGAAGAATGATTTCTCTTTTAAAATTCTTTAAAAAAGGAAGCTAATTTGGAAATGTCGGTCTTCGAAAACACCATTTCTAGTGACATTTCCTTAATGTTGGGATGTTGCAACTTGCGTGTTGACGTCCACCAACAGATAATTATTACTTGTCTTTCATATGTATATATGAAATGTTGACTGGTTCAAATACTTTGCGCTTTGTGTGTTTCATATCAGAATCACTGGGTTGACTGTATAACAATAATTTTAAAAATGGCTTTTCTTGAGAAGCCATTGGAATTTGAGAAACTATGGCTGAATGAAATTATTTTGAATGAGATTATTTTGATAAGATACATGGTAGACCAATATTTAGCGATTGTGCTTTCAATAGTGGTATTTTCTTTGACAGGGATAGTCTTTTGGAAGATATACTAGGTAAAACAATGAAATGTATCTAACAAACTTTTTCCATGAAAACAAACATGATTTTTAACTTATAACCTGGATTTAATTTCATAGCTGTTTATTTCATGTCAAAACAGTATAGAAGTACGTGAAGTTGACTCTAATTGAAGAAAAGCTGAATTTCTGGACCAGATTGATTAATAGATTAATTAATAGGCTGATGTTTCCGGGTACGTGAACATCTATACTCGTTAGTCCCGTTAGAGTTAAATGTTTTATCGCTGGACGCGGCAGTGTTCCTTGCTGGATAGTGAGATTCGGCGGTGACCTTCATTCGGCTTGCGGGGGCTTTCCCCTCCAAGTATCGCCCTCCGGCGGCGAACCGGGTCAACCTCTTATCTTCCATCAGCTATAGACATATGCAGTAGTGTAGTGGATCGAGTGTGTGTGTGTAAGAGAAGACTGGACATGGAAGAGAAAGGAAAGATCGCAAGCGCTCCGTGGTCTGTTGGTTAGGGTATCGCATCTGCCTTCACCCGGCATTGATTTATGAAAAGACGTAAAACTACCGACCAGAGAAGCCGGTCGCTAGAATTCTCCTCCAGACAGCTACTGAATTCAACGATCTACTCGTGTATAGGCAGTATCGAAAATCTGACACCGTGGGGACGCGAACTCAGGAACCTCCCTGTCTGAGTCGCTACAGAGACAGCGGTAATGCTGGCCCTTAGCTAAGCTCAGTCGATTAGAGTCCTGATGTATCCAAGGCAGCTTCGAACTAAATAAAACTGAAAAGCGATATATTTAACAGGAAAAGCGCGGCGAGTGGGCGAGTGGGCGAGCGCGCGGGGGCGGAGGCGCGTGCGGCACCGCCCGCCGGGAGGCACGTGCCGGGCGGCGGCGCGTGGGAGGGCAGCGGCGACGCGCATCCGGCGTACAACAGCGCCAGTTCGCGAGGGCTCTCCAGATCAACACAGGCTCACTGACAGCGCTCACGCCACCCGCTAGCCAGTTAGCTAAGCTGCCACCCCATTTATATTCTTTTTTTTTTCCTCCAATTCGTAGAACCAATTCGAATTATTAATGCAACTCAGTCGCTGTCAGACAGCGTGTATTTTAGGCACTTCAACACAGGCTCACATCCCTTAGTAAGTCACATAATCGGTCTACTTGCAATGAGTCTATTAACGGGTCGTCTGTCGGATCATGTCTTAACTCTTTGTGTCCTCTTCTATCTTTTAATTGTTCGAGTGGTTGTCCTGCATTCTTGTTGCAGCGTCATTAATTCAGCAGTGCTTTTTAACTTAACAATGAGTTGGTCAATACCATTTCATTTATTTAGTTGCATAATCTCTCAATCAATGGCACTATATTGGTATTTACTTTGTGGCACAGAAAATCTTCACTTACCGTTTTATTCCAAACGATTCATATACATGTTATGCAAAAACCAAAGTCATTTCATTCATTCATAAATCAATGTTTTAGAGCATAAATCGTCTTTATGGGATTAATATATAGAAGATCACAAATACACCCCCCTAAATCTTACAAAAATTGTAATGAAATTATTATCGTGCACTACTAACTTCATTTTTCCAAAATGAGGAACACATTATAACATATCACTAACTTCTTTTCACAAAAGGTGGAACTTAACAGTGTGTCACTACAAACAGAAATACAGAGGGTATAATGGGGTCACGCGAAGTAGGTTACAAACACTGTCCAAAAGACTTACGACTGGCTTGCACGCCAATTACACTGAGTTTAATGTTGAATGCCTGTCTCGCAGAACAAAGAATTTCCTAAAAATAATATTGAAGTGAAATCGTGTAATTAAAAACAGTGACATTAATTCAATTATTCGAAGGAAGAAACCTTAAAAATTTGATAATTTAAAGCTTTCGATTCGTGCGGAAAACATATTCAGGTAATTCTTACTTCAGGCAATACTTTAAACAGCGCGGTATAACAAAGTTTTATTCAAGCTATTAAAAATTTTTTTTGAAACTTAAATTTTTCGGAGATATGTGTTTGCAGTATTCAATATAATGAACCTCAACGAAAGAAGGAAATGAAAAAAGAAATTAAAACTTTTAAGATAAAATATTTAAAATGTTCAGGAAAGACGTTCTTATTGCAAAATGAAGCAATCTGCTCTTCAGGAAATTTTTGAAGCCTCTACAGGTACATAAGAAATGGATGAAGTGTTGTCATATGTTGAATCAAACATTATTACTCTTAAAGACAAGTACAAAGGCTTCTCAAAAGTCTCTTAAAAACCTATTTGTAAGCCAATAGTTGCCACGGTATATTTTATTTTACCAAGCAAATAAGTTTAAAGTTTACTTCAGAAACCTCTTTTCACCTCTTGGTGATTATCGATTGTCGGGTCGGTCAGAAAGATTTTCCTCATCTCTTACTTCAAAATGGCTTGTATCTTTATTCTTTCCTCTGACAACCATTTACTTTCCCCCAACTGTACTACGTTCTGTGGAGAAAAAATACAGAACCGGTTCAAAAAGTTGAGGTAGTGATTAAAATATATTTTAAGAGCCCCTGAGAGGAATAGTTTGTTTGTCATGATGTCTCTAAGGATGGGTGTATTTTCAAATGTATGTATTGTGCAGGTTGTATTATGTTGTACATACGTATGTTTCGATGAATGTGAGTGTCAAATATAACTCGAGCAGATTAGAAATGTCTAAGCTCAAACTCGGTACACACGTCGTGAGTGAAGTTCCAATGATTAAGATTGGTGCAAATGGCAAAGAAATACAAACACTTTCATTTGAAAAAATGAAAAACGTGAAAACCTCGAGTTTAAACTAAACATAAATCGCCACTTTAAGTTAAAGTACGGGGACTGAGACAAGGTGTTATGTCGTTCTTCCTCATTCACATTCCTGGTTCATAAGATATCCATGGAGTCAAACGGAGGAGAAATATAGTATTTTTTCAATGGAAAGTGCCAAGAGTGGGCAAAAATATTTCAGTTTTTACCTTACGGTAGCGAGGACAGTGGTATCGGCCAATATCAGTATTATTGATTTCCAAAGCTCGCAGAAAGAGAAAGAAAACTGTGCAGCCTCCGGTCATTCGAGATGTTGTTATGGTTTTGTTAGAAACACAGGAATTCGAAAAAATTCAAAAACAATAAAACAGTTTCGATTTTGTCTGATATGCAAATATTTGATTGTATTATTTCACCTATTCTCATATTGTGTGTAATGATTTAATGCTCATACTCATGCTTACGACACGCCTGATATTCATGCGACTGCAAGACTCCTAGGAAGAGGTTATCCGACATTAAATATTTTATATTCACGTGTTGCATAGTGGAACAGAAACTTTATTGATAGTCTTGATCTAAAAAGATGTACCGTGTATTCGTGTATATTATACAATGTTATTGCAGTTGTTAAAATATTTAATTAATTGAACTGTTATACGATATAATTATATTTGTTGTTCTTGAGTAGTGTGCGTGCCACTTTTTGGAAAACCATTTTGTGTGGTTTTGTTGGGCAATATATTTATTACTGCAGGCCACTGTAGTAACTTAAATAATATAAATATATTTTTCGCGATACTGTCCATCTAATATATTTGCATAATGCAACCCAACATGAATACGCAATCTTAATGGCCGCCGGCCGTTAGCTAGGACTAGGTTGTTGGTGCTCACACATCGACAAGATTGATTAGCTGACATATCAAAAGACTAACTTACAAAAAACGAATGTAATTTATAAGTGCGAATATGTGTTAAGGGTTTCAGCATGTGACATAATATCTACTAAAATATTTTTTCTTGGAATCCATTGACTTCCTCTCATAAAACTGCGCTGGTACGAGAATGAATGCTTACGTGCTCCAGTGCAAGGATCTTTGGCCGTGTTGCCAACCAGAGAGCACGAACACAGCGAAGGCTCGGCTTATCAGTCGGCATACACATTTATGTAAGCGCACTGTGTGGGCGAGCGCGACGCGTTCGCATTAAGCTGTGACGAAATGCATGATAATTCAAATTGAACATCCGTCAACCCCAAATAACTATTTATGCAAATAAACATCAACTCAAAAGACAAATTTTCTCTGCCTTCCTTAAAGGCTTGAGTCACTCATCGTTACTTAATGTTCATCTTTATATGTTGTATAATGGAGGCATATTGCATAGGATTTTCTCTAACAAATTAATAAAACATAAGCAGCAGATTACATTCAGTCTGACGCATTCCAGTTTTAATTAATGTGCCAATATCACTAAGATGTCAAAAATCCCTGAAAAAATATAAACGCTTTGAATAATTGTGTGTTATTCTTTGGAGAAACATTATGCCAACTACAATCAGTTCTAGCAATTTAAAATAGTTTTTAGACAGACACCAGTAAAAGGGGTTTTTTCAGAGCACGCACAGCGTCCTAAAATTTCAATTTTATAGCACTAGTGCTAAAAGTGAGGCGATGCTCAAGCGTTCAGACCAATCTGTGAATGCTACAAAGAAAACAAAAGTTTCTTCTGATCGCATCAGCTTCTACTGTCCTTTATGTATCATTGAGTTGAGTACATTAATTAAAATAACATGAAATCAGAAAGGCAGTCTAAAAAAGTTATTATACGAATGGTAAAAGTAATATTTTATTTAGTGAGAAGCCAAGGTTGCGATACGAGGACCTCAAGCCAAGTAACGCAATCGTACGAGCAAATTAAAATCACTTTTACCATGTGTATGCACCATCATTAGAAAGCCCTAATAGCTTTCATTTTACTTTTATTCAAGTACAGAATAAAGTATACAAATACATTAAGGGCAGTAATAGTTGATAGGGTTAGACGGCTTTTTTGTTTTCTTTGCTGTTTTCAGAGATATATCATAACACTATAGCATCATCTTACTTTTAGCACTAGTGCTAAAAGTTGAACTTGTTTAAATTAAGCTTTTCATGTCTTGAAATAACCACATTTACTCATGGCTGTCTAAAAAATACTTCTAGTCCAAATACTAAATATCAATAAGTAAGCACCAACAGTAAAATAAATTATTTTATCCTGATAATGAAGTACATTTTACCTTTTGAACGTTGCGAAAATACTTTTACAATCGGAATCAGAGACGGACATAGGATTTTTCTCTAGGGAATACAAATAATTGTTTTTATGTTGTATATTAAAGGTAATTTATACTTAATATTTATAACGTTAACAATCGATGCATTCAATTAATTTCGTATAGAAAATTAGAAAAAAGCTTTACTTTGTTATTTGTTTAACTGGCTTGGGGCGGGTTTCTGAAGCGATCTTTGAACACCCTCATTGGGTGCACCACTATCAATAAAGTTTTTTTTACCCAAAGAAAGAACACCATGAACTGATAATTATTGATAATTTAAGTAGAGTTCATTGTTCAGCAACAAGTGCTGAAAAAAATCATGCAATTTGTCCTGAGAATCTCACTAGAAACAACATCCAGTCTGTGTTCAAGTGAGGTAATTCCTACACAATAATCAAAAGTCTAATGGGGTTGCTCTCTTGCTCACGCATGTCCCTTATGTCTTCATATAACTAAGACCGATTCTTCACAAAAAAATCATTCTTTTTAGAAAATACGTTTTGGGTAATTTTGGGTTTCAGGCATACCATTTTTATACATCCCGCACTGAAATGTGTAGTTATTAATATTCCAATTAATTATCTGAGTATTATAATTTTACAGATTGTCGAAAGAAAAAAAAAGAAATAACAATATTGATCGATCATAATACACAAATACTTTGTTTTCTTAAATATTTTGTTTTTGTTTTTAAAATAAAAAGCATCGATCAGTTTCTCAAGGCTTAAAACGGCTCTCGCATTATGTATCCGTCACAACTGAACGGATCCAATAATGTGAATGCTTGGTTGGAACAATTGTCAATACTAGAAGCGGGAACTGAATGAGGAAGGATGGATCGCGGGCGGTCCGCAGCCTATTGTGGGCGCACTTCACCGGCATGTTTCTTAAGTTGATCGAAAAGGAACAATACCAATCAAAGCAACAGGTATCGACCCTCCGAGAAATAGTGAATTTGTTCGTCCCCTATTAAACCTATCTCGTTACATTCGGATACGGTTCAGCCGCGGAAGAAAACCAATCTAGAAGATAATATATACATTATTTTTCATCGTTCTTTGAAACTTGGCTTAACGTATTCTCTCTTTCCCTCTCCTTCCCTTTCTCCCTCTCCGTCCCCTTCTCTATCTCGTCCACATTCATTACTGACGCCCTGGTTCTTTTATGAAAACCACCATTTTTGGCGCGCCAGGAGAGCACTATGAGCAGAATTTGTAGTGGAGGAGGCTACGGCTGAATCGGGTAACGACCATGGAAGCACAATTGTATGCAACCAATTACATCCTGAACTCGTATTTGTATTATTGGTGCGCCTTTCTATTGCCACAACACTTATGTTTAGCGAGATCAAGAATGCAGTAGGAATCGATTTCCGAAATTCGCAGGTAGGTTTGAGTCTCAGCAAAACATCCGAATTTATCGAGATGAATTGAATATAGGGTAACGGTACAGTCGTGGGCAACAGTATAGTGATGGGCATAGCAATTGTAAGGGGGGTAATAATATTTTAAAACTGCGAGATTCTCTGCTAGTAATCTGTGTCATGTGTCTTTAACTTTGCAACCCTTGAATACGGCCCTGCAGTGAGTGTAGGTACTTCAATAGTTAGAGGTGTACTCCACGTGTCGTCTGTGCATACTCCACGTGCATCTAAACGTTGTGGACTCGTTAATGGAGGTGTATCCAGTTATTAAGGATTTAATTCAATGCGTCTTTTCTTTTTTGCAATCCGCTCAATGTATAGGTTTATAATCTACGTTTTCGCGTGTGTTTTCACCTTCTTAGAGCAGAATACACGCCAAAAGGTAAATACTGTAAATACTTTGACATGAAGAGCAATGATGGGCATGTAGTGCCCATCACTGTAATTTGAGCAACTTATTATTTATGCATTGCTGTAATGTTAATATTGAATTTTCGAACATTGATTGCCTTGTTAAGCAATAATATCCTTTTAGAAATATTTTGAAGAGTGATAGGCAACGTGTCCATCGCAGAAATTTGAATATGCCCATTACTGTCTCAATAAACATTCTGGAGTTAAATGTTATCATTAGGGAATTTTGATGACCAAAATCATATCCAAAAATGATATATAATGCTCTTAAAATGTTTTTAAATGCTCTAAGGGTAAAGAAAAATGACATTGATTAAAACCATTTCAGATTGAATTACACTTATTTTGAGGCATGAAGATGCTCTGAGGACAAAGATATTCTCAGATTGAAAAAATAAATATATGGTAGATGTTACTGATGTAATTGAGGTATCTTCTCTTTGTTCAAGTGAACTCAGTTTGCAAACTTTTGGTTTGGACTGTTCTTTACTAGGAAATCTCTCTCTTCTTTTCGTGCTCACAAAAGTCACTTTACTTTTCAAAGGAGTCACAAAAGTCACTTTTCTTTTCTCTGTTCTGAATTACAAAAAAATGTAATAGCATTGTATCCGAACGTCACAAGAATTCGTCAACCAGCAGATGTCGCTGTATTTCAACCAATTAAGAGAGCGTATATGAAAGGAGTGCTAACATGGCGACGAGAACTCTGAGGCTCTCACAAGAAAACCCTTCGCTCCGGTTTTGGAGAAGGTAGTGCGCGCAATAAAGCCAGAAACTTTGCAAAATGGTTTTAGAGCTTGTAGCCTTGTTCTCTGGAACCCTGAGAGCATTGATTTCACTAAATAACTTGGACGGATGTACAATGACATTTCATCAAATGAGGACAATGCAAAAATTGTAACCACAACACACAGAACAAATCATTGACACGTGAAAAATTCTGCGATATTGTTGGAGAAGAAAGAGTAGACAGGTTCAATAACATTAAGCAGAAAACACCATCTATAGGAAACAAGAGGGATTACCCCCAGGAAAAACAAACGTCAATTCTGTACGAAGAATGGCATATTCATCCATTCAAGATTTAATCACTCGTATAGGAGGTGAAAGAAATAAGGACATTTGTCGGGCGAGCACTTCTACAGTCATCTGTAAGATGGAAAGAAACAGCAGCATGACTCTTTCCTCCAGGAGTTCACGGAAGTATTTTCTTCGGGTAGATTCCAGTGTGGAAACACATTAAATTGTAAGAAATACAATGTGTTCTGCCAATTGGGTCAAAAGGTGTTCCACCAATCAGGAGATCCTGTATAGGAAAGTGATTCAGACGATGAAAATAGATTTTTTATGTAAAATGTTTAAACTAATTGAATGACTGAAGCCTAATAAACCAGCAGTGACAAGTCAAATGCGGTCGACAATACTATTTGACATTGTTGGTCTTTTTACAATCCATTTTTCTGAGGACCCATCATTATATAACTAAGTGCCCGCGATAGGCTTGAAAGAACCCATCACCATATTTTCTGCCTTTTTTTTTATTTTCACATTTTATGAAATATGAAGTATTATGTTCAACTATTTAACTTACTAGCCTCATAAATGTTCATGTATGTTATAATTCATTTGCCAACTATGAACTTTCTATGGTTAAAATAAACAATATTATATATATATATATATATATATATATATATATATATAGCATAAAACATATTGGCGGTCCTCAAAATTCCCGTCACTGTCTGCTCTACCCTAACCGTGAAACGCGTATTTATGGAACACACAGACCGTGTCTGTGAAATACGTATATTAGTAGAAGGGTTCTGAATCTTCCTTCTTTTCCTTTTTTCCTCCTACCCTTTTTTTCTTCCTTCCTTGCTTTTTCATTCCTATCTTGATCCTTCCTTCCTTCCTTCCTTCCTTCCTTCCTTCCTTCCTTCCTTCCTTCCTTCCTCCTGTACTGAGACACGTGGTGGTAGCGTGTGTCCTTGAAGTGGTGGCTCCGCGAGGACCAGGACGTAGGCTGGGCGGCGTTGGAGACTGCTATGCGCGGCGGTGACGCGGCCTGGCGCCCTTGACCGTCGCGCAACCGGCCGCCGCCGCCGCGCGCGCTGACCGCAGGAACCGGCTCGGGGCGGCGTAGTGGCCACGTCGGAAGAGAATCATGGGCCTCTGCCAAGAAGTCCATTCATCGCCGATTCCTTATTGCGCCACCGTAAAACTCTACTCGGTTGCCTTTTCTCTGGAAGTGCTAGCGATGAAGAACATTGCAATAATTCCTGCAGATCGCTTCGAGAAAGCTGTACGACAAGTCAAACAAATAGCATGAATGTAGAAGACAAATAAATGACAAAGTCGTAGTTTCAAAAATATTATGTTTCACAATGTTTATTTGATAGTCATTAAATAAAATCCTCAATATTTAGATGATAAGAGGTTTGATTGATTGCTTTAACTTCAGCTGTTGTTTAGTTGAAAATTCTCATGTCATTAACTACGAAAACGCAATTGGTAATTTATTTCATTTTGCAAGAATTACTACAACAGTTAATTAATCCGATTGAAAGGAACATCAGTATTGTAATTTAATATTTCGTTAAATAATGAATTCGATATGTTGAAGTTCCATTTTCCAAAGGAATTACTAAGATTCCCATAAACCTTAAGACAATCGGGTTCGATTGTTTTAGGGGCAATCACGTATATTAAACGTGACCCAAAACGGTGTCCGTAATTGCTCTATAATCTGGCAGGGAAATCGCCTATTGCTTAGTTTAAGTAAAAAGGACAAAAGGCACTGCAAAAAATGTTGATATTTCTCAGAAACATGATATCTATGGTTTGATTATAAAGACTATTCCACTGGTGAAATTAAAACAAATAGTGTTTAACTATACATATAAAATGCCCCGCTTCTGTCTCCGGGCTAATACTAAGCTGCGACTCGTCTATCTTAGGAGTCGGTATGTATCGATCACTGCGTTGACGTACAATAAACCGCGTATGCACTATAACATAATATATTTGATTTTAACATGCTTTCAGGGATTTTTAATATTTGATGCATTTGGGAACTCTGTGGGACGTAATGTCATTCGTGGAATAATCCTATCAAATACCACTCGTGCTTTGGAAATTCTTAGGTAAGGTCCCTCCTCGCTTTGAGAGTCGACCATTTTATCGACAATTTCTAAAGCACTCATGGCATTGCCTGTGATAAAGTGAAAATATTAAATAACCGTCTTTAATGATAATTTATATCCCTAATATATTGGTTGAATTTTTCAATACGGATATTTGACCAGCCTGTGAACTTAACAAAATTTTATCAGTAAAAAAATGTAATTTTAACATATCAAATTTATAACCCTACATACTTTGTGGAAGATATAAGCTTTCTAAAGCAAAAGAGGTAAAAGTCACACATTTTTATTTGTTGAAAATATCGTAGGAGTTTCACGTAGAGTACCCCCTAATTAAATTATCTTAATGATCTCTAGAACAGCACAACTATATATTACTCCTGATGTCTTTACCAAGTTTCAACTCAAAAGCATCTGATCTGATAGTTATGTGTGACACATTCATCAATCCATATAGTATACATCTCGAGTTTTGGGTATAAAATTGCATGCATTTCCTCTCCATCTGTCTACTGATGTCACTGCAGTGCATCTGACTGGGAGGTCCTAGGCTCGAGTCCCGATTGTGGCGGAATTTTCGACTCTAGCTAGATAGCTGGGTTGAGTTCTGCAGTCTGTTTGAAGGAGGCTCTGATAGTAGTTTTCCGTGGTTTTCCAGATCAAAAACCGGCGAATGCCGGTGCAGTTCTCTAACAAACGGGCCACGGACCGCGTCCACGGACTGCGATCTTTTCTTCCTACTCCTTGTCTTATCCTCACTCGTCACACACACTTATTCTAACATGCATTACACTACCACACATGCCGGAGACCGGTCGGGAGCTTAGAGCTTGTCTCGGCTGTGGCGGCGCCCCGCTGGTGGGAGATAACTGTTCGGGAATACCCCGCTAGCCGACGGTAGCTCGGAGCCGAATCTCACCATCTAGCAGGGGAGATCATCACCACGTCCAGAGGAAAAACGTGCACTACATATACGGGACGAATGATCTTACGGACGTTGACGCGCACAGAATCAGTAATCAATTAATCAATCAAAATCCTCTCCATCTGCTCCTGCCTTAACCATCTTTAGAACTGTATTTATAGATCTTAACAGCAATGGGTATGCAAGGTTACCAATCAAAGGAATTTTAAACTCGAATTTTACTACCGAGAATTCGAGATAGTATTGTTGAGGTGTTTTCAATACTTTTCCTTCATACGCCAAAGTACCAAAGCTGAGGGACGAGAAGTGAAAATAGTTCTAAAGGCAATTTTAATGTACAATAAAAACTGCGCCTCTTTTTTTGTTTAACATTTCACTACCTTTATACGAGTATGAACATGATGTCTTACGCCATTTAATGTGGATTACTCCATTTTCACTCACACCACAATGCTCGAAACAATTTAATTGCGCAGGACGCGAAGAACAATTGGTTTAATGTTGATTTTAGTATTCTTAGAAGAAATATTTTTAAAAAAAGACTATTTATACCTTTTTTAGGTTTTATCGTTACAAAACGAAACTTTTTGAATGTAACTCAAGTTCTTTTAATAAGCAAACAGAATATTTATATTTCTTTACTAACAAAAAAGTTGGGGCTGCTAATTCACCTATTTACCTGAAAAATACAAAAAATAACTTGCAATAAGAATCATTATATTAACACTTCTTTTTCCACTTGTGACTATCATAATTGGCTGAAATTAGATTTACTATCTCTGATTTCATCAATTGGTACTAATAATTTTGGTTGAAATTCTGGTTGGTTGTATTATTCCGTATGTTGTAAACGAATGGTAAAATGAACGATGTACTGGAGGATTATAGTTCAGTAAATCCCTAACATCGTTTGTCTTGGCTTCTGTTATTGATACATTGCCTCGGTGGTGTCAGTAACTGTCTCATAAGTAGAATAAACATTTGTTTACAATTTTTAAAAGTCTGAAATGAGATGAAGCACTGCTCTCAGCTATTTATATCTTATTTTACTACTTTTTTACTAACGCTGTGATGCACATTAGAAGATGCTTCATTCAGTATACTTTTGCTTCCAAGAGAATGATCACTCCATATAATTTACCCTGAACTATCATTCAGTGGTAAACGCATGGCCGCCATTCGGTCCATGCTATTAATGCCCGTAAAAGTTGAGAATAAAACATACGTTTCAACGAGGACCGGAAGTATACCAGTTTTCTTTCTAAGACTTCCGTTGTTATGGTAAACGGTTAACCTACCTAAATAATTCTTCGAGAAAAAAAGGAATCTGTGAAATCTGGATGAAGCAAATATAGTTCTTCTACTGTTGTTGATTTTGACTGATAAAACTACGCGATGAGCTTTGTTTTGCCTGGTCTTCCGAGATATAATCAGTCAGAAATGTTCTTCGAAATATTTGCGCGTCGCTTTGTTGTCACTTTTGTGACAACATCCTGAGAATTTCCTTTTAAGTAATTATCAATCCATTATTATTTTTACATATTTCTAAAATGTAAAACTTTCACATTATACTTTGAGAAATAATGCGCTTTTTTGGCGGCCCTGAAATTAGCGCCAATAATGGAGAAGCTATACCTGAGTTCAGGTACCTCGCACGGGTCCCCAGTATTCTCACGACCCTTCGTGAGCAGCTGAAAGTAACACCATTGGCCAGGGATATGGAACGAAATTTTCTGTAAAGAGGTAAATAAAAAGGTCGGACCCTTCCCACCTCCCTTTTTCCCTTCACTAGCTCCCTTTCTGTGAAGAATGCCGGCACCCAAACCCCTGCCTTGACTCTTTCTCGCAGGTCACCGTCGCAGGTATAACTTTGGTGGTAAAGTTCACAGCAGGGTTGACAATTCATATACCAATAAAGGGCTCATTTGAAATTCTTAATTTTCATAAGTAATTTTACAAGAGGTTGGAAACTTATCAATAAGTTCGCGAATCGCGTAGCGACGAGCGGACGTATTTGAAAAATTTCAAACCACGAGTGGAAATCGGTTGACTATTTCACAGATGAGTCATAAATTGATTAAATAATATGAACACAATGTTAAAAATAGCGAAAAATATTTCTTAGTGTTTTTTTTTCGACGCTATATTGCTTACTGCAGTGTTCGTCATGAAAGGAATATGAATTTATTTTCCAAAACTGTTGAAAGTCAACTGTGGTAACACCATAGCGGAAAGTACACATATGAACTTTTTGATTTTAGGTGTCCGTAATTGGTTATGTACGTTATATGCGTACGTTATTGGCCGAATTGAAACTAATAACTCATGAGTGTAATAGTCAATGAAAAGTAAACATTCAATGTTCGACCTATTGAAGTAAAAACGAATCTGAATGCAAAATTGCGCCATAGAAAATAAACTTCTCTTATTTGTTCCTGTTATAGTATCAACTGATTTTATTATTAAATCAATTACCTGGTATCACTTAAGCTAGAGATTCAATTTCAAATACTGAATATGTTTCCATATTTTAAGCAAATATGAAGTGCTACGTTGAAATCACAAATATAGTGTTTTGCTAAACACAAAATTATGATTCTGAGTTATTGTTTGATGACAGCAAGAAATATTTTTTTCGTTAAATATGTTTAATTGAATAAGACTGTTCTCTCAAAATAAAAAATAATATTTTTCAAAACAATCATGATTATTTTCTGCTCTAATTTCTGACAATCGTTCCTTATATATTTCTAATATCAAATCAGTGAACACGATTTTTTCATTATTTACGTCATGGTATAAAAATATTAAGCCCTTTGCATTCTATTTACAAGACCCATGCTTACCTCGTGATTGCCCGTAGCATATCATCAGACAGGTGTACTCGTGTACTCAAATATGTGTGTTGCTAGACATTACCCTTCTTGCAATTGCCTATATACCGTAATTATGTCAATCTTAATGTGAGAGATTGCTCTTATACTTTTCTTCAGTTTGCTATCATTTGGAGTTTGTAACATTCCGGGTGAACAATCAATTATTAAATTGTAAATTTTTGTTAGTTAGAATTATTATTTTGTAATGGCCTCTGGTTTAAAATATTGCTCAAGAGTCACAATGAGCATCAACTAAAAACAAGTACATACAGTGGTGGGTGCAAAGGTGGCTTCGCAGCAGTGTACAGAACATAGTAAATATTGAATTTCGGTCCTTGTAGCTTAAAATACGGGACATCACCTATTTAATTAAGTGGGAAAATGATCTCACAGCATTAAAAGCCCCGCCATTCAATCTCCACGCCGCGTGGTGCAACTTAAGTCTTCTCCGCTCCCCGCAAAGCTTCCTTCCTTCTATTACCTGCACTTTGGCTGTTTGGAGGGCAGGTTATCGGCTCGTAAGTGCAGAATGCCCGCGGGAGCTGCCGTTGTGCAGGCCTAGCACAGTGGGAGAGTAAAATGGTGTCACTCGTCCTCTACGTTGTCCGCTCACGACAACTCTTGAAAAATACAACTACTATTTTCCGCAATGTAATCGAGAATGTCAGCCTCTGAGAGACCTTGAAATATGTGCACGTATCAAATGTAATAATTACTCCATACCTCAGCTGCTGTTTTTCACTACTTTTAATTTCTTCCAGAAATACCGTCATTACAACAGTTATGCTAGTTACTACATAGTTACTATGCGGACAGTCAGCTTGAAGAAAGTAATTTTTCAGTCTTCTGAGATACAGTATTTCCAGAAAATATATGCCTTCTATTTTGTAGTTAAGCCACACGGTACGAGAATTACTCATCAAAATGAACTGAGTAATAATATTGTATGGATATATCATGACATTCCTCGCCATATTAGGTAATGAAATTTGAACCGTGAATTTCATCGTAATGTAACGAAGGACTATAAGCACGCTGCTCTGTGAATTGGGATGACAAAAGGCACTAAGCGCTATGGAGAAACGGTTAAAAATTTGCCGCAAAACCCGTCCACCCACACATCTGCGTCGCCGCTGCCTACGCCGCCAAGGTCACCGCCCCACCCCCCCCCACCCCACCCTCGCCGCCACGCTGGGCGACTCCCGCGCCGCTCCGCCTGCCCGAGCCGCACATGTGTCCAACACACCGTAATTCTTGAAGAGCATGAACGTACTATACGATTCAACATTTCATAGAACTCTGAGGATTCCTTCTTATTTAATTTTTTTATTTTTTTATTTTGTTTACATTTTAGTGTCTCCCGCTGATTGGAAGTACGAGTAAGGGTCTAATAATAATAATAATAATAATAATAATAATAATAATAATAATAATAATAATAATAATCGCGAAATGGGTTGAAAGAACTTGTGAATTGCGGAATGTGAGCAAATGAAATGTGAAGCCAATGATGTGTGTGTGTGTGTGCGCGTGTGTGCCTAGTCTTGGGTTATGTGTAATTCGGATTAATTCATACATCAGCGAGAGAGCAGGTTTATTCGATAATTTTCTGCAGATTTCAGTTTGGGGTTTAGTTACTTCGTTGGAAAATGTTGGGCATTCAGTCTCAGCGAAATTACAAGCCGGGGACTTCCGTTGTGTACTATGCAGGTACAGTAAAGTACAGTTGGGAGAATCCTACATAGTATATAGTATTCATATATAAATACATAAGCTAATTCTAGGTAGTATAATGTTCTATTTTGTAGTATTGTTATGGTCTCTCATGCATGGCCTTAAAACTGCTTTACTCCCTTAAATTTTCAAACGATATTTTTCAAATGTTACAAAATAAACTGCTTTTGGTTTAAGATTTGAAAGATTTTGATAATTTGAATATTATTGTATTGTTTTATTGTCATTGTTATTATTATTATTATTATTATTATTATTATACATGTTTGAATTTTACTCAATGTTTCATATAATCTTTTTGACGAGTTAAGAATTACTTTCGAAAAAATATATCTAGTGTGTCTTTAAATAGTAAATCACACTGTTCTCGATGTATACATTTTGCTGTAGTAACAGGGTGTGTTGTCATTTTTCCAACATGTTTTGCATATTTCGACTTTCGACCACTGTTCGTATCCTCTGCCGTCATCAGCAATTCCCTCAGCGTGCTGTGCTAACGCTGCAAGGCTTTTCGTTTCCCGCGCCATGCATTACGCAATAATGCTTTGGAGCCAATGCCTTCCTGTTGCCTGCAGGGATTCCATAGCTGATGACTAGGTCAGAAATGGAAGATATTACGTCTTGGGAGCCGTAAGATTCTGCATGGGAGCAGAATCTTTCATGGGATCTTCATTTGAATATTGAGTACGTCAGTAATCGATTTCACGGCCTCCTTTATTGGCTTTTCTTTGTGAGTTTACCAAGGAAACTACTTGACGTTAATACTTGGGTAATACTATTAAGGAACTGGACTTTGTTGGTAAAATAATCCTCCCGAATAATTTTCTAGCCCAGATCTCTAGTGGCGCCGCTTAGATTTTTGTCACCTGCGTCCTTTAATTTGAATACAATCCTCCCTCTCTCCCAACTATCCTAGCTATTTCTTATAATATAGTAGAACTTTTCTCATATTTAAATTATAAATTCAATAGAATTTCATTTTTGCTTCGTTTTTGAATTTGTATTTAACAATTTCTGATAAATAATGTACTTAATCAATTTGAGGATTAATTGGCTGAAAAGGATGTGAAGATTGATAATACAGTCCTTCAGTATAACACCAATAAAATAATTTCTCTTTTACTCGGAATGTTAGATGAGTTTTATAATGGTTAATCAAGTGTCGCTAAAGTATGGATACCTATTTATCTTCTGCAGCTTGCTTATTTTAAACTACTCTCGTAGGATCTATAGGTAGCAACGCCAGAAACAATTTAACCTTATGTGAACTAACACGACATTTTTATTTTGTTTATTTCCAAAATTAAAGGAATAAAATATAATCAAATATTGCACACGACGACAAAGATACTGAAGATACTCACGACTTATGAAAGAGCTCCTGAAGTAATCCCTTTCCCACGAAGAAACAATGTCTCTTTACAGTCTTGTAACATAAAACAGTACAATTCTAAATTTCTTCCAAGCAACTACTATTAAGCTAAAATGTTTAGCTTAATAAAATTATTTAGAATAGACTGTTATACATTGGCATTAAAAGTCATTATGTTAAACAGGAAACTTGAGGTAACAAATGAAAGTGATGCATGTCGCTGAATACATTTTGTATAATATTCCATTTTTGTTAACCGTATTTCATTTTAAAAATCTCTGAAAGGAAGAGAAATACTACAACGATTCACGAAGGAAAATACTTATTCTTTAAAATAAATGTTCAATTTCATGTCTTTCTCCTGTTTCACTAAGTTTCTCGTGATTAAAATCACTTTGCTGGAACTTAACACGCGCGCGCGGTTTCGTGGTAATTAGCGCGCTCGACACGCAGGCCCTATCTGCTAATTCGTGATTCCGCCGCGAGAGGACACTGAGAGCACCTGGCCGTGGTCATCACCGCCTCCACCGCGCGAAGGCAGTTCAACTTCTAAGAAAAACAAGAAGTGGAAAGAAACGGAATAAAAAGGCAAGTTCGCGCGGCTGGGCGGAACAGATTCGACGCCAGACTCTCTGTCACGAAAGCAGCTCTCCTCGCTCCATCGCATCCATCCGACCCTTCGCCAAGGACAAAGAGGTGAAGAGGTTTTACGTTGATTTTCTCCCACGCGAAACTTCTTGTGCACATTCTTCCCATAACATCTGCTCTACGGCCATATCCTTGTTGGAATGTTGGTAATCAAATGCCATAGAACTAATGCTTGGCTTAACCAGGCAACACTGAAATGACGAATGGGAATAATATAAACATACTAATTTGCCTTTGCCACACTTCACCAACCACAAAATGGAAGCATCTGTGTCACAGGCGCTCTATTCTAGCATCGGGCGGTTGTCGCCAGAGTGTGTGATATGTTGCAGCTATTAGCCGTTGCAGGCGTCTGGGGGGGGGGGTGAGCCCACCTTCAAATACACTAAGGCGTGTACATCTGCGTAATATTAAGTTTAAGCTTTTTCGGTGTCCTGGGGAGCTTTCCTAGTATAACATCTACACCCCAATACACCTCTACACGCAGAACAATGGTACAAGCATCGAGATGGAGCCAAGGGTACCATGGGCAAATGTGTTATGGTACAGGATCCAGATATGTATATGAGGAGCGTGAATATCTTTTCTACGGGAATGTTTCCAGAGAAGTAGGTACCTCGAGAGGCCCTGATAGGGTTTTTGGGTGAAGATAAATTCAGAGAAGTTACCCGAAGAGTCCAGTTTGACATGATGCGAAACAAAAGAACGTTATGGCGGACGACAGCACTGTAAGAGGTAGTGCCGAAGCCATTTACAAATGAACCAACGCAACTGAAAACGAAAAGATTGACAAATTGAGTGCATGGACATAATCTACAGTTTTATTGCCAAAAGTAGCCAAGCGGTAGCTGTCAGAGCGGGTCCTCCTTACAGTAATCTCTCTACAGCAGGTGGGAAGGCTGTCGAGCAGAACAGAAAAGCGTGCCTAAAATATTTATATTTCCCCAAAACTAATTCCAACACAATTTTAAACTTGCTAGTAAGTTTAGAATTTCAAAAATCCAACCAAAATATTTTTTAAAGCTTTGGTTGCCTTTCTCTGAATCTAAATACACTTATAACACAAATACCTTAAATGGCATTGTTCTTTGAGACTCATTATTTCCATTTTCGGTATGTCTTACTTTAGAGGTCACACACAATGTGACTACTAAAGATTTAGTTGTGAAAATCACCTCACTGAAGTACATCATTTACGTAATGAGATATTAATGCACTTCCTAAAGAGTCAATGGCTGGTCACCTGGTGTTTTTTTGGCGGTGGGATTTGGGAGGGCTACTGACGTGTTAGACTAATATGTTTGCTCTGAGCTACCCTCTAGGTGGAACAAGAATCATAAATGATGGACGCGAGAAGCTCTCCAAATGAAGTTTCTCCGTAATCTGGACGGAATAACTAAACGAAACAGAAAAGGTTCAGTAATATAAAGAAATAGCAACAAATTTCATTTAAGGAGTGAATAATAATTAGTGAATGAAACTTATTTGGACTTATTACTATATTAAAGCATCTCCCGGAAACCAAAGTTCTCTTAAACGTAAGGGGCCACAAGATGAGAAGAGTTGAAGGAAGACCGAATAACAATGGATCGATAAGTGAATGACTAGCCGAATGAGGAAGTGTGTATTTCGGAATGCACTACGCTTGGTAAAAGTAGAAGAATAAGTGCAATAGCTGTTCTAACACCGAGAGAAACGCCAGGGAAAGAAAGGGAAATAAATGAAGAAAATATGTCAGGCACCCTCATCCAAATATGGAAAATGCTGTAATTTATTTGGAAGAGAGGGACAGTGTGGTCAGTGTAACAAAATATACGATTTTCTTCTTTAAGGTAATTTCATGAAAACAATTCCAATACGTTCATTTAATTCACTTGACTCAATTGCTATTAATCCATTAATATGGGCATGTTTTGATCTCCTTCTGTAAAATCACCGATGTTTTCAAGAAGACGGAAGGCCCTCGTGATCTCGCACTCTGAATGCCACACTGCTCTCATCTACTCGTAACACCTCGTCTTTTACCTCGTGAGACACGTCTCCACGTACGTCACAAAGTTTTTTTTAATTTGTTTGATACGTAAATAAAAAAGAAAATCAATAAAATGCAAATAAATTATTCGCCTATCTACGAGTTCATCGTAATGTCGCCCGGCGTTGGCGACAGAGACAGGGCACTCCCCTCTGCATCAGCGGCGGAAAAAAGGGAAAAGACGTGACGGCTGACAGACGCTGAGAGGACGACGGAACCAAAGGAAAAGACGAAGAAGAAAAAGAAGAATTGCATTCTCCTCAGTCCTCCTAAAGCGACATATCTAGACATTAGATTCGGAGGGTCGTGTTTCGGTTTTTTAAGAACTGTTCAGCTATGAGGAAAATTTTGTTAAATAGACAAAGGTGGAGTGGTGCAACACGTCCATTTAATATACAAAGTACTCTTGGTACAATGTTCTAACTCTATTGAGCGTGTAAATTTAGCTTTCATTCTTGCAAAATGGCGTCGTTTTTTAAGAATTTTCGAATCGCTTTTTGCAGGGATGGGAGAGAGTTAAATTTCCTTGAATCCGGCGTTGACTCCTACCCCACAAGCACTTCCGGTTGTGGCGAGCAGGGGCGAAAGTACGCATGAACAAACGAGATAAAATTTTAGAGGCGGCAAAAAGGAAAATGATTCAAATTGTGACCACCGGGCGTCGTCTTCGTCGCGTGCGATGTTTATTTATTTCTCTCACTTAATTTGAACTCTACGAGTTTTTGAGACAAATTGTTAAATAGTCGCAAATTAATTTAAAAACAGGCCCTTTGAAGCTTAATATGTTTATATATTTATATTTAAATGCGAATAAGTTATTTATATTATAAATTTTAGAATTTATGCATTCTTAAATAAATATAATTTTAATTTTATGTGTTTGTACCACTTTTGGACATAAAATATACTTGATTTTATAAATAGCTTTTTCCTGAGCTATTTAAAAAGGCTAAGGGTGACAAAATTGTTAAATCCACCTCTGGTGGTGAGCGCATTGTGACGCGGCGTGTGGCACAGTGTGTCCGCGGGGTGGCGCGGCGTGTGGCGCGGCGTGTGGCGCGCTGCAGGGCCGTTCCCCTCGCGCGCCGGCGCCTGCGCCACAGGAGCAACGCTCTGCGCGCTGCCCGCCCGGCCAAGGGCTTCCGGTCGCGGCCCGTCACGCCTCGCCGCGGCCGCCGACGCACGCGTGCTGCCCACCCGCGCCATGCCCGTCGGCCATCCGCGTGGACCCAGTGCCAGGGCATTCGCCTGATTTTTACGGGAACTCGTTTCCGGTAGCAGTGGGAGATAACATTTTGAAAGAAGTGAAATGAAAGAGTTGTCAATAACTAAAATATTCACTTGGCTTTCCGGCGTGTCTGAAATTCTCTCAGACGAGAATCTCAGATCAGAGATATTGGTCTGTAGGTGACCATATCATAATACCATATCAATGTTTTTTTTATGAGAATGAATTAAATATTATTTCTAAGAATCGTGATTCTTCTTCAAATGTGTTTTATATTTCATGTCATATGGTAATCATTGTAGACAAATATTTTTGCGAGACATCGAAAGGCCTAATGAAAGAACAAAAGTTCAGATATGTGACGTCGACATGCAAAGAGAATTGCTAGTTATTGATGCACTGCTCGTGAGACATTTCAAAAGAATTACTTGGTGGTCGTGAATTTTTAGAAGAATAGAAATATCAGTTGAATGGTCACGGATTTGATCCTCGCTAGGTACCGGATGAGTTTAACATCGGTGTTTATGGCGCGTAGGGTTCAAAGTCGTAGGAGATCAAAAGTATTTTCTAAACAGCTTCCTTGATCGCTTCCTCCCTGAGCAGCGCCATAGAAAACGGGCCGCGCACCGAAAGCGGTCCTTTCTTCCTTCCTACACGGTTTCATTCTCATCCTTGAGACGCGCGGTAATTTGATCACATTTCATCGTGTGGATCATACAATTTATATAGGAAACTTCCGACAAGCCTTAGATGCAGGGCAGTCATGACCTGAAGAGGGCAGTATATCAATAAAAGAAGACAAGACGAAATATCAGACTTAGTTAGTCATATGAGTCGATTATTACAGAAAACTTTTTTGGATGCATTGCGGCTATTTTCAGAGCAAGTGTCAGTGTCTGGTATAGCAAATACAATATTTAATTACTACAAATTGTAGTTATTGGAACTTTCTATGCTAATCTTCACATCTGGTTCTTGAGTATTTTTTTTAAATTCATAGACTTATGCCAAAATACATCTCTTAATAACCGAATCAATTACCTGCTGCAAACCAAATTGCTGCTGACCTACCAACATAGTCATAAAACAGGAAGAAGAGATGGTAAGCTCTAGCCTCCTGTCGCAGCACTTACTCTGAAGATGGCAGCAATGCGGTCGTAAAAGCTTTCTGTAATACACGATATAATTTATGATGAGATAGCGTCTGAAACTTTCATTGAAACGTGATAAACCCACGCCATTTCCTACCAATTTAATATAAACTCGCGCCCGTGATAAACTCGCGCCATTTCCGTACAATCGTTAATTTAGCATCACAATTTTAATTTTTATATTTGAATATTCGACTCGACCTCCATCAAATCTCCCTTCACTATTATTTCTATTTCCTGATTCAATATTAAAATCACACAAATCTAGCATTTTTCGTCCACAAAACATAATTTATTTTTCCCACTTTCCGCAGTTTTCTTAGGCAGTTGATATTAGTGCAAATCGCCTGTATGCCAGTTTTTATGCAAATATAACTAGTTTTCATGTAATCTTAACTGCAGGACAATTTATTAAATGAATGTATTTGTGCAAAAATTACCAAGAAAGCCAGTACGATTTAATACTATTGGATACAAAATATAGTATTTTCTCTCAAAATTGCCTTTTATTTTGTGATAATTACTTTTTACGAGCGTAAGAAGTAATTATCAATGTATTTTAACTGATACATATATATAAAATCAATTTAGATGTTTAGTAAATATCGTCTCAGCAATTTAGATGTTTTCGGAACCTAGGCCTCTCAGAACCCATTAAACTTCTACCCAATCCACAGAAATTCAGACGCAAACCCAAACGGTGGTACAGACACAGGTTTGGGTATCCTATAGTTTAAAAGTACCTCTAAGACCACTTTTTAATCGAACTTATATTGGCTTTATATTTGTATAACGTTTCTATCAGACTTTCATAATCCTCCTGCACAAGACAAAATTCGAAACAAATTTCGAAGACAATTAACGGTATTCTTTGCTGTTTTTATGCGAGTCTTAGAAGTTATTTTACAAATCAGATCTATTCACAAATTCGTCCGCTTCTTTTCCATCGAGATTTCCAAACATGCAGTGAAGTGAATCCCAAGTTACGGAATAGATAATCACCATGAAGTTGTACAGCTTGAGCTCTTGTGCTTTATACTTCATTATTAATATCTGCC
Organism: Gryllus bimaculatus; assembly: GCA_017312745.1. Lineage (NCBI taxonomy): Eukaryota > Metazoa > Arthropoda > Insecta > Orthoptera > Gryllidae > Gryllus > Gryllus bimaculatus. Next base: position 3,676,852 of record BOPP01000064.1, read on the forward strand.
GTTATTTTCTGTATTTCTGCATGAATTAAAATTCGTTTTATTTTCAATATTACCTGTAGTTATTATGTTAGTGCATCTGACAGACAAAATCTGAATATTAATTTCTCACAATATTCCAATTCACCAATTTCCCCCACTAGAATGCGCATTGAAGTCACCGGAACACCCGTCTATTCCTGATTCTAGGATTTTTTCTTGTGAGGACTCTTGTCCTCGTATGAAATATGGCAAGAATCTGTGTTGAGTGTGGGGTTCGTGTTATCGCCTGAAAACCTAACGGGCTGCCGCAACCCCTCGTCGCGTCCGTTGCCAGCGGCGGCAGAGCGACGGGTTGGGAAGGGGTGGGCGGGGCGGAGGAGGGAAGGTGGAGGGGTCTGGGAGTGGGGAGAGCGTGTCGAGGAATCTGGTCGAGCTTGTACGGGACGCAGCTTCGACTCTGAGGTCGGGCGTTTGTTGTGACCGCAAAACCTTCGTAACACTTTGGAACTCGATGGAAACAGCATTCCTAATAATTGCCATCTCGTTTAGTTAGATGGATAGATGGAATACCTCAATGAGAACGATTCGAAAAAGAAGGAAATACTATTGTTAGGTAGAGTATACTATATATGAACTTCTCTGAATTTATGAAATGATTACAATAAAAACAGAGCGTTCAAGTAAATTAAAGTCTTAACCAAAATTACTAGAAATCTCTCACTAGGCATGGACCTGCATTTCTGATGATCTTCATCCTCTCATATAATTTTCTGTTTTCCAAGAATTATGTACTTTTTAAAAATTGTGGTAATTTTATAAAATATTTAAGGTTTAAGGAAAGGCGAGTAAATATAATATTACAATTTGAGTAATTTCACGCTGTTATGTAGTTAAATGCTTAATACAATACATACGAAATGGAACAGGGATGAACAGCAAATAGTTTATGCAGACAAACTCATTCGCTCAAGTTTGCAATGGAGAATAGCCTTTTCTAACAGGTAAATCTGCGGCATATGCATTCAAAAAATATGTGTGGTGTATGATATGTAACAGATTAGGAAATATCCCAAGGATTTTGCGGGTCGAAGTCGTTTGAGTAATATATTTTTTCTGCTCAACAAAAGTGAAATACTTAATTCTTTCGGTACACAAAAATTTCATAGAATTAGCGGTTAATTATAAACTCGCCCATTTTTGTCTTTGTTTACAAATATCCATAAATAACATAATTATTAATTGATTTGTTTTTATTTGCTGTATTTATTTATTAGTACTATATGGTATAAAGGAAAACTGTTGCCTAGTGAAATATTGCCTCTGTAAAATAAGCTGTTTACCAATTATTGAGATACACGAGATTTTGCTCAAAACCTAGTTATAATTCAATTCTTTCACCACCATGACCTATGACAAATAAGATATTTAAATATTTGTTACGTGTAGACCCTCATGGAGGTACAAACCGGAGATATTACCTCCGTGGAGTTACAAGGTATAGATGTTTTCACCATATGTTTGTGATAAAGGCAAAAATAAACTACATCAAATCCCAATGGCAATTATATCTGCTAATATATAATTATCCTTAGACCGAGAAAATCCAAAATTCAGTTTCTCTGATACTTAACCCCGTCCGTAATATGTCACTAGAAAAAAACAATGCCACCTCAATCATCTGTACTATCTAGGAGGTACTGGAAAAAAAGAAGAAATTTAGTTTCCAAAAACATAAAGAGAATCCTTAATGGTTGGACAGTAACTGGTAGAAGTCGCTTCTCAGTGGTCAGGCTCATGCGGGCCACCTGACAGGAAAGGACAGCGCTCTGCAAGGCTCATGCGGGTAGACTGAGGAGCCGGTGCTATATTTGGCTCGGCACTCAATCGATGTTAGGACTATACGAATCGAAGAAAATTTAACTAGGGTTTCCGAGAACTACGGAAAGGATTTCTGAACATTCACTAAGGATCGATACGTGGTAAATAGTTCTTGGTGCCGGAAGAAAAGAAAAAGCTAAATTTATAAAGTGAAAATAAGATAATTTTAGCTGCTGGCATTTTGCGAGGGAAAATGTAGAGAAACGAAGGAAAGGTACTTCAATGAATCACAGAGGCCTACTCAATTTGCGAGAAGAAAATGAAACGAATAATCAGTATACGTTAATAACTAAAAGGCCTAAACACACGAACAAGCCATACCCGTGAATCTGATTTCTGCTGCCAATGTCGGTAGAAATATATCGCTGCATTGATCCCCGTTGTACAAAGAATTTACAGTCGACTACGGTTACATGGAACTTCTGGGGCTGCGACTAACATTTTTGGTTCACTATAGCAGCGGTTCACTAAATCCGATGATGCCAAAATTAAATAGAATTTCTCCAAAATTATTTATTTTATTAATATAGAGATATATTAACAGCACGAATGGAAAATGTTAATGTTTTTATTTGACCTTAAAAAATCAATTGTTTTTAACTGTTTGCTGCGCACATTTTTCATTAGTAATTTCTTAGGTTCCCTCTCCAGAGTTCGTGCTCTCACCATACTAGATCTGCATTGTCTCCTGTCTCTTAAGTATCGTAATGTAGTCTCGACGCCCTTCAATGCCTTTTGCACTGTTGGAATACCTTCTTCATTTGAATCGTCTTCATCACTCATCAGTAAGGTTCCCATGCCGAGTCCGCTACCTCCACCTGAGGGAAACCTTCTTCGATTATGACATGTGGCCGACGATATTTTTTTCCTTAAAGCCAAATGTTGGAATTTATGACACTGAGGGGATATATTTTTTCCACGAAATAATCAATTTCCAGGATATTGGGTTTCCTACGTTCACTGTAGTAAAGATTCACTGTTCACTACAATCGAATCTTCTTAGTAATGTATGTGAAACGGGACTAGTGACGTAAGTTCACTACATCCAAGTTCATTATAACCGGAGTCGACTGTAGAAGGTAGCAAGCCCAGTTTGACAAGCCTGACTCGCGGTGGTGTAAAATATCATGTTGTAGTCATGTTTCCAAACTGGAAAGTAACTGACATCGATTATTCGTTGAGCAAATATTTCTAAATTTCTTTATTCTGTGACAAACATTAGATATAAATGAAAATTAATATCCTATCATTAAAGCATTGTTTTGAAATTTAAATAAAGAATCCTATTAACATTTTTACTACACATTTTGCTATCCTTCTTGCTTATTCAATTATACGTACATGATGCCCAAAATATTCTTGGGATTCAATTAGACAAAAATATTTCTCTAAAAGAAAGATATTACGCTCAAATAAGCTGTCTAGAGAGCTGAAATTCTAGAAATGAGGAGGGCCAAGACAAGAATAATATTCAGAATCTCATCACGTTCTCTTGAAAGTTGTACAATAAAAACATTCATGTTTCAATAACAATATTTTCATTCTCTTTTACAAATTCTACAGATAAACAAAATGTTGATGTATTATACAATACTTGTGAAAAATGTTTATCATTTCCCATAAAAAATGCTACAAATGTTTTCATTCCACAATAAAACCATTTTTCAAGAAGCACTTGATTAATCTATTCTCAGATCATTTTTGGTAAATCTCTCTAAAGCAGGGGTTCTGAACGGGGTCGGAATTGACCCCCTGGGGTCAATGAAATTCTGAAGGGGTCAATGGTGTTCAAGGGGCTGAGTGGGAGGTCTGAAGCAGAATATGAACCGGTAATTGAGAAGCATAATCAATTTCCTATTGATTACATAATGAATGATAATTAATTGTTTTCTGATATGAAGCAACACAACATAAATTACAAATTCACTCTTCTTTCGTAACTGTTATTCATTCTTAGGCTTAGGGGCGTAGCTAGGCTGGTGTAACCACTCCCACAAAGTAAGGGGTCCTTAATAAGGTCCCCCGCAGATGAATATCGGCAAAGAATAAAACAAATCGCACTCCATGCTAATTTTATCCATTGCACCAGCCATAGTCTTATACCAATTAGATTTAAAATGCATATTTTCGCGTTTTTCGCAGTTAGGATCATTTCGACTTTCCGCACAGGGGCATCCGAAAATGTAGATAAGCAACTGCTTAGGAAACTCGTTTAGAAAACTCGACCCCTTATTAATATGTATTCACAACGACACTGTATCGCTGAAGATAATACTCCCAAAAATACGTATTGGAGAAGTGTTATGGGCTGTTATAAAACGCTCAACGTTTTGTAACCATAGCAAAATACACCTAAGAATAGAAATTCAACTATTCAGAGGCGGAAGAGTTTTCGAGGATACACCTAAGAATAGAAATTCAGCTATTCAGAGGCGGAAGTTATTTGTGTGCAATTCTTTGTGCTACGCACGATTATGTAGCCTATGCTATGACTATTACGGAGAACAATGTAAAGGAGGTTGATAGAGAAAAAAATTCTTTAAAAGGAGCCAATGAATGAAAAAGGTTGGAAATCCTTGCTCTAAAGACATCCTCACACATTCGAAAACACCGCATTAAATTTCATGTAAAATATTCAAAATCAGGTTTTAGAATCTCTAATAATTCACTTGCTTGTATTTGAACATTATTCCAAAGGTTGCTCGAAACGTTTTATCTACAGTTAAGAGCCACATATAAGTTTGACAAGTCTGCGGCGCGCCGATTGTGGAACTGTCGCTGCTGCTACCTGCTCGATTGTCCGCATGATGGATTTCGGCAGCAACTCGTGAAGGGTGGCTACAGCTCGCACAGACAAATTGGGGTGTGAACAGACACAATTGTAATCGTGCTTTCGTCCTACCTTGGCAATTATTTTGGCACGTCTTGGGCTCGAAGTTATGGTGCAAGGGGTTGCAGAGGTTGGAGCAGGGGCGGCAGTGGCTGTCGTAGGAGGAGCAGTACGTGTCCGGCGGGCACGTCGTCTGCCCGCATTCCGCCTCGCCCACCGGCAGGTCGGCGCTCGCCCCGGCCAGCGCGGCCGCCGCCACCAGCGCCCACGCCGCCATCGCCGCGGTGCCCTCCGCCAAGGCGCTCGCGGGCGCCGATCTCCGCCTCGCGCACACGCTCTTTCACGCGCACTCTCCTCAACTGGCGCGGGCGCTCGCGTCTAGCCGCGTACGTGCCGCTGCATGTGGTTCACGGAACGAACTCGAAGGGACAGGTTTTCGATCGTCGTAGCGGACATCGCAAGAGCACTGTCAAAAGTCACACGTTCTTTGCTCGGTTCCTCGATTCACTCCGCGCTCTTCACTTTCACTTCACTATCCGTTAACCGCTTCGATGTCAACCACTGTTCGTGTCACTGTCGGCGCCCACCTGTTTGTGGGGGCGCTGTCACTCACCGTTCCGCACTAACAACTTCCCCCCTCTTCCCCCAAATATTATTACAAATTCAGTACGTGTTGTGAACCACTCGCACTAAACAACACTCCTCTGTAAAATCCCTTAACGACTGAAGTGAACCCAGTGTCTCCGTCGACGGGCGCTCTCCTCCTCGCGAAGGGCCCGCTCGCGCCGCGTGTCTCGCTCGCAGCCGCACTGGAATGCGGAGCCGCCGCCTCCGCCGCCGCCGCACCTGCCCCCACCTCGCGCACCTGCGCCCCCACCACTTCCCACCGGCGGCCTCCGGCGCCGCGAGAGGGCGCCCCAGGACGGGGTGCGAGCGCGAGCGGCTTCCAAGTTCCGAACGTTTTAGCGTTCCCTCCATCACGTTACCTTGTTGGACGCAATGAAGCTCGGAGAATATATATTCCGCAGTCGTCAAGAAATCCAAATTGTGACCATCTTACTGAGTAACAACGCATTTTAATAATTAAACTTGTTCAAAGAATTGGTAGCCCCGACCAGGACTCGAACCCGGGCCTTCTGGTTTACGTCCAGCTGCTCTAAGCGCTTTTAGCGTTGCTTTAAGCCTTCACTGTCAGAAACTTTCAATCATTACTTTAATGAAATATAGATTAATGTTATTATCATGAACGCATATTAAATTGAATGCGCACATGTTCATTAGAACGTAAGAGACAAAGCTTTATAGTCATATCTGGAATTTATGATCTTGATGAACCGATGATTATGAATTCATGAGATGAATGATGAGAGGCAGAGGAAATAGGAGAATCTCTACATTAAATACACTGATTTTAACTTACGCATTGCCTTTAATATACAAATATATTAAGCTCTTTTTTAATATACAAGGTTACGTTAAGATTCATATACACTACATTAATCTATATTAAATTTAATGACATTTCTGACAATGTTGATTTGTAGTTGCTTTCTGATACGTGAAGGAAACTTGAAATATAATTAAATTCGAAGTCCTAGAGTTTCAGGCTTAAATATTAGATTGCGCATTCTAAAACTCGAGGGGAGGCCAACCCCTTTTCTGGTCCCCTTTTCAATTGAACTTTTTTATTTAGTACACACTATGGCATATTTTACCAGTAAATGAAAAATCATACAATGAGAATGGAATTATAACGTTTATGATAACGATTAATGGCAACTAATTGTTGGGCAGGCCAAGACCCAGCTACGGTTGTAGCACCACGAAAAGCATAAGAATGTTACAAATAATGCGGATCACATGCTTGGAGAGACTCTTTCTCAAAAGCCCCAAAACGATTCCTCAAGCTGTCGTGTTATAACGGGGAAAATCAGGGATTGAAAGTATTTACGCAAATAAAATAATGTCTCATTACGTAAGACAATGGGGACCCATTAAAAATTTTCAGGGAAGCCGGCCGAGTGTTTTTTTAATTAAATCTCATTGGGTACGCTTACATACAAATCTCATTTACAACACTGAATACATTTTATTCCTCTAAGAATGACTTTTTAAATATTTTTTTTATATTTCACTAAAAAAGGAATTAGTTCTACTAGTACGCTTTAATTTCAGTGGTTATTGAGTCAGTAACAGTACTGCTTACAGTGGCAGATTTATTTTGCAGCACTGATGAGGTCTGCAAACAGACGAAAGTGTTTTTAGTGTTAACTTGCTGAAATCGGAAATAGAAACATAAAATATAACCTAAGTAAGTTCCATTATTACTACCTATTTTTAGCATTTTGTTCGTTTGAACTGCGTCTTAGAAGGATGGATAGGCCTGCTTTCAGTCTCCTTCCCATGGTGACAACTAAACGAATGTTGCTTCCGGGACCCTTTAGCGTGAGTCCTGCTTACATTTTTCAAAGAAAAAAAAAGGACACTTGTCAAGAACCAGAGAAAAGTTTTCTTTTTTTCTGAGGGAGAGGGTTAGCTTCTTTACAATACAGTTACAAACACAGTAATCAACACATACTATAATTTTCTATGTCCTAGGGCACCTATTGGGAGGGTGTCTTCTCTAGGATCCTTTTTGCACCATCCAGCAGTAGATTTTTTTCTTTATTGTCAATAGAATTTTTTTGCTATATTGGTTTAGAAATGTTAAGATTTAAGAGGTTGCTGATTTAAGGTGCGGAAATTTTCCTTGAGAAATATTAAGCGTATTCTTGTTAGTTAAGAGTCAGATATTTTTCTGCTTGAAAAATGTTCTGGACCGGTAAAGAAGGTAATTTCGAATAGAATCTTTCTAAGAGGCGGGCAATGAAATGGGAGAAAGTTTTTTAGAACTAAGTCTGGAATTCTGAATGCTCGTGTTGGGAGTCGAACGCGAGAGTAGGTCCTGTGAATCTTGTGTACACTGTACAATGATCTAATGTCCATCAGTGAGGCGTGGCATGTCTGAGGTCGTGGCCCCTTGAATTTGAAATCAGTATTTTAATATTGGGGGTACTTTACATGAAGCCCTTGGGACATTTTCAAAAAATGGGATCAACAATTTTGATTAAATTTTGTTGCCGAATAGCGTAAAGGATGCTTAAGAGAATGATGCAAGTCTCATTTTCGTTGAAATATCTCATTTGTTGAAAATTGCAAAAGTCCAACTTCTTTTCGGCGTCTTCCTAAAATTAAAATATTAAAGATTGAGATTTTTTCCCTAATGAAAGCTGTTTTTTAAAGACAGATTTTGAAATAACATCATACACAATATTTCGAAAATTTGAGTAGTTTTCGAGTAATTTTGCGTGAAATATAGGCAATTTTAGATTTTTAAATCTTTTTTTTTTCTGAGAAAAAAACAATTTTTTTAAAAATTGACATTAATTAAATTAATATGAAAGAAAAATTGACAAAATTCAGTGCCATAATTTTGTAGGAACTTTCATTACTTAAATTTGATATTACTTTTGTATGTGGCGCTGTCATAAAATGCAGCGATGGATATTTGAAATCCTATTCCGAGAACATTGTTGAATGGCGACATGGATGGGAGAGAGATAAGATACGGTGGCTTTATTTATTTTACGTTAATGTCAAAATGGCTCTATGGCCAATAAACTAGTATATTCAACTTTATTAAAGTCGGGAAGATTATATACACAGATATGCGTAAGGTAATGATAAGGTAGTTTCGAATTCATTTAGGATTCGATATTTTGGATAGCCTTTAGTTCTGGATATTCCAAGTTATATTTCAATTTATCCTTCTGTATGATTTGCTGTAAATTATGTGAGGAAGAATGTGCTGTTGCTATCCCACTAGTTTTCATGTCCTTTTTATCCATTTCTGTTCTCCACGAATTTTTCTTGTGGCCCTTTGTTTATCTGTATATTTATTTCTCTAATTTCTAGCACAAAATGCGCAGAAAATACGCGTTTTTTTTTTTTTCAAAAAATTGTACATCACCTTTTTAAATATCTGATTTTTTAGAACTCATTTTGTTCAAAGCAAAAATCTCTATCGTCAATTTTGTGTTCTGAAGTGTAAAAATTTGAAATTTTCAAAAATACTGTCAGTTCACCGGAAATGAGAATAGCACAACTTTTATAGTGTCCTTTGATACATACGAGGAGGAAATTAAAGAAAATATATGGTGGCATTTGTCTTACAAAAAGTTGTTTAAAAAATTAAAAATTACCTATATTTCACGCAAAATCTACTCAAACTTTTGAAAGGTTGTACCTAACCTTATTTAAAAATCTGTCTTTAAAGAACATGTTTCATTAAAGAACTAGTGTTGCTACAACATCACATAATTTTACATCGAGTTTACAAAAACACTTAGTGTAAAAAATATAATTTGAATCTTCAGTTAGAGCTTGACGACGTTTTTATCATAAGCGAATTGATACTACTTTGCAAGCGATTGACACAACTTCTTTTAAGTTAGTAATGGATGTCATTTTAGCTGATTTTAACATGCGATATTTTAAAAATAATAATAGTAGAAAATAAAAATATGCCTACTTTAAACGAATTTTCTTCGAAGTGTAAATAAAAAAAAAGAAAATTATGGAAGTCAAATTTTGGTCATTTTTGCGCGATTTGATATGGAATGGGTCATTGTAGCAAACTAACGGCAAAAAATTTCGGCGCAAACCAAGTAAAACAAATTGGTTTGCCACTACTCACTGCCATTAGATACGACTGCGCAAAGGTGCTCGTTCACATCGAAAAGTTGGACTGTGTGAGCAACTGGCGTGGCAGGAGAGACGCCCTGGGAGACTAAATAGTATAATCGATATGTGCCAAGCCAACGGAAAATTACAGTTTTGACCAAGAAAGTAATACAAATTGGTTATTATTAATTGGTTATTATTATTATTATTTAGACATTATTTTTGAGTGTGGTTAAAGAAGAATTTGGGTATATTTGCCATGCTATTAAATGCCACAAAGAAACGTGACTACACAGCGTTAATTGTACAGATAATGAATTATTGAACGACACGCTGTATAATACTATAATAAATTAGGGCCTGAATGCGCAGATGTTCGGTAACAAAAATTTTCATTTCCCTTATTTCTAACTTGGTAATGTGCAAGCGAAAATGGTTTCTTTCTGATTGTCAACTACAGTATGTATTTAATTTTCTTTTTAATTGGACAAATGTAAATATTTTATAAAGTATTAAATTTACGATAGTGGAACAGAAATCGAGAACTGACATGAGTATTTCAATAATGCCTAAAGATCATTGCCAGTGCTACTAGTTGTGTATGAAAACTTGCAGTATTTTTAGTACCTTTGGATCAAAGGACATTTCATACAGCAGAAAGATTTACCAAACAACTAGCTCAACTAGTGGTGCTAAAGAAGGGCACAGACTTCCAGGTATTATTTTATTTTTCCTTTGGTAGGGGCTAGCTATTCTAACTTGCCACATACTCTTGCCAGCTACCGCCTATCGCCGCCCAAAGTACTTTTTTTAATTTTTCTAATTTTTCGATTTTCTTATAGCAGAACCGATATATTATTTTAAGAATATTAAATAACTGTAAAACATCGTCCTAAATGGCATTTTTCATTCAAACCTTGAGAACCATTTTTAAGAAAATCACGCTTAATTGCCGTTGTAAATTCAAAATTTGACATTCTTTTTCTCATATTTTTTTTGCGTTTTCGAAAAACTTAATGTGCAGTCATTTTAAGAACATTATCTCAAAAGTGCAATAGTGTTTATTAATTATTGGAAATGTGCATCTCAACGGCGTGAGAGATAATTTAAAAAATTACATTTGTGTAATTTTTAAAATCATAAAAAAACGAAATGAACATTACGTCATACCAAAAAGTGCAAGTAGCATTATTCGTTTGAAAAGTTTGTAGAAACAAAGTTGAGTCATTTTTTAGATATGGCGTTTGAGCGTTTCTGAAAATGCGGAATTTTGAGTTCCTTTTTTCAGTTGATATTTCGAGAAATATTATCTGATCTTAATTTAAGCACATGTACTCATAAATACATTAATATGAACAGTTTGCCGCTAATGTAAATATAAATGACATGAGAGATAAGTCAAAAATTTACAAATTTTTGTAATTTAAAAAAAAACAGCAACAAAAGAATAGAGCAATATGGTGGTGGATTGAGTACATTTAGCACTAATCCTACCAAAAGTTTAAAGAAAAAGTTTGTAACGATTTTTGAGAAAATCTTATTGTTGTTTTTGTTGTTTTAATTGCACATATTGCAAACAATATTGCTCGAAAACTACTAACATTTTGAAAAGATGTACATGACCTTAATGAAAGTTCTAATTAAAGAAAACAAGTTACATTCAAATTTATTCAAAGGAATTTAAAAGGAATGGAAAAGAAAAAAATCATTAATTTCAAAGGAAAAAAATTATTTCCAATTTTGTAGTTGTAGAAATTCGACAAAAAACATTTCATGTTTTGCAGTAATCGAAAATTCAGTTATCAGTGAAAATTCGACCTATGCCACCTATGAGTGTACTTCAATCTTACAAGAAATTTAAAGACAATATTTGGGGCAATTTTTGAGAAAATTTTGAAAATGTCCCATGGGCTCATAAAATATCCGCAACATTTAATGAATGTTTTTGAAAATAGCAGAGCTTAGACTCAGGGCAAATGGACAGGGTTTTATTCAGTTTGACAAACTTGTAAGCATAGTTTAGGCGCTAGTGTTGTTCACATACACCAGACAGACGGACGGATGGTCGGACGGACAGAGGAATGGGTAGACGCTCGGACGGACCGACGGACGGACAGACGTTTTGAAAAAAATAACTTTTCTGGGATCAGGGGACCCCATAACGTGTATTTCCGTTGAAATCTCGAAATCGATTTTCCGTAGTATTACATAACTTTCCATATAAAACGTACATATTATTCCGTATATACGTATGTAAACAGGAAAGTAAAAAACAAACAAATCCAATGAACAATATACTCAAAGCAATAATTATCTTGATATGAGTTGAAAGGTAATTGGTTATATCGAAAACCATTTCGAAAGCCGTTGAGTCACAAAAGGCACACACATCGAAATAATGTCGCAATATATATGATAACAAAACACTTCGTAGCATTTTAACTCTATCATATGGCGAGCTGCTCAGTGTTTTCCTTCACTAAAATGGGTCTTAATAATTCAAATATCTCTACCTCTCGATTTTATATACAGTAATATACCACTATTAGATAAAAGTATTAGATAAAAGCATACTTTTTATATCAAGACGGTTGAGAGACAACTACATTTACTCTTTAACTTCAAAATCCATTTGGAATCAAAATGTTTGTAAACAAACGACGCGTTGCCGGGTTCTCGTGTCTATTGATTTTCATTTCGTCTTGCTACCACGATCTACAGGAGACTACAAGTGTTTATCACGACTCCACTTGCAATGTGTCTTTCATGCGAGTATGAGGACTTGTTTTCCTGAGTTATTATCTACGTTGAATTATCTCGTTGCTAGAAGGAAACTGACCACTTGGATTCGTGTGAACTAGTTCTATTTAGGAGTACGCTAGCAAAAATTAATTTTAGTTTTCAAATATAGGCTATCGTTAAATCTACATCTGAGTGAACAGTGACAATAATACAATTCAGTTAAAATACCCTGCCACAATGAGTGTCGCAACTAGTAATATTATTCATGAAGAAATTGAACCTGGAGTAATAAATGCTGATATGATAATAAAATCAGTTCTAGAAAACTGCCCAAAAGGTGAACTGGGAAGACTTATTGCAGAAGAAGGGATTGTTTTGGAGGAAGTGAAAGAGTTGAGATTAGAATTTTTAAATATATTGAGAATTGATCACCTCTGGATGTTGGACTCACTAGTAATATTACATATAAGTAATAATATGATAGAAAAAATTGAAAATTTAGAACGTCTTGTGAATTTGAAAGAATTGGACCTCTCTTTCAATAATATCGAAGTAATTGAAAATCTTGGAACCTTAGTCAACTTGGAAGTACTCACAGTATTTGGAAATAAGATATATAAATTGGAAAATTTAGAAAATCTTAAATTATTAATGATATTCAGTGTTGGTAACAATTTATTAGTTGATTTAGAAAACGTTATGTACTTACGTCCCTTTCATAGTCTTCGTGCACTAAATATGTCTGGCAATCCTGTAGCTCTGCATGATAATTTTAAAGAGTATGTGTATACATTTTTACCTCAACTCGTGTATTATGAATACCGTATGATTACCCAAACAGAACGAGAAATGGCTAATATCAGATTTAAAGACGAACTTAAAGTTGTTTTGGAGGAAGAAAGTGCGAGCAAAGTGGAAATTACGGACGAAGAGGAGTTGAAAATTCATCGAAACGCTTTTGTTGAGAATTTGAATGCTGATCAGCTCTTTAAAGCAATGTTTGTGGATGATCATGAGGGTATTGCACTTCTAAAAATGAATGAAGAAACTGAAGAATTAGTAATTGATTTTAAAGATAAGTTCATTGCCCACTGTAAGGAAATTTTTGATTTTGGTCTGGCACAGTACAAACTGCGACAGAGTGAAATAGAACAATATGAATCGTGTGTTATTGATGCCAAAAAGACAATAATGGATAAGAGTAGAGAAATGATGAATGAATACATCGAACGAAAGTCTGAAATATTCCTTGAAATGAGAACTATTGTGAGACTGATGCAAGCCGAAGCTGAAGCAATGGAAGCGGGGGAGGATGTAGAAGATCACTTTATTGAATATTCGGAAAGAATAAAGGTGTTAGCATTAGACTTTCAAGAGAAAAGTCATCGTCTCTGGCAAGAATTAATGAGAATGGAAATGACTTTATATGAACAAATTGAAGAATCTACATCTAATTTTGAAGTTGCTATTCGCGAGTTGCAGACTCAGTTAGTTGAGAATACTCAAGCGCTTTTCGTCAAATTACGAGAAGAAGAAAATACTTATTTTGAGCAATTGTCCGATGCCGGATTGAAATACATGAATACTTTGAACTTGTTAGACGACCCCACCCTTGAACTTGATCCGGATTTGCAAAATATAATGTTGGATCGAGACACAATGGCCAGCGCCATTTCCGGCTCACATGAAATCCACGTCCAAGTAATAGATGATAGACAAGATGCCCTGACGACAAAAGCCAACAACTGGACTAACGACTATTTTGAAACTTTACGTAAGGACGAAATAAAGCGAAACAGAGGCAAAATCGTGGAAATAAGCCATTTTATGGACCTTCAACAAGAAGAATATGAAGAAATTCTGGCGGCCACAGGCATCCACATCGAAGAGCCCGGTGTCGAGGACGGCGAAGACGATGAAAAAGGCCTGGCGGCGTCGATTCGAGCTGAGGAACGACGATCCAAGATGCTGATGGAAGCTATAATGGGAGATGAAGAGGAAGAAGAGGAAGAAGGAGAAGGAGAGTGGGATGAAGAGGAAGGAGGGCAGTTAATAGGGGAAGGCGAGGGGGAGGAGGAGGAAGAAGAGGGAGAAGAAGAAGAGGAAGAAGAAAAAGAAGGTGAAGTGGAAGAAGAGGAGAATGCAGAGTCTGATGCAGGCAGAGTGAGCAGTTCAGCAGTCAGTGCAGTTGATGAGAAAGTTGAGGATGAACAAGGTGCTGAAGATAAAGGTGATGAAAAAGAAGAGAAAGATGATTGATTCATTCACTTTGTTTGAACAGAGTCCTGGTACGTTATAATTTCAATCTAGAAGCACATTAAAGCCATAACACATCACTGTTTCTTTTTTCATTTAAGATGTTATAATTATAAATATTTTTTAATATTTATTTTGTCATTTTTTGCCACATTTAATTTTTAATACGTCTTAATATTAATTTTATCTTTACTGAGAAAGAGAAAAATTATCAACATCAAAAACTGGTTTTAATACTTTCATTCCATATTAAATTATTTGGCTTAGAGGTTCTGTGGTTTGTTTGTTAGTGACTTTATTTTATTTGGCTATTTATTGCATTTCGTATTCAGTTCTGACAATAAGAGCAGCTTTTATTTTGATTCCTATTGTCATTTTTCTTTCAATTGCCATCATTTTTTATTACTATCTGATTTTTCAGAACCTTTCTGCACCTCTGTTTCTTCAGAGGTAAAAACACTGCTATTCGTTATAACCAGGAGGCAAATTATAGTGACCCACAAATTCTCTCAAAATTTTTCTACAACAATTTTCAAACCAATTCATTTAAAATAACCTGAATTTTTTAAATGGACTGTATGTTTAAATGAAAACATCAACAAAAATATATATCTATATTCATTACAAAAGTCACTCATCTTGGTGATCAGACTAGACATGAATACAGACTATTTAAAATCCAATTATTTAGAAATTCCTTGGACTGGATGGATGGAATGTGAAATAATTTGTCTAGTGTTTCAAAATGGATGTAACGAGAAAGAAAACTCCAATAATTTTAGAGCCATCTTCAATGTTCAATTTGGGGTAATCTTGTTAGAATTTTGGGCAACCGAAACAAATTCCAGCTGTAATGATTATTACAGTGTTCTGCAATTCCTTGTAAAAAATATAAGAAATAATAATAATGTAAGTAATTTTTCATTTCAGCTATTTGAATCATAATTTATTAATTCTTTTAAAGCAAATTAAATATGGTTTAATCTATTCATTAATAAAAAACAAAAAAATCATTGAATTAAATTTGAACATTATCAGAAAAATATTCCCTGCTTAAAATGTTATTCCACTGTTAATAGATTGTAATGGATTCTTGAGCTCTGGATTCTCATTCTTCCTTTACAAATAAAGATGATTTATGAATGAAAGGTAGTAACAAGCATTGTTTACACAAGTTAATAACAAGCAATTTTGCCTCCATGAAATAGAATCTAATTACCTTGACAAACATGATTCAGATTTGAATTAAATAAAGGTCCATAGAAATAAAGAAGTCACCATACTACTCTCATAGAGGCATGTAGGGAAATGAGAGCTCAAGGAAACATGTTGATTACACTCACTTAAACTCTCTCGCTTTCATTTGCAGTGTGAGTGTTAATGAATAAACAACGTGTGTCACTTGATAGAAAAATGTTTTTTTGTGAGAATTTTCACCAAATGCTGTTAGTGTTGCATCAGACTCCAAATTTTCTGAAGAATCAACAAAATCTTATTTTACTTCATTTTATCAAAAATTACTATTCCTACTCAAAAATCAATATTTTATAGTAAAATTTCATGAATATATTAAAGAAAATTCTCAACAGTGTATCAATTATCTCGTGCAAATATAGAGACACTGAAATACTCATCAAATTCCACAAGATTTGATTTGATTTATTTTGATTTATTTAATCTAAAGAAAGTAAAAACTGTCTGTGAATGTGGGGATGTAGGTTAATCTGCAGAGTTTTTGAGCTTCAGGAGTCTTTCCTCCTTATGTACAAATCACAAAAAAAATGTATGCTTGTTCATTTAATATTGATACGATTTAGAAATCCAATGAATTTTTCTTGTAATCATTTGAATATAATTGATAATTAATAGAATTCAACTGAGACATCTAAATGAAAATTCCATTTTTTTATAGGGTTCACTCACTGTTCAGTTAAAACCAAAAACAATATATTTAAAAAGAATTAATTGATATCCGGAAGGGATTGTGAATTTTAAGGATTATCAAATACATATTGAAGAAAAAAGTAGAAAATCATATTTACAAAACAAATGGCCCCTCTGTTAATTGTAAATAGTGGCAAAATATATAAAATAGTAACTTGCAAATTAAGTGTTATCTAAAGAGCAATTTGATAGTGTGTCTCCATTAAAGGCTTAGGAGAAGGAAGGAGAGATGTTTAAATGAAGAGGAGATTTAAATTTATAATCATTTCTGAATGTCCATTCTTGTTGCTCACAGTAAAGTGCAAGGGGCACTGAGTTGGACAGATTTAAATGTATTGTAGTACATCAATTACAGGGTCCCATGTCAAAGTCATTTAATAATTTGTCATTTGTGAAGATTGGTGTAATTTATAATTTCAATAAACAATCATAGCAGGGAGAAAAGCATGGGATATTATCGATAAAAATATTTTGCTCTTCATCGTCAATCTTCTCTCTTCTCCCTCTTTGGGAAGTTCCCAAGCAGAGATTTTACTAAAAAAATTAAATGTTTTTAAAATTTAATATGGCTAAAAAGAAGACTGGAAAAAAATGAAAATAAAAGGCAATATATTGGAATCTATTTGTAATGTTTACAAATATATATAATGTATAGTTCACAAGAAATCCAAAAAATCACAAATTATACATTACTTATCAATATAAAATGTATTTTTAAAGTAAAAACATGTATGAGTGGTATTGAATGGTATTTTACATTTTAAAAAAATGAAAAAGATAGTGTTGTATACACTGATTAATTTAATAGGAACATTTTTAAACCTACAATTTTAGCAAGTTATCATGAAAGGGATTTTAAAATAATCGCATTAAGGAATTTTATAAGGTTTGAAAATTTATTTTTATATTTTATTTATTTTCTTCAAAAACAATAAAAGTGTGGAGAGGGGAGAGACATCAATCTGTTCATGTTTTCATGAGCTCCTGTAACCCTAACCCACCCCTTGTAATATAGTTTAACAATGAATAAAATTACCAACAAAATATGGTTAGCAACATTTCAAAACTAGGCTAGGCGCGGCGCCAGCACACACATAAGTTAAATTTGCATCGTAACTCAACGGAAACCCTCAGACAATTTATTGCTAATTAATTGCCACAACTTGGAATAACGTATCTCCGTGGCGCAAATGGGTGTGAGTTGTGCTCCAGCATAGTTAAATACGATTCGTAGTTCCACGGAAACCCTCAGATAATTTATTACTAATTAATTGCCACAATTTGGAATTAATTGTCACGTATCTTCGTGGCGAAAACGGTTGTGGGCTGGGCGCCAATTCGGGCGGAAATTCTTAGATAACTTATTGCTATTTATTTATCGCGGCGGCGTTCTAGTTTTCCTATATCGTGCTTGAAAACAATTAATGTGAATTAATGATTGACGTTGTAGTTCTTAATGTCTTTAGGCCGATAAACAATAAAAAAAATGATAATACAAATACTATATATTCTTCGCTTCATGTTGAAAATGCTCACTGTAACGTAACTGGAATTAGCTCGTACAAAATCGATTTAATAAAAATAAATATTTACTATGCCGATGTAATCCGCCTTTTTCAGTAAATTTTTTTTCAGGTTGTGAATTTGCGGAGTCGCCCCATACTGGAAACGAGATGCCTATCATCAGTTTGGAATTTTGATACGTAGTTAGCTCCGCTGTTGCTCACAACTGATATGAAACAACAAAATTTTCGAAATTAATCATTGCCTCCGCAAATACCGATGAATTTCCGTTTATTTCTGTATCAAAAATTGCTCCCTTGCTTCACTACCGCTTCCACTGTTTAACTTATAACACATTAACGACAATACCAACAATAATGAAATATTGTACCCTTTCCTTGAAAACAATGTAAGAATATCAAGAAAAATCATTCACACATGTGCGCATTCCTTTCCCCTTATTACGGCCCATTACATTAAAATTTTACATTCTCAACTACCAAACGTTTTTCTTTGTCATATTAGTAGGGAAGGTATGCACTTTCTGGAACAGGAATGACATCACCATGACGTCACACCTTGCGACGATGACATCACTTCATATTACAGAACATGTAGTGGTATGACGTCGTCGATGTCACAATGTCACGTCACGTGGGCGTGATGTTACGGGCACGTCACGCGGAAGTCACGTGGTGAAATGAGAGTGAGTTTTGTGACATGTCGATGGCGTCACGAGAGCGTGTCGTCACTGCGACGTCAGCGTTGAGTGGTCTCACGTGGTCGCCGATGACCCGGGTTAGGAGGGGAAGCCCCGCCGTGCCGGGGTAGGAGGGGAAGAGGCGACAATGACGTGCCCTGTTAGCGAGCGGGGGAAGGAGTGAGGGCGAAGGTGTCGTGATCTGTTAGCCTAAAGGGAGTAGGAGGGGGAGGGGCGACAGCGGCGCAACATGTTAGCACGCAGGGAAAGATGGAGTGACGGTGGCGCGCCCTGTGAGCGTGTACGTGAAGAAGAGGGGAGGCAGCAATGAAAAATATCATGTAATTCATAATCACTTAAAGAAATGTATTGTGTGTATATTTTTAAAACTAAAATACAAATAAACACATACAAAAAATACAATTAAAATAAAAGTAGGTCACTACGTAAGAAGAATGGAGTGAGGTGGTCGGCAAAAAGGAAATAAACATGTTCAATAGAAAGGAAAAAGGAGGAAATGGCAGGAAAGGAAAGGAGAGGAGCGCGAGCTCTAAAAGAGCGCGATAGACCGCACCTCGTCGAGTACCACGCGCAGACTGCTTATCGTTTGTCAACACAAACAACGGTCATAGCGGAGGGGCGGAAGGGCGCGCGACAGCTTTTCCATGAAGCTCTCATGTAGCTCCAGGAGGTAATGATCAGGGTGATGGGATAGTAGAGTGGGGGCATTCCCCCTTGAAGGTTGGAAGGGCGGTGAAATATAGGGAAGAGATTCTGGGACTCAAAAAAGTACACAGATTGTATTTCTCCCCCAAGTGAGAGTTTATACTTTCGTTTGAAAAAAAAAACAAATCACATTCTTTTTAACTTCACTTACTACTTCCTCGACATCTTCCTCTTCGTCTTGATCTTCAACTTCGTCCTCCACATAACCGCCTACGAGGTAACCGTCCTCATCGAAGCCATCTTCGCGTTTCGTCATTGGAGGCGAGCGGGTCTACCGCGTCCTGGCCATCGCTCCCCCGCTAGTGTGGGAGGGGTGGGAGCCGTTGGATAATAATACATTCGGGTGGCTGCACACGCGAGAGGCTATGGGGTGATTCCGAGGGGAGCCACTCAAATGTGAGGCGGCGCGACGCCTGGCGGGTGCGAGACTAGGAGGAGGATGTTCTATTCTAGCTCTTTACTAGTGAGCCCGTCAGAAAGTGCCATAGGAGCGCCTCCACCCGTGCAATCGTCTGCGCATGCAAGGCTTCCTGGTTGAACATGCGTAGTGCGGGACAACTGAACATCTCTGCTCATCAATATCGTTGGTAGGGTCCCAATGAGCTATTATTCTCTAGGCATCCTCCACGCAGGGCCGCATTCATGACGAAGTTAAATAATATCTCCGACAGAGGTCAGCCATGGCGTATTCCGCCTCCGCAGGGTGAATCGTGTGTGTGTGTGTAGGGACCCTTACTTGAGCGGCTGCATCCAGGTCGAGAGCACTGGGAGGTGTACTGGGTAGACCGTCTTCACCGTTGACCGTGAGTGGGGCAGGCAGTGACCCAGCTCCTATGCCAGTAGTGGTCGACGGAATTTTGGGACAACACGTATGTTCGTCTCTAGACCGCGGCGTGACTAATCGTCGATCCTCCAAAGAACTCTAAGTGGTGATCACTTTGTCCCCATCATACAGAGCAATGAAGAGACAAGAGAGATGCGTTACTACCGTATTACGGTGTACCGTCAGCTGACATGCGTCTTAGTCGTCTGGCAAGCGACTCGGCGTTGTGTTGGGCACCTCGTGCCACCCCGTTTCCTATAGCAAGCATGGCCCTAGCGTAGACACGTCGATAGCATCTAAAAGAGTATGGTTCTGCCCAGAATGGCACTACACGTGCCTGATCAGTGCGCGTCAGTCGCGGAACTGGTGGTTACCGGAACCTATGCTTTACCATTCATGGAGGTGAGCGTGCACTCCAACGAGATGGCGCACGCCAACGAGATGGACGTACACCAACGAGATGGACGTACACCAACGAGATGGACGCACACCAACGAGATGGACGCACACCAACGAGATGGACGCACACCAACGAGATGGACGCATACCAACGAGATGGGTCCCCCCGCTCTCCCCTGCACATCCGATGGTGTGCATCAAGGTGCAGGTGGGGGCAGCAATGACTGGCAGTACCGCACATTCTCCGCCACGCCATGAATCTGCCTCACATTGTCACTATCGTGCGCGGCGTTATTACCATGTCTTCGCTTCAGAGATTGTATCCCACAGTGGACACACCATGACGAGTGGAGCCAGTATGACTCTTACCAGCGTGGGCTGCTCTGGTACTGACCGGTTTATGTCCGATTGAATAATTTGTGTCATGTCTACTCTTCGAAGTTGCAGAAACGAAGTACCATCTTCGTAAGGAATCTTAGTATGAAATGGTTATTTTTATATTAATAACATCATGCGTCTCATATCGGGCATTATCAAATCTACCTCAGTTAACTGGCCCCGTGTCCTGACTCATATACCACCTCCAGACCTCCGTATGCACTCGGCACTTCGAAGGGAGTATGGAAACGTACTACATATCCTAGAACTTTCAGTTACCTTTTATCTTAAACATCCACAGATAAACAGACTTCGATGTAGACACCCCTTCAGGGAAGCTAGTTCACGGCGAAACTTTTAGCATCATCGAATCCTGGAGAGAGATGGAAGAAAAACCCGCCAGCTGAAAGCGTAAGCATATTAGGCATAACAGAAACCACCGAGTTTTGAACTACCACGAAAAACTTGGTGCTCATTAAACAGAATCCGAGTAAATAATGGGATATGCAAATAATTCCCTTTTCAAATGGGGGAAAATCAATCTTCACAGTGTGACTGCAATGCTGATAGACAAACCGTTAGGCATATTGCGGAAGAGTGTCCACTAAGATCTTATGCTCGAGAGCGGACACATTTTTTGACTGCGGACGAGAGTGCAATAGAAATTATTAATAACTTATATGTACATTATGTCTAATGTTTATGACTGATCCATTGTGTTCGTTTTTATGTATTAATTTTTTGTATGTTTATATACATGTTTACGTATTTTTGTGAGTTATGTAGCCATACGATAAATAAATTAATGTATATGATATTCAAAGTCAATTTTCGGAATCAACTTTATTCTGACTTCACGGGTATTCGACTGAGCGAAAAAACCATGGTCGGTTGTTCGATTTACTGCACGGTGAAAGAGAATTTTATAAGTAATTTTTTAAGAATTTCTTACCCTGTGGTTTACCGCTACCTCCCCATTATTCTCTCTTTGCCATTAGCATGAGTGATGACGCAATTATTCGTGCCATAAACGACGATTTTTCTGAACGATTTCTTGAACAAAAAAGGTAATATATAATGCTGGAAAAAATATTCGCCCAATCGTCGCGGGCGTATCTTTGGAGGGTGGTAAACAGCATAGGTAACGTAATGAAATTGGTTCCAATAATTAATTTTGATATTCTTAGAAATGTGTAATGTTACACAAAAATAGCGTCTGATTCGTTTCTCTACGACTACTCCAGAATGTATACATTTCTGCACTGTATGGGATGCAGTAAAAATGATTCCACAAGCCGTGCGAGAATATTATTTTCTCTTCAAATGGGGGAAATCAATCCTTACAGTGTGACTGCAATACTGATAGACAAACCGTTAGGCATATTGCGGGAGAATATTATTCTCGCACGGCTGTCGATCAATCACATTCGTCTTAGGTCATTACACCCGGCAGAGAGTTCTCGCAGTCGCCTGCAGATGGCAACAACTCTGCTTGATCTGTCGCAGCATACGACAGGTGAACCATGACACCATGCAAGAGTCTCAGTATTGTTAGGTTCAGAACATTGAATGTTATGTGCCCATTCTGTAAGGTTAAGACGCCTACTTAGTATTTTTAAAACATCGATTTGAAAGTCGTAGAAAATGTATCGTCTTCTATTAGTGTAGAAGAGCTATTATTCATTCGCAGAAGTTCCGATTCGAGCGACGTAGGAGAGAGTGTCGTTAACATCAACTCGTGAATAGCTATCATTCTACGCTCGTTGAAGAATATACAATTCTAACGTTTCTCGTTTGCAAAACATGCCCTTATGCAATAAAGTTTATAATGCAAATATCATTGCATTATGTTTTGCATTTTAAATTGGGGGCGAATTTTTGGGGGTGTATACTTTTTTCTCGTTTGTTTTGCCGATTGATTTTTACCTCTACCAGTCGTTTTCTGTAAAAACAAAAATCACACGCTCGATCGAACAAAAAATAATTATTTCACGCCCTTAAGTTGGCGATCCACCAGTATATGTGCGCTGTTAAGCCATACTGTTGCACAGTATTTCGCCGCCCAGTACGCGAACCTCTGGGCTGAAGCTCTCAATGTAGCTACTGAAGATCCTCATGTAGCAACTCACAATTTCTGAAGGATATTGTTCCTGGTGTTGACTTTCGCAGCAAGGTTTGTTAGGTCCTTTTTATAAGAGAGAGAGTCATATCCAGTGTAACACCAAGGTATTGGCAATTTTTGTTATATTTCAGAAACTTCCCTTAGAATAATATTTCAACATTTTTCTGATCAATTTATTATTTAAATGGAAACATGAAGTTTCCGTGTTTGCTGCGCTTGATTGGAGTCTCTATTTGCGAAAATATTGTCCCAAGATGTTTAAATCTTCAGTAAGGATATTCTCTGTTACTTCGAGATGCTTATGTTGTATAGCTATTGGCCAGTCATCTGCATTACCAATTTCCTTTTAAAATTGTTGCGTTGATGTTGTTTTGGTGTTGATGTTCTTTTTAGCCCTCCTTGATGTTTTAGCTTGTCGGCTAAGTATAGACTAAAGAGCAATAGCGACAAAACCAAATCCCGAGATAAGCCATTCAGCTTCATCATTTTGCTTTTTGAGTTACCCAGGATTACCGTAGACATTCTGTTACTGAGCATATCCTCAATTATCATAATTGTCTTCGTACCAGATATCCCTCGTGCAAACTTATATACCAAGCCTTGCTTCCAGACTGTATCATAAGAGGCTGTGAGATCGATGATTACAGGCTGGTACGAGGGACAGAGGCTGGTCAGACCAGTTCGCGTTTGGCCAGAAGTCGGCCTGCTCTATCGGTATGCTCTCGAGATATCTGAGTCTTATTCTGTTGTGGATAAGTCGCTCTAATAGCAAATTGCACTCACAAACCTGACAGATCGTTAGCTCTAGCTTTTATTGGGGTTTTCCAGCTTTTAAGATGCCTATGATTTTCACCTTTTTAGGAGCTAGGAGTATGCTGCCTTTATTTAAAACTAGCAAAATCCCCGCCCAGATTTTTCATATTCAATCCTTGTCTACGTCTCCCTCTCCGTCTCTCTGCCCCTGTCTCTCTGTCTATCTCTATCTCTGTCTGCCCCTGCTCCTCTCTGTCTGTCTCAGTCTCTCTGTCCTTTTCCCTCTCGGTCTGCCAGTCTATCTCTAGACTCTATCTCTTGTCCATATCTGTCTGCCTCTTCCTTGTCTCTCTGTTTGTCTCTCTCTATGTCTGTATCACTGTCTCTCGTACTCAATTTTATGGGGAAACCCATCATATCACTCCCAGACTTCTAGATTACAGAAAATAATTGTACAAAAAATAAATACCACTCACGTGATTATTGTAAGCATCTATTAAGCTAGAAATCCTTCCATTGATTTACAAATCAGTGTTGTTGTTTTTTTAATATACCTACTCAAGAACGAGAACATATTTCCAACCAATTCAGATGTCGTATGGCGAGTGATGGTGTGATGGTTAGCGTTATACTTAAGGACGGTTATACATAAGTTGGCGGGTTCAAACCCGATCCAAGCCGTGGACGAAAAAATCCTTCGAACGCTTTCCTTCGGAGGGGAAGTAAAGCTGGCTGTCTCATTTTAGTAGATTTACTGCCTTCGCTAGTGTGAATTTTAAGTTACTCTATATAATTCTTAAAACATTCGCAACAAGTATTAAACTAGGATGACTTTCGATGTAGACACCTGGATGCTGTCGAGGGAAAGAGCATAAGTATTCATTCGGACTCGTAAGAATTTTAGCATGCATCTGAGAATACCTTGATGATGGAGAGAATGGAAAATAAACCCTTCTCTGTACGTGTCTAGCTGACCAAGCGATACAGCATATTTAGGGAAAGAGGTTACGGTCAGGTAGTTGCAGTTCCATAGAGTACACCAAAACGAGGAAAATACCGGTACGATCCGGAGCACATTCTTCGAAGAGTGGTTCTCTGTGAGAAACACTTATGCCTTTATGGACGACCCGCATACGGACCGAAACTTGGTGCTAAGTGTTTCACATAGAACAGAAAACCAAAGATCCCCAACTAATGTGTAAGGTTAACGGTTGGGATAAGTGCCAAATAATTCCCTTTTCAAATGGGGGAAAATCAATGGCATATGCATAGCAGTGTGTGTACATTGCAATGCTGATTAGACCAAAAACCTTAGGCATGATTGGCAGATGACAGGAGGTAGTCCACGCTAAGAATCATAAGATAGAGCTCCGCGAGAGGGCACAACAGTCTGTAATAGTTTGTAACTCGACGGACGAGAGTTGCAAATAACTCGCACAAATTTCTTAATAAATTATATGTACGGGAAATTATATTTATTGCTCTTCAATTGTTATATAAGAGATTGATCATCCAAGTATGTGTTTCTATTTTTATGATCCTCAGATTTAAAGAATAGTTCTTTTTGCGGTAATTGCCTTTTGGGTAATATAATCATGATTTACATGTATGCTTTTTGTGAGTTAAATGCTACGCCGCATTTACGATTAAATGGTTTTCGAAGGGAAGACTAGGCATCTAATGGTGATTATATAAGTGCGAATTATTCAAAAGTAACGACCATGACAAACAAAGTCATAATTAATTCGTCGCCGGAAGTCATAAGCTTTTCTTATTTCTGCTGACTTCACGGCGTATCAAAATCAAGACCTGAGCTCCGAGATAACGCGCTATTGGGTCGGCAAATCTGTGGTCGATTACTTCGACAACGGGCAGGAATTGACACAGTAGAATATTTATAAGTATAATAATATATTTAAGTAAGAATCTTCTTAGCGTTCACAATGTGGTTTTATTGACCGGCTACCGTCCTTGGCCATTATAGATTTCAAAACGCTATTTTTTTTTTTTTATTCTTGGGGCACATTACTTAAAGATATAGAGATGGGACTAAACGCACATGCCAAATTCTTATTTAAAACTCGTGCCCACCTATAAATTAAGGCAAAAGGGAGTAACGTTATACGCTCGATTTTTTTGTTCGTGAATGCGATCTTATATTCCTAGAACTACAGCGGCTTGTATGCATTAATGTTTAGCAAGATATAGCTTTTTAAAAGAAGTAGAATATATAATTACTAAATGCTTAATATTTGACAGGAAAATATATAATATCTCGGCCTCAATCTTAGTACGCGGGCACGTAAAATATTTGGGAGAGTAGTCGTGTTAAATCTATTTATCAGCAAAATATGGTAATCTCATCGTAATTAGAAGAAACTTAGGTCGCGTAGTTTATCTAACTTCAAATTTATAATTTTTGCTATTCGATTATTGACTTAAGAAATGATATATAAAACATGTAATAAATGAGCAAAGTAAGCTAAAAAATTTTTTGGACAAACACAAAATGGAGTGTCTAGATTCTGGTAATTGCTTCTTAGGGGGAACTACGTTTCATTGGTGGTGTGTAGCTCAAGATATGTAGTTTTAATTGTGGATAGGTTTTGAGGATATCGCTTAATGGTTCGTATCCTTATTCTTCAGTGTCAGTGTTTAGACGGAATAAGCACATAGTAGAATAGAAATGATATAATCCCGTCTATACGCCGGTGTCGAGAGAATATTATCTATTTCATCTCTTCGGAATCGACGTAGAGAGGGAGAATATCAATTCGCCTCTAACATAGTTGGGACCTCTCTGCAGATGCGAATACGGAATATTAGTTTCTGAGAATGAACCCGTTAGGCAACATGAGGTTCGCGAGAGAGATATTTATTTCTCCCACTCCAGATAATTTTATAGGCAAGTCCCAGTAGTTCGGAAAACCCGGCTTGTACTGTATTCAATCTATCATTGTTTTTCCGGATATAAAAAGTTTTCGTTTTTTCCGGGTAAACTGGCAAAATACAATTCGTGCTTACAGGGATCAATTACACACCGCGAACAAACGGCAGGTAAGCGCAAGATTTTCGTCTTCCAAGCCCAGGTTCCGCCCTGCTACGGGGGATAGGCAACAACTTCTGCTTGTGAATCCTGTCGTGAGAGCATACTGGACAGCCGCTGGGAAAAAACCTCATGGACCAATCACCTTTTCCAACACACCATTTTGGTGATAACACCGGATGCGCAAGAGTCTCACCCGTAAATTGTTGGCAACAGCCAACTTATCAATGATGACATGACGAAGCAATATGTCAATGTTAGTGTGCCCTCAGCAATTACTACGCGAGCGCAAGAAAGAAGGTTATATGTTTCTGTTTTGAGTAAAGGCATCATGTTTATCAAGCTCGGTTGAGGGATGGCAATTATATGTTTAGGACTGACTATAGCTTTTTAGGTAAATATTTTTAAAAGCGACTACAGACTATTACACAAATTCTGGTTTCGTTATATGAAGGGATATGTACAGAGTCGAGAAGAAATGATATATTAAATAGGATTATTCGCTCTTTACTTTAACTTATTTAGTAGTAGATGAGAGATAGACTCACTATGTGTATTCCTATTTCATTTATTTTCATATGATTGGTGTCTGGCATCCAGAATAATCAGAATAGAGAAATAAGTTTTACCCGTCTGTAATTAATTATGAGAGCAGATCGTAGGAGAGATGCAAAGTGTCGTTTATGGAAAAATCAACCACGCTTCGGTTGAGATATTGGTTGATGATAGATTGTAATAATTCTGAATTTTAATTTCGTGGTAGTTATAGTTTTATTGAAAGCGCGTAGAGATAGAGAAATAGGGTTTTTATCATACATTAGTTGTCAGAAACATCAGTTTTGCTCTAAAGGCGTTTTTTGTCAAGAGAGTGCTGTATGGTGCAATAAAGTTTTTTAGGTATATCGGGATCACACCTATCCCATGAGTTAATATTCTGGAAGCGATTTTATTTGCACTTGGTTGCCAATTTTAAATTTGGGGCGGGTAAATTTAGAGATTTGTGAAGCGCCAGACACAGTTTTTGGGGTGTACGTGGGGAATAGGGTATACTTTTTTTCTTCACTGTTTTTGTTTTGTTGTGCCGATTGATTTTTTACCTCTTAAGACCAAAAAACCAATAGTCGATTGTCGTTCGCTTAAAGCAATGAATTACAAATAAGATGCAAGTACCAACAGTTAGTGAAACCTACTTTTTTTCGAATTAGCAGACTTCGTTTTTTCTGGGCTACACGTAGCGAACTAAAAGAGAGCAAAAACTATAGTTTATTTCACGATCACACAGCACATCTCCTCGGATTAAATAATTGCGTCTGACGCGCCATCCCACCCACAAACGAAAAGCTTGCTAGGAGTCGAGAGGGAAATGAATGCGGCTCTGTGCTAAGATTTTCACATAAAACCATATGGGTGATAATCTACCCACTACTTGTCTCGCACCCACAACGTTTAATCGAGCAGTTGTGGCCACAGAACATAAGAGATATTTCAAGGCTAAAGAGGTACACGCTACATCTGTTCTATGAGTGGCAAATTTTACAGGAATACGGAAGATATCTTGAGCACTGTATAGCCGCATATTCATAGCGCTCCAACCTCTTGTTGGCTGGAAGCTTCTCAAGAATATGATACTTTCACTGGGCTTGTTGAAAGATTAGATCGACTACTACATATAGTTAGCTAACTCACTACCACACTAATTTGTCTCGTGTTAAATAAGAGAATGTATAGGGTTGGGCGCTAAGTACAGGGTAGGTTGAAACAAATTAGCTACTTTCTCATAGTTACATAAGTCTAGGTTCAGAATGTTTGTTATTTATTGAAATATGTGTTAGCACGAAAGAAAGAGACAGTTATTCTGAAGGAAGCAAGTTATGAATTATTGGAAAGCAAGTTTGTGTTGTAGAAACTATGTACCTTTTATTTTTGCTTCGAGTAAAGTAAGAGGGTAGATGTTTCATAGATCGTAAGTATTGTAGTTTTTTTGTACTTTCTGGTGTGGTGTTTGTATCGAGAGTAAATGTAACAAAGTTATCCGCCTGAATAATGGTATCAGGGATTCGATGCGCGCCTGGGAAAAAAATATTTTTTTTGCGTCTGATGAGTGTAGGTTTTTGGGCTAAGCAAAACTCTCCCGAAACCTATAGAATCACGAGTAAGTATGTCTTCTTCCATAGAAAGAACAAGGCTCACTTTGTCTTTCTGAATAGTCAAGGCTAATTTCAGAAAATTTTTTTATTGTGACTTTAGAATGGAAACATGTATAGTTTCGTTGCTCTATGGCTTAGTTGTAAGACGCCGCTTGAATATGGGTTCATAACTTCTTTTATATTATCGGTGCAGAGTTAAAACGCTTGTCGGTTCATGCTACAGGGTAAAATATTAGTGTGCTTCCCACATAAAGATGTTTCTACGCAACACATGATATCCACGCTATCAAGTAAGAAATTGCATATGGGATTGCTCACAGTGATTAACTAATCGAACAGATGTTATGTTGTAATAGACTATGGTGCCCGACTATCAATCTGCATTAACACCAAAAAACAACCATGAACTGTTAAGCGGAATCGAAAACTTCGCATTTTAACCCCAACTTCGGTGATAACACAAAGGATCCTGAAATTTCCTATTTAAAATTGGTTGCGTAGATGTTCGTATTTGGTAAGTTGAATGTTTCTTTTTAGCCCTCCTTTGATGTTTTAGGTTGCTTGTCGGCTTAAGTATACTAAGACTAAAGAGCAATAGCGAACAAAACGCCAAATCCAATCCGAGGAGACAGAGCCCGAGATCAAAGCCAGTGGAACAGCACTTCAATCATTTTTGCTTTTTGAGTTAACAACGACCAGATGACTATTAACCCACGTAGCGACATTCTGTCTAAGCTGAAGGCTCATCATTATCCTGCTCAGATAGTAATCAATAAATATAGTCTTATTCGTACCGGCAGATATCCCCAAACCTAAACGTAGCAAAACACTTTTATATACCAATATTACTTACATAATTAAGCCATTGACGTTTCCAGACTGTATCATAATAGCTGTGAGAATATCAGAGATTACATCTGGCATCAAGGTACACGGTGAGGGTTTCCAAATGAGAGACTGTCACAGACACCCCAGGGTCGCGTTGGACCAGATAAGATTCAGGGCCTGAGCTGAATTCGGTATGCTCTCGAGATAATAATAATCTGGTTTATTCTGTTGTGGATAAGTCGCTCTTAGAGGAGCAAAACTTGGGGAACGGGTCACAAAACGGTCTGACAGGGAAAATTGTATCCTGCTAGGATCGATTTATATGTTCTTACATTTGCTTAGATTTATTAGGGGTTTCTTCCAGTCTTATTAAAGATGCCTATGGACTTTTTCACGAACTTTTTAGGCACGCTAATAGAGATATAACTGTTGCCTTCTTTAATATAAAACTAAGGGCAAACTCGGGACCCCTGGCCCAATTTTTCAGGGTATTCAATCCTAGTCTGCGCCGCTCTCCCTCTACGTGGCTCTCTGAACCTCCTGTTTAATGTCTTATCATCTATCTCTGTCTGTTCTGGCTCATTCTCAATGTCTGTCTCAGTTCCTACTGTCCCTTTACTCTCGGTATTCTGTAAGGCCAGTCTATCTCTGACCTGCTATCATAGTCTTTGTCATGATATATTCTTGTCTCGCCTCTTTTTCTGTTTGGTCATTATCTTAGCTGACTTATATGTCTCAATTCTTCTATCCACTGATCCTAGATTATCTTCCAGTTGATTCCCTTCGGTACCATCTACAATTTTTATGGGGAGGAGAGTCCCATCATAAGGTTTACACCTGATGGGAAGTTACAGGATGTAGTCAGCCCAGACCTTCGTAGTTTAAATATTACAGAAAATAATTGTGTACAATGCAAAACTGAAAGGAGATAATGAGCATATTAGGAGCTAACGTCACCTCCAGGCTTTTTACTTTTAATCACAGGTGATTTAACTTGTCAATAGACACATCTATATAAAGCTAGAAATGGCGGCCTTTCCCCATTCGAATTCATTTTTTTTTAACTCAAATGTACAGGGTACGTTGGTATTAGTTTTGTTCCTTGTTTTAATATTAAGCCCACCTACTACTCATCAAGACACGGCAGAACATTTTCATCACTCAGGACAGCTCAATTTCCAAGATGTCGTCAATGGGCGTAGGTGATGGTTCCGTTGATTGGTTTAGGCGTTTATTGACTTAAGGACGGTTATACAATACACATGCTTGGGGGCGGGTTCAAAGGCAGACACGCATGATCCAATAGCCAGTGAGGGATACAGAGAAAAAAATCACTTATGACAAAACTGATTCTAGCTTCCTTTCGGAGGAGGGAAGTAAAGCTGGCTGTCGCTTCTTTAGTAGCACAGAATTTGAGCTGCGCACTTTGTAGAGAATAATATTGTGCACCAATGCCATAATGAAGTCTCTGAGCTAAATTCAAATCGCTCTGTTTTGTCGCCCAAGAAATCTCCTCCTCTCCGGTAGTGGGTGAAAGGAGCGTAGCGAAATTTGCGTGGTCGAGAGGAAGACCGGGCCTGATGGTCCGAGTCTCGCCACGTAAAATAAGGCGCAATTCAATTCAGTCTATAACTATAACACTCGACAGAGAAATCGTATTCATCAGGCTACAAAAATTCACTTACAATACAATACTATATTCATTATTTTACAGCTCACTGAGAATGACTTTATATATACTATATATATATATATATTTATATATATTATAATATTAGTTATATATATATTTATTATATATTTTCATGATTCGCGTTACATACAAACATTACTGTCCAGAGGCTTAAGAAAGTTCACAGGTATTCACAAAAATGTGTCTCAAGGTCTTCAACTATTTCTTTATTTAGTAGATTTATTTCTCTTTTCACCATGCCTGACTGAGTCGATTGTAATAGTATATTCAGATATTTTTTTATTTGAAAGTTATTTCAAATATTGTCATATTACAAGTTATGTAAAATGGCGCAGGCTAACTTCATTCGGCGATACGATTTTATTCGTTTTAATAATTATCCCAGAATATTTTTTAGGGAGTAGAGAGAAAGTAATGAATGCTGCACGAAAAATATCGAATTTTTGGCAGAAAACTGTTATTACAGGGACCTGGTAAAAAAGGTGAATAAATCCAGTCGATAAATTAAGAAAAATTCCTTTAAACCACTTGTGTAGCAAGAATGTGTTTTTTTGGGTCTTGCAACGAAACCTCGAATGTGACAGCAGTCTCCTCAGTTGTGAACAACACTACGGCCTTACGGGTCAGCCGATTTTCTCCAAAATTGATATTCCCCAATCCTATGGCTGATGGTACGGCCCTGGGAATTTGAAACCGATTTCCAATTTTTTGGAGTACATAATGCTGCCTTAGGACATTTTTCCATATTCAAGAGAAAAGGCTCCATCGGTTTTGATTTTTTTAGTGTGAGAACGTTTAAGAGATAGGAGTATATCTCATGTTCGTTGAAGAACGTGGTTTTTTGGAACTTGCAAAGTTGAATTTTTTGGAGTATTCTTACAACTAAAATATTTAAAGAGAAGATTTGAGTACTTTTCGCGTGATTTTGCGTGAAATATATCGGACGATCGCCGCAGCACAATAGTACGTGTATTTCCAGAACGGTCGAAAACTATCAGCGGGTACCGGAATTAATATTTCACTTTACATAAAATCGAAAGATACTTGAATAAAAATACAATTTTAACACACGAGTTATACCGGTGTGCTGTGCACGTTGTAGCTATCAACTTTGGGTAGTGAGGTTTCACCTCTCCCCGCCCCAGTCCAACGAGCCCCGTGGATCCTGAAAGATGTTGCTGTGTTTAGCAATACTTCACATTGTGTCTCGGGAAGACAAGCAAGATTGTGCAGAGCCAAACGATTTGTATGCGAATCGATAGTAACTAAGGCCGAAAGTCGCCCTGTCCCATAAGAGAGCACGCATTAGCGAGATAACGGGGAAAATTTCCAAAACTTAAATATTTGAAACTTACAGAACTTGATTGTGTACCAAAAAGTTTAATTAAACTGACCAAACCCGCAAATATAATGGAAGGACCATTATGTGGTGGAGGTGAATTTTTTAGCTTGGGGTGTATGCATTCAGATTGTTTTTCATATATCTGGAGATAAAATTGTAAATAATATTCAATATCTTATATCTATTCTATTAACATAATGACAATACGATGTTATCGAAAAAAGCCTTAAGTTAAACAAAAAAATCAGATTAATAGATATCGCTTAGCAGCGTAATCCAAAATCACAATTTTTTCTCAAAAACTAGTGTCATTTTTTTTTTTAGGACCCCTTGGATATCGTAAAAATCATTTTATCCTTTCAGAAATCAAATACGGTAACTCATGATAGCATATTAAATTCTGTGGACGTGAAACATGAAGACTTTTAAAAGGCCTTCTCCATATCTAATCAACTTTTCTTGCTTTATATTATTTTTCTATAGATACCGTGCTCAATGCTCTCCTCGCTTTTCACACCTCCAATTTGGCACGTTCCGGTGGGCAATTGGGAAACATATAGGGTTAGGCAACATTTTAACATAACAATTTATTAGACAACTAGATTTATTTAACTCATTATACATAGGATCTGGTCCTATAAATCAATCTCGTTTAGTATAGAAATAGCTTTCAAAATACGTTACCAAGGTGACACAACTCTCATTTAAATCATTTGCAAGAAATAAATATTCGTTGTAAGTTCATGATACGAAATTGGGAGATAAAATTAGTGTATGCAACGTCTACCCACCCATGTTTAACATCCAGAGGAAAAGATAATCCTTTTTAGCAATATATAGACCAAATAATTTAGCGGAACTGCATTTGAATGTACAAACGCGATCTTGAAATGTAAAATACGCAAAGATTTGCAAATATTTCGTAACATTTATGCTTTGTTTCAGAGGACTTTTTATGGCTCATTCTGCACGGCAACAACTTAAAACATCTTAAAAATAAGAATAAAGAGACAAGAAATTCAGTCTCCAGAAGTTTTGTCCTTTATTATTTTTATTTTTTTAAAATGTAGCGTGCTCACAATACGAGCCATAATAAATGTTTATGATTAATTCAGGGTTCATATCCTTTAACCTATTGATTCATGCAATCGCCATAATAAGCTATTGTACCTTTTTGGCTCACAAAGGACTATTTTTCTGTACTTTACGCAAGAAATATTCTTTATAAGGTTAAATTTCACAATTTTTTTTCCTTGACCTTCAGTCGTAAAGTATTTCTAGTGACTCATATAATTTGGTAAGACCGATTCCCATTTGGCCATATGTCTGTTTAAATAGATTATGTTAACCAAAAATGGACTGAATTTTTTTTCTGTATTTTTTTGTTGAACTATGAATATATACTCTGTTGTTTGTAATGATTAACTGATATATCTGTGATTAAACTGGTTTCGTTTGAGCATCATAAAAATTAACATATAATAAGTGAACTATAAATGGACTATTTACATGATGGCGTTAACTAATAAGACAATGTTTATAGCCACCTCCCAACTTCAAATATGATATAGTATTCTTATCTCGTAAAGTAATTCTTATTTATTTAGACATTTTGGTGTTGTCAGTGTCAGATGATAGCGTTCTGTAACTATGATGCAGAGTTCTCCACTTATTTTACTCATTTTATTATCAAAAATATATTATGTCTTATTGTTAATTAATTATTAATTTTAATATTTATTATTTATCTTAACGCATAGTGGACCTGTACGCCTAATTGGTACCGACTACTCACTGTTAAAAAATCGCGTCAAAGATTATCTACTTCAAGCAAGTGGATCCAATGTGTGACAATGATACAGCCAATTTATAAAAAATAAACATAACAAAATTATACTGCGAGAGTACTGGCTATC
>BOPP01000064.1:3711603-3777542 GCA_017312745.1 Gryllus bimaculatus
TACTGCATGTAGAATAATCCTCAAGCCTAATGAAGTCTCTGAGCTAAATTCAAATCGCCTGTTTTGTCGCCCAAGAAATCTCCTCTCTCCGGTAGTGGGTGAAAAGGAGCTGAGCGAAATTTGCGTGGTCGGACGGAAGACCGGGCCTGATGGTCCGAGTCTCGCCACGTAAAAATAAGGCAGCAATTCAATTCAGTCTATAACTATAACACTCCGACAGAGAAATCGTATTCATCAGGCTACAAAAAATTCACTTACAATACAAACTATTCATTATTTTACAGCTCACTGGCAGAATGACTTTATATATATATATATATATATATATTATATATAATATATTATATATATATATTATATATCATTCGCTTACATACAAACAATTACTGTCAGGAGGCTTAAGAAAGTTCAACAGGATTTCACAAAAATGTGTCTCAAGGTCCTTCAACTATTCCTTTATGTTAGATTTATTTCCTCTTTTCACCATGCCTGACTGAGTCGAGTGTAATAGTATATTCAGATATTTTTTTTTTTTGAAAGTTATTTCAAATATGTCATATTACAAGATTATGTAAATGGGCGCAGGCTAACTCTCATTTCGGCGATACGATTTTATTCGTTTTAATAATTATCCGCAAATATTTTTTAGGGAGTAGAGAGAAAGTAATGAAATGCTGCACGAAAAATATCGAATTTTTGGCAGAAAACTGTTATTACAGGGACCTGGTAACGAAAAGGTGAATAAATCCAGTCGATAAATTAGAAAAATTCCTTTAAACACTTTGGTGTAGCAAGAATGTGTTTTTTTGGGTCCTTGGCAACGAAAACTCGAATGACAGCAGTCCTCTCAGTCTGTGAACAACACTAGCGGCCTTACCGGTCAGCCGATTTTCTCCAAAATTGATAATTCCCCAATCGCTATGGCTGATGGTACGCCTCTGGGAATTTGAAACCGATATTTCAATTTTTTGGGAGTACATGAATGCCCTAGGACATTTTTTCATATTTCAAAGAAAAAGGCTTCCATCGGTTTTGATTTTTTTAGTGTGAAGAACGTTTAAGAGAATGGAGTATTTCTCATGTTCGTTGAAGAACGTGGTTTTTGGAAACTTGCAAAAGTTGAATTTTTTGGAGTATTCTTACAACTAAAATATTTAAGAGAAGATTTGAGTATCTTTTCGCGTGATTTTGCGTGAAAATATGGGCGAGAAAGTACGTGCCGTTGTAGCTACACTTTGGGTAAGGGTTTCCCTCTCCCCCCCCGCCCCGTGGATCCGACTGTTGCTGCATAACTTCACTTGTGTCTTGCGGGGGAGAGCACATTGCAAGCAGCCACGATCTGTAGCGAACAGCTGCTATATTAACATTTATATAATTAATGTTAATATTTAATTAATATTAATATATTAATATTTTGTTTACAAATTCAGTTTTCATCACATATGTTTTGTGGTCATAAGTCTTGTTTCAAATTTAAGTTTGAAATTTCCCGCCATGCGACTCTCACGGACAGCGGCTCGGCTATCTTCGCATACAATCATGGCTCCACAATTTGCTCTCCCGAGAAACAAGTCATAACTTTCCGTACAATTAGAGACCATACTGAGCATCAAAAGTGAAAATATCACTAGTTTTCTGTACGGCCATTAATAATATACGCCATTAATAATTGTTGCCATAAAAATCAAGGAAGTATTAAGTACTATCATGTACAACATTTATGCATACAAGAAAGGGTAATAGGGTGAATTCTTTTAGCGGGAACGTTTTCTTGACTTACTTTAGATAATTTTCTCTACAGTATAAACTCTATAGCGCATGGAGGATTGTCGTAGAGAAGCCCCTGACGCGCCACGTTATAAAATTCCAAGTATACGTGTCCTTAAAAGTTCCAATATCTGCTGTTATTTTTTTTTAACACGAATCGTTTTAAGAATGAAATCGTTCATTGATTGTTCACAAGCATCCTTTTCCAATAAGCACAGTAAAAATCTTGGGCTTCGTATATCTCTCTAAATTATTTTTATTACATAAGTACAGCCCTATTTACACACAATTTACCAGTAAATACATACACATACGATCGGTGAATTGCTTTGAGCAAGTAAATTTACTGATTCAATTAAATGTTTGGTTCTCGAAGTTTAATACGATTGTGAACGAATCACTTGGTTTGCTGTGGTGAGATGGTGTTGTGGTGCTGCTGACGGATAGATGGATGTGTGTATGATGTGTGTTAATGCGAAACTGTGCTGGCTCTGGATATATTTTGTGCATATTTGTGTGGATGGTAATTTACCACAGAAAGTGATGTTTCCTCAAATCAGTGAGAGGTAAAATTATACTGATAATATAAAGACAAATATTCGTTGTAAGTGAATATGGCGTCTGCTGATCAAGTTGGTCTAAATAAGACCTGGGAACTTTCTCTTTACGAGTTGCACCGTACTCCTCAAGACGCAATTACGGACAATACTGAAATTGCAGTTTCGCCACGCAGTCTTCACAGCGAATTGATGTGTCCAATATGCCTGGATATGTTAAAGAAGACAATGACAACCAAAGAGTGTTTACACAGGTTTTGTTCGGACTGCATTATAACCGCATTGCGTTCTGGCAATAAAGAATGCCCCACATGTAGAAAAAAGTTGGTTTCAAAGCGTTCATTGAGACCAGACCCTAACTTTGATTTGCTTATATCAAAAATTTATCCCAGTAGAGATGAATATGAAGCACACCAAGAAAGAGTCTTGGCAAAATTGAACAAAAGCCATAGCCAAGCTGCTCTTGTCAATTCAATTACTGAAGGAATTAAGTTACAGTCCCAGAATAGGCCACAACGTCCAAGGAAGAATGCAAGTGACACCCAAGTTACTCCTAATAATACCCCAAATGTAAGTGCTCCATCAACTCCTACACCAAATGAGCCCCGTGAAAACATTCCTCCAACCCAAGTACCCCCTACTCAACCATCTCCAGTGTCATCTTCTGCATCTGCATTGTCCCCTGGACAGACCTCTGGAGGGAGTCAATCACTTCAATCACAACCTTCAGTGCAACCACAAGCTTCATCACATAGCCCATCTCTTCCTAGTAAAAGTGCCAAACGTTTAAAATCCCACCAAAATTCTGAAAATGATTCAGGTGGTTCTAGCGCTGAAGCAGGTAGTCACGATTCTTCGGTGGGAGAAGGGGATGGTCCTTCTGAGCCAGTGACAATTAATGAAATTGAGCTTGTGTTTAAACCTCATCCAACAGAAATGGGTGGTGATAATACATTGATTAAAGCCCTCAAGGAAAATTCAGTTCGCTATATTAAAACCACTGCAAATGCTTCAGGTAAGAATTTCTGGATTCTTGTAGTAATGCATTTTTATTCATTTGTTTTGAGGTTGTCGTATTAATGCTACATCTATATCAATTCAGTGAAGTTTTGTAATTTCAAATTATTATTCTTGTTTCAGTGGATCATTTAAGCAAATATCTGGCAATGAGACTGACTCTTGATCTGGATCACGAGCTTCCAGAAACTCTGCGACTTTTGAATTTCTGTATTTACATTGCTCCCACACCTGGACAGTTGGTTGTACTAAATGGTAACCAAACACTGCGACAAGTAAATGAGAAATTTTGGAAGGTTAACAAACCCCTTGAAATGTACTATTCTTGGAAGAAATCCTAGGGACAAAGCAGAATGTGAATTTCAGCATGAGTTACGCTGTTTATAGGTTCACTCATTTCATCATAGCAATTGAGAATGAGATGACAATTATGTTGCATTATGAAAATATAATTCAGTAACGTATTAATCATGTGAAACAAAAGCGTGATGTTGTTTAAAATAGATTAAATGAACTGTATTGGACTAAAATGACTATATTATGGATACACATGGTTGTAAATAAATATGATATGATCGTGAAGATGAAGTTCATTAATCAATGAAAATCTCTACCATGTAGAGAATAGATTAATGGTGATAATGTTTATCATTACTCATTTAATTATTTTAGTGATAAAATGGTTTGAGAGATTGTCCAGAGATGAACTGACCTAAAATAATTTAACCATGATATTTACTTACCCACTCAAAATAAAAGTACTTTTATACATTGTATTCTGTAATGAGAAATGTATTTTGTTGAATGCTGAAATTTTACATTTAGGTCATTAAAATATTTATATGAACAATTTCCTGATTTGAATCTCATTGTGAGTTTCCAAATACTTGTTATTTTAAACAAAGTATTTCAAATTTTCTTTTGCAAATCTTGAAATATGTATAAAATGCATTAAGTATTAAATTTTAACTTTTTTATCTTTCTTGAAATCACACTATGTGCACTTCTTCTGACAATATTTTAAATTAATTAAATCTCACATTCAATAGATATTGAACATCTAATAATGTCATAGCATTTTGAATGGGTGATGAGAAATATTGTGCAATTTAAATACAGTGACTTGCATCAGGTCAGTGGTGAGAGTTATCCAATCAGGAGCTTCAATATATAAATTTGATGACTTAACAAAGTGCCTGATCGGTTAACTGTATCCAGTTAATGATGTTACAAGGCACTCTTTTTAAATCGGACAATAATATGGTTCTCAGCAGATTTGAAATGTTTGTGCAACAGTGCAATATATTATGGTAAAAGTTACGTATCCAAGTTCTGTACTTTTCTTTTCTTTTTATTATGATGAAAGTAATTGTTAGATGCATACCCAAATAGCTTAAGATGTATTAGTATAATTCATCTGGAAAGAAATTTGTTTCTTTTGAGTTTAGTGTTATGAAATGTAAATTGTTTATTGGGAGGTACATCTTTCTTTATTACTCTTCTTTAGTATGTGAGTTATGCTGTCATTGTGAAACAAATGACCAAGTGTAAATTGACTGTAATTAAAAAGGCATCCAATTTATTGTACTGTAGCGTGGGGTATTGTGTATTGTATTTTTCTACAACATTTTGCTTTTATATAAAGAAGAGTAGAATTTCTTGTTGTATAAAGAAAATATATTAAGAAGAAAAATATATCTGAAGGTTTGAAGTGTGTTATATTTTATTTTATTTAAATACATGCATTGTAAAGACCAGTTCCTTGTAGCCCCTTGCATAGCTAAATGTATGAACACGTATCTTGTTTATCTGAAATGTAGAAAATTCCTGAAGTGTGGAAGTTAGGATCTGAAAATATCCAGTGTAGAATGAGGATAAATTCTGAACTAATGAGGGAATTTTGAAAATGAAAATATGATAGGATTAAAATGTAGATTGCAAATGTATTATGCAAACAATGTGGTAAATAGTAGTGGAATGTATCAGTTTATAATTTTGTGATTCTTTACTGTCCTTGATTTTAATGGCTGATGTCAATTTTGTGGCCATTTTCTCCTCAATTTGCTTTCTTTAATATAATTTGTGTCTGTATATATATATATATATATTATATATTATATAATATATATATATATAATTATATATATATATATTATATATATATATAATAATATATATTTTTCGTGTTTAAAATTCTCACTCTTCTTGAATTTTAAAAACTTGGGGTGGAGAGCTTGTTGATTTTCTCCGTTCTATCCTATTCCTTTCAAGTTTCTGAACCCCTGTTAATCGTATCTTGTCCTTATTTCCTTTGGAGTGCACATGCAAATGGTATCATTTATTTACATTTATAATGTAGGAAAATTATGTATTAATTGAATATTCTACCCACTGAAGACATTGTCTCAGGTATAAATTCTAATTTTTCTCAGAGTTAAGAATCAACAATAATTGCCAGTACCATACAATTTTCCACATTTTAGGTATTTTAATTCTATTTTAAATTAAATAGACTGAATATTCATAGTGCCAAATTTACCCCAGTTTGTTAGTTACCTCTTCAACTGATAAGTGTTTCATTTTACATTTAAAAAATTGAATTCCTACGATATTTCCTGAATAATCCTAATACACATACAGGAAATAGATAGTTCCTTAAATTAGTCATACTATTGACATAATGTTCTTCAAAACTATTTCTTGCTTCCTGAATAAACTATTTAATTGTTATTAAATCCTTTAGGTCATAAGAGCATATTTAAAGAGTTTATCCAGTGGGAAGAGTAATATATTTGTTTAATTTCTTGAAACATTGTTAAATTCATTAGGGAAATTTGTTTCTTCTAATTTCAGATTTCATTTTTTTTTATTTTCCTTGACCTACTAATATATGGTCAAAAATTATGCAAATTGATAATAAATTGAATTCAAACATTTCACATTTTCCAGTACTTGTCATAATTTGATTTAGTGATATACTTCTTGAGCAATAATCTGGCAGTCTTTTAAAATCTAAGTGCTGTAGAATACCTTGTTTTTGTACATTTGCTGACAAACTTAATTTTTTCCTCTTCTGTCTCATTCTGTACATATTTACATCTAGATTGAAGAAATTAGTAAGTCTTGTTCTTACCACTTTAAAAGCAATATTAGGTGAACCCTAATTCCCAGACTGAAGTTATACTATCTCAGCATTATGATTGAAAGAGTTAAATTTTATAGTATACTGCTAAATTTATTAATGTAGATGCGTTATGATGGAATGCACACTGATAACAAGATTCACTTTGATCAGACATTCAATGAATACATAATATTTTGTGAAATTCTATTGATTTTTTTAATAATGGTTTTGGTGTACAATTTAGGCAAAAGCTGGAACTGTAATAACTAGGAAAAGGATTTTGATTGGCAAATTATGGTCTACAAAGGTTTTGAAAATACATACTCCTGGCTACTGAAACAACTGTATTAAGGGTTAAACGAACTCTGTTTCTAGAATATATGTATCATTTTACACTAATTTCTTCTTCTTTATATAGTCCTTAAGAGGTCTAGTATCTTCGTAGTACTTGCAGTACAACAGAACCTCACTAATCCGAATCCTGCAAATCCGAAATTTAGGGTAATCTAATCCGAACAAAATTCGGGATGAAGGAAAAACAAATGAAATGCTTATTTGTAGTGTAAAGAAAGAATTTTCTAATTATTGTTGAACAAATAATTATAGAAACACTAGTCGAAATAAAACTTTTATTTCACTGATAACCACAGTAAATATCTCATGTTTACGTAGCAGTAATTTTCACTTAGCGGAAATTGCAAAATCGGTATCGGTAATCTAAGTTGAACTATTCAAATATACAGGAATGAACCATTAAGTCATAACACCCCTTTTTATCTCCTCATCCCGTGAAAAGATACGAAGATACCGTTTGGAAGTCCGTAACATAGATAGGGGCTACTTGATAGCAGCATTTTCCGGTTTCTGTACTATTTTAATACCAGATATGAAGTCAACTCTGTTTTTTTAATAGAAACCTATAATTAATTTTAGCTCATTAATGAGAATTAAAAAGACCGATTTCAAATATTGTAATTACTTTATAATTTAAGTGAATAGCTTTTGTAGATATAACAATATGTTATGTAGTATTTTTCCACTAAAGCCGCCCTTTCGAATTCGTCTTTCTTTATCCCACTGAGAAACTTGAAAGGAATTCTCTCTTGCATTCTCTGCTTTCCGAAAATGATCAAAGGTCACGTCACGATGCGGGGCGGAGGCACGAGATAAAAGGCGCTGCTAGGGTAATAGGACAGCTCATTTTTCTAGTTTCTTAAAGGCAGATAGAGAGATTACCAACGAAAGAGAAGTTAGATATGCTACTTGTGTAATGGTGAATCCGGAAGAAATGCCGGTTAGAGCAGTACACGCGATATGAGAGCTGCATCCGATAGTCAGCTTTCCTACGCCGCCACCTTGATGCAAGTATGTTCAAGAAAACTCAGAGAGTATTATCTAACTAAATGAAACGGGACGGCTGGAACGCTGAACAGAGGAACAAGCAAGAAAACTGCAACTGAAGAAGCTGCATGAGGAGATTGTTCTGGGGTCGACGCTTAGCAATCACATGCTGGTTCGCCGACATTTTGCCAAGGAATGTGTATAGTCAGACGAAGTGTCCTTACGGGCATACTGCATCGGGTATAATATTCCACCCAGATCCTCATAATCAAGCTCTCGGCGTTCGGAGATTTCGAACGCCGCAGGAACTTTGCCGGTTGCCCTGCAACGCCTGAGAGATTGATCCAAGTTTTTTAAAACGAATGCTTTTTACGGATGAAGCCACTTTTACCAACTACGGGGTAATGTGAATTTATGAAATGTGCATTACTGGTCAATAGTCAACACCCTCATTGGTTACGAAGGTACATCATCAAGAAAGTTGGGAGTGTTTAAACGTGTGGTGCGGCAAATCCTTGGAAAATTTCGTTTGTAGGGACTTATTCATCCCAGAAATATTAAATAGCAAGTATGTACGCCACTGGTTTCTTTCGAAACGTTTTTTACCTATTCTCGTAGAAAGAGATACCCACTGAACACGTCAGTGCAATGTGGTTCCAAAATGACGGCTGCCCAGCCTCTTCCTGTGTAGCCACAGAAAGTCTTAAATGAGAAGTTCGGCGCCAGATTGGCTGGAATAGGGCGACTTGCTGAATGTGAAGTGACTGCCGGTCTCCGATTTGACTCCTCTTGATTTTTTCTTTGGGGAGGCCACTCCAAGAATAAAGTCCTATGCAGAATTCACAACTTACGCGCAGACGATATGAAACGGCGTACTACCGGAAGGTCTTGCTTTGCTATATCATGTGCTCCTTTTTTTTTACATCTTGTTTATTTATCTTTCGAACGGCGACTG
This sequence comes from Gryllus bimaculatus, assembly GCA_017312745.1. NCBI lineage: Eukaryota > Metazoa > Arthropoda > Insecta > Orthoptera > Gryllidae > Gryllus > Gryllus bimaculatus. Next base: position 3,720,365 of record BOPP01000064.1, read on the forward strand.
GAAACGTGCATTGCAGCAGATGGACAACATTTCGAACATACTATGCTTAAGTAGTACCATTTTCTTTAATAATGTATTTTTGTATTCTCTTTGTACATTTTTTAAAAATTTGATAAATGTATTTTCTTTGTAAATGACGGATAGTCATAAATAAATTAAAATAACAAGATTTTATTTACTTACTTTGGTATTGTACTACAATTTGTAATAATACTAGTATAATACGTATGTTGTCACAGTTGTCAAATAACAGAATAAATCTATTTTTCTTGACATTACAAAACCTTCCGGAATCTTTTCAGAAACATTTGGGTCTCTTCGGCCAAGCGTCGTCACGATTAATATTTCGCAAAATATCGAAGAAAGTAGTAGTTACTTTTCTCGTGTAATGGAGCGTGTTTGTCTGAAGGACGACTCGCCGAAGTTTCCCATTTAGTGAAGAAGAAAGGTTGCATGAATAGGCGCCGTTTCAGAGAAAATACGTTACAAAACATAGATATATCTACAAAACTATTCACTTTAAATATAAAGTAATACACATATTGAAATCGTCTTTTTAATCTCATTAAGATGAGCTAAAATTAATTATAGGTTCTATTTGAAAAAACAGAGTGACCTCCTATCTTTGTAATTAAAAATAGTACAGAACCGAAATATGCTGTAATCAAGTAGCCCCTATCTATGTTACGGACTGTCCAAACTGTATCTTCTAATCTTTCAACGGATGAGGAGATAAAAGGGGTGTTATGACTTAATTGGTTCAATCTGTTACTCAGTCCTCTTCGGGCACCTCCAAGTTTTGTAAGCAATTTATAATATAAACAAATGCAGTTAGGCTTCTGTGTTAGCAAAACTTGATACTGATATTTAAATTAGCCACAGGCTGTTTGCAAATTAATAAATAAAACAATCACTTAATCATAATAATTATATTATCCAAGGGCCCTAAAGCACGTTTTCTTTTGAATATATATTTTTGAAATGAGGATTTTAATACTTTATTTTCGAAATGAAGTTTAAAATATAAAAGTTTCTATTAACAATTAAAAAGATTAGTACGTTACACCATGAGCAAATTCTCTAATGTTCGTGTTTATTTCGTGTTAATTCGTGGTTATGGATCGTATAAGCTCTTCTTTAATTTGTTAGTAAACGATATGAAAGAAAATAATAATTTCAATTGAGTATATGTATTCTATATGCATGAGAATGCAGGCACTTGGTGACATTAATAATATCGATGAAGATGTATTGAAAATTATATTCTTATAAGTAATATTTTAGGGAAATTCTCGGATAATGAAAATAGGCGGCATTTGTTCCCCGTATTCAGTTGTTGGCAAAACTGTTGCTTGTCTTCTGAAATGACAGATTCACAATCACGAGATCGTGAGCATTGCAATCAGCTGAGTGCTTGTTTGTCGCTTTGTTGTCCGACTTCCAGAACGTAAGCCAGTGAGACATCTGTGAATATGTTGAATTTAGATAGAATTCCTGACCAGGTGGGATACTTGATAATGGCAGAGGACGGTGCTGTTATTTCTTCAGGAGGAGAATTGGAAAATAATGAACGTATTGCAGATATCATCAGTGGTTTAATATCATTGACTGATAATGTGGACCTTTCCGCTTTTCAATTAGCAGAAGGTTTCAAGCGCATCTCTGTGACTTACGATGAATTTGCGTATGTTATATGCCTGTCAAATAAGAAAGTTCATGTAGTGAAACGTCGATTGGTTCCTAGTGGTAGTGCAGAAGTGGCATTGGCCTGAATGTATGTGTCAACCTGTTACCTTGTGATATTTTCTCAGTATGTACTGACTTGTCAGACTCCTATCCAAATATTATTGAAACTATTATTGTATATTCAGTCGCTATTAAATTTTCAAATTGTATACTGAAGGTCTATTATGTACTGTGGAGATTTTACTTGTTTGTTTCACCTTTTTCTCAATTGGTTTTATTTTATTTACACATGGATTACAAATGCTTGTTGACAATTATTATAGCCTATAAACGCATGTTTGTTAATGTAACAGGTGCACATGTTTTTTATGTCCTTTGTTGGTTGCCAATGCATACTCGCATATGCGAGTATAGCTATAGACAGGAATTTATATCGTTTAAAATTGTATCTAGACATACTTTTGAGCAAGAATGTAGTTATAATATGAAATCTGAACAAGTAAATGAAAACTAATTGTTTGAATTGTTGGACATACCACTCGATAAAATAAATAAAATGTATACTTATTTGAAACTAGTTGGTAAATGCTTAATATGTTTTTATGAATAAATTTCAACTCGTGAGATAAGCTTATTATATACATGAAATAGTTTTTAATTTTTCCGGTAATAAAATGTTTTTTTTTTATTGTATGTATTAAGGTTTTTACCTCCTTTTTCACAATACCGTATTTTGAAGTTAAAATATTTATTATCTTGTGTTATGATTTTTTGATATTAGATTAATTGAATATGGTCCTATATAGATTTAGTCAAATTGGGTATTTAAATCCAGTTCAATAACAAACTTCCCCTCCCCTTTTTTTAACCTTCTTGAATAAAATCTATAGTTTCCCAAATCTGTGTTAAAATAAAAATTTGGTTTCATTACTTGTAAGATGGCTGATGACAATGATGGAGCTCACCTCGTAAGTTGGTGTGTGAATCCTTTTATGAGATAAATCTTTATACATTGATCATTATAGATAATTTATACATGGCCATGTGTCACAGCTTTGGTAGTACACCATACAAGGAAGGAACACATTTGTTCCAATATTTTGAACCCATTACTATCAATACAAAATAGAATATTGAAAATAATCGGAAAGACAGCTCACTGAATCAAAAACTTATAATTAAAAGTTTGGCTTTAGTGTCTTGGTAGTTTCTATGAGTTGCACAACCTTAACTCCCTTCACTCAAAAAGTATAACTAGAAATAAAAATCAATTATTACCAACTGTTGGTAGAACACTGAAAAAGATTTTCATCACATGCTTGGGAATTTTAAACAGATTGTCATCTGATCTTGGAGTTTAAAGTAGCAGTAAAGTTATATTAAAGAAAAAATTGTCAAAATGGGTAATGTTCTTTGGAGTATGGATTGTATCCTTATGAACTAAATGACATCTTTCCAATTTATGTAATTTTACAGAATGAAATTATAGCTGTATTGTTATGTAGTACCTGATGACGGGAGAAAGACAAATTTCCCAAATTGTTTCATTCATTTTATTGAATGTTTTAAGTTAAAAATATAATAATGAACTGGATTTAATTACTTACTGAATTTGTCTGTTATTAATGAATTGATATTTGTTAAAAGGACGTCAGTAAGGAAACCAAATTATTTAGGAAATGGAAAAGAAATAGTTTAATATTAAAACTGTGTAGTTAATGGCAGTTTTCTAGTTATGGAAGTTTTCTATGTATTTGTAACAATTGTTACTGTTCAATTTAACTTATAGTAACATTCTCTTCTTTTTTTAAAAAATGGTCTTGACTAATGTTGCTTTAACAAATATTGGAATAAATTTTTGCATTTCTAGTTCATTTTCATTCTTTTTAGTTATTTTTAATAATTTGAGTTTTCAGAGAATAGAAAATATATGATTACACATCTGTATGATTATGACATAACATTTTTCAAACACATTTGCAAATTAATTTTAATTATACAATCAAAAATGTAACCATTAAGCTTTAGGTTAAGCAACAAAATTGTTTCTGCGTCTTTTGAATTCCCATTCTACTTAATCACGATCCACTACAGATTCTGTAAGAACTGTCTGATTGTATCAATATCTGACAGCTTTGACTTTGATTGGAACCTTTTCTGAAGGATAAAGTGGAATGCCTGTTTGTACAAGATCATGAGTTTGACCAAGAACGAGTGAATGATAGATAAGACCTCTTATGGAATTGTACCCTTGCATGTATCCTTTTCTCTCTGAATTATGTTCAAAACGGTACAAAGTGCTGACAGAAAATTTCACGTTCTCACTTCTTGGTTTGGGTTTTGTTTCCTCTAAGACAATTACCCTCTTGTACAAGGCTTTCCGAATCCTCTTCAAATCAATTTATATTGTATCCTGTGACTTCCTTTACCTCAAATTTCCCAGGTTTGACACAGGCAATTGTCCGAGAACAGACATAGCTCTGAAATATTACTTAGTACTATGACTCAAGTACCAAGAATAGCATTAAGTTGTTGACTATTACTAATATGTCTCGTGTAAAGGTTGAGGCAAAAATGGACTGGCTTGAAAATCGTGATTGTATTTTGTTAAAGTAGCATCAGTCACGTGATGTTGTTTTAACATCACGTAGAGTCCGAAGTGAAGAAAAAAATAATTTTCATAAAATAGTGAATAATGTTTTCACAAATATCGATTCAAATGTATGTAGGACAATGTTAAGCTAATACAGTATTTATTACTTTTATACACATTTTAAATGATTTCAAAGAAAGTCTTATGATTGTTTGCATCTTGTATTTTTGATATACGAAATAATTGGCAAGATTGTGAACATTTTCTGGTAACTTTTTTTCCTGTGAAAAGATTTTCACCAAAATTTGAAATTCAAGAATGATTTCTTATGAGTGCTCACAAGATTAAAATCTTTTGATTGTTCATGCAGTTTAAGTATTGTATTTATTTATTAACTTCACTTTTTCTATTTTTATGTGAATTTTTGAATCATTTTAATTGCAAGATTCCTTGAAGTAAGTTCAGTTTTGTTCCAACAAGTAAGTGTAGTTTTTTGTGAAGTTGCTCATGAGCAGGGTTAGGAATTTGAATGTAGTTACACAGTTAGTTCCTTCGATACAAAAAATGTTTATTGAATGTTCTGAATTGAAGTTTTTTAGTGATTTGAAATGTATTTGCTTATCCATATTAATCCATGTTTTTGGATGTTGCGTGTATTATCATATATTTAGGAAAACTCATATATCTGTGTTTTTCAACATTTAATTTACAATGTGTTTCATATCATGTACTATTGAAACTATTCTTGGAAGATTAATGCAATTTAAAGTGATGTAGAAGTAGATTGTCTGTTAACTCTACAAGATTGCAAGGTTCGATATGTTCCCATTACTTTTGCTGATGAGTTTTAGTATATTCAAGGCACCAATTAAAGAGACAAAAGGTATAGTTTCTTATTTGAAAATTTAAAACAGTGCTTGGTAACACACTACTTCATAAATTTCAATGTTTAGAAAAGGATTATGAAACTTACTTTCAGTGAGACAATATTAGCTGGTCTATTTAGTGTAAGAAAAGTTTGACTCTTTTAGCTAATGTTAAAACAATGCTCATAGACCTGTGTATTACGTGTTTAATTTTGGGTTGCCTGGTGTGCTTAAAAAAAAAAAAAAAATTGTGGTCAAGCTGAAGGGGGGGGGTAGGTTGCGGCAGATCAAAAAACGCGCCAAGACATCGGCGGGAAACAGCTTCTCTGAAGTTTGTCGGGGCGACGTACCGGCAAAAGCGCCGGCTAATGGGAAACGGGCGGCCAGAGGGCGTAGCGGCAGCTGAGCAGCGAGGCTACGCGGGTGTCGGGAATAAAGTCAGGCACCGCCACCGGAGCACCAGGCAGTGTGCGAAAAGTCCGGCGAGTCTACGAGAGTCATATTGGGTGGTATGAATAAAAGTAAGCAAGTATTCTTTGCTCCGAGTTTCGGAGATCCTACTCAGTTTCGTATGAATAAAGTGGGTGAGCAATTGCTCAGTCTCTGAGCGTTCTCAACTGGCGAGTAAATGCTCAGAATTGGTATGAATGAAGTTAAGCCTTTACTCTCTAAGAGTGAGCACTTGCTCCAAAATTTCGGAGGGACCTTAATAGCAGACTCAGGTTTGAAAAGTAAGGTTAAATTGGCCGATTTTTTTTACCGAGTGTTGATATGTAGATGCAGTGGACTAAACAAATCAAGATAAGACCAAATTCTCATGATGTAGACTACTAGAATCTTTGCCGATTCGAAAAGGACAATGTATGGTTGGTACGATTTTTATCGGCGTTCGCTTTCAGGCGCCTTTTCATATTGCATATCTTCTATGTTAATTGGCCTTCGCTCTTTTCTACTCTGAATTTTTCGGGGTACTGTTTTTTCAAACTTTGTGATGTTTCATTTCGGCCACAGCGTACCTGTGAAAGCTGTCTCTTTCCAAAAATAATTTTATATTCGCTTAGCATTTCGGCAAAAACTAGCTGGGCCTCTGGCACCTGTTTTTCGTTACTGCTATTCATATTCGAATTTAAAGAACGAGACAACAAAACATTGCTCTTTATTTCGCACAAATGTACGCGCCGCGCGTAACGTATGTAGCCTCTTTGTTGCTCAAAAAACCAATTTTTAAAACTCTTAGCCTGCACTATCACTTGTTCACGATGAGCAAATGCTCGCGAGACATGAGTAAGTTCTTCGGAGACAAACGAAGTTTTATTCGTACGAAATGGAGTTTCTGCTCATTGCCGCGGAGTGGACTCACGTTGCTCCAGAGCAAGTGCTCATTTTTATTCATATGTCCCATTGAAGTTTGCGGATACTGGTTGTAACTTGGCATTGTGTTTGCATATTCTACTGTAATAACTGTCGACTGTGCTAAACATTGTACATCTCCTGGTTTAACGTGATATGTGCATCGTTTTTTGCATATTCTACTGTTTGCAAGAAATCTGCCTGTTTGCTGAATAAAACTTGATGTTGTTACATTGTGGTTTTTCTTGGATACAATTGGCGACTTGAAAAACGTGAATATGGCGAGAGCACCGGCCCATTCGGAGCTAGCACAAGTGCTACTATTTATGCTGCAGCAACAGTAAAACTTATGCTGCACTTATCAACTTTGCAAGAAGAACAACACCAATAGCAGAAGAATGGAAATCGGTGAGTGTGGCAAGAGACGAGCAAGCGCCTGCGCCATTTTCCCCGTTCCTGCCGCAAGCAGAGAGCTGGTTTGATTATGTGGAGATTAGAGCAGCATTGGATTTATTGTGGGGTAGTGATTAAGGAAAGAAAACGCGCAGCATTTCTAAGTACTGCGCTCTAAACTCGCATTTCGAAGTACGTGGGCAGTGAAACGAACACGTTAAAGAAATTGTGCAACGTGCAACGCAGTTGTATGTTAACATGGTCAGAAATCAAAGAAGTGTTAGACAAATATTACGAAGGTCGCATGTGGTAGCTGCTAGGTATGCGTTTTTCCAGTGCGGAAAAATAGATACTCGAACACACGCAGAATGTATATCTAGGTAGAAATTGCGAGTTTAAGAGCTAATCAAAAAGTGTGGAAAATCTTATGCAGACACGTTAAACTGAGATGTGGTAATTTTGCATACGCCGGGAGATAAAATCAGCTTCGAAGCACGTAAAAATAGTGATCAATCGCTTGAAGAAATTCAAAAATTGTCCATGGCTTTCGAGGTGACGTCGCACCACACAAGGAAGATCGTAAGCAGCAGTCAGGTGTTGAAGGTAGATATAGGTCAAGGGCGACATCTGGAGAGCCGCAGAAGTGATATAAGAAGGTGGCCGCTGCGGGAACGCACCGAAGGAAGGCTGTATACCAACTCGGAAAACGAGGACGAAGACGCCACGCGCTATCGCAAGAAGTAGCATAGGCGGTCATAACAGCATAACTAGAAAGATCAGAATATCGTGCAAGTATTGTGTATGATGCCATGAAAGATGGCAGTGCAGATTCAAGCAAGCGCAGTGATAGAAGTGTGGGAAGTTGGGGCATATTAGTGAAGTGTGTTGGCAAACCCTCATTGCCGTATCCAAAATGGCCAAGTTTCTGGTTGCCGGTATAACCTGGTAACCCACCAGTTGGACCCCTGGCGTGCCGACCTTTGGCAGGATTGGGTGAAGGAGGTTCTTAGGAAAACTCTGGAATCCACATATAAAAGTAACATGGGAAATTGCCTACCGTCAGGTTGCCCAGGTTCTCGGCGCTACTCACGTCGGTAATCTAACGGTGTAGGCAGGGAGGAGACGGGATGAGGGATCCGAGCCGCCCGGACCTTAGTTCGGGTGGCCCCCACTTGGGCTCTCGTCTGCGTCGTGTGGCCTAACACTCTGGTATAGAGGAGGGACTCGGTGTTCCGGCACACGTGAGTAGCGCGTCGTCATACGATGACATTGACTGCGGCACTAGCCCGGAAAGCTAGAAGCCCTGAGCTAGCAGGGCGATCCCACTCCGACTTTGAATGGGAAGGTTGGACAAACTGGATTCCGGCCGGACCCGGATATTGGCCCGTTGTTGTACATGTGCGGCGGCGGGTACGGATAAAAGGGAAAATATTAGTTGCCAACGCCGGTGACTGGTGCCCTCCGATAGAACATGTATTTTTGTGGAGCTGTGCTCACAATAGGAGTCCAAATCCCCAGTTGATGCAGTGGTCGGAGGAGCTTACCGAGCGGTGACCGGGCTCAAAACTAATGGACCAACCGAACACTGCGGACGGGCTCTATGATTTTGCCGGCCTGGATGAGTTAATCCCTTACGAAAAGTGCATCGGCGAGATCTAGAGGTTCCTTTGAATAACACTATTCTCTAGCCAAGTCAACACTCGCGCCGGCGACGCTGGAGAGAGAAAGGTGATGCCTCCTATGCGATGGGTTCAGCCTCACGGCGTCAGGAACCCAGTTAATATCAGCGACTTCAGCGAGGCCGGAGTGCTGCGTTATCTTGGTAAATGCGACACAGCACGTGTGGCTAGATCGCCTTACGTATGCACATTTACAAATCGTATACCCGGAAGCGCGTATTCTTGTACGGAATTGCGCGCTCTAGCTGGGGTGCGTACCACACGCAAATTGGCAATCCTGATCCACAAAGGTGGCGGTGAGGGAGATTTAGATTTATTTAGTCAAAAAAAGTCAAAACTGTATGTGACGTATGGGAAGTTTATCTGCGCACGTTTTCTTAAGTTCCGGAATATCTTCCCGTCATTTTAATTATAAATAGTTGAAAGATGAGTAAAAGTTTAAAATAAATAAATAAATATTCATTTAAAAAAAAATAAAAATTTGTTGGTTAAAATAAACATTACTTTTCTTGTTGATAATCAGTATAGTCTCTAATTGTATAGAAACAGTTATGCAACAGAAAAGATTTTACTTTTAACTTAAATTTGTGAACCGTCTTTAATTGTTTAATGTCATCTGGCAGTGCGTTGTATACTAACGTAAATGTATTGTATGTGGATTTTTGATAGTGAGCTGTTGATACTGACACTTGATGAACGTGATTTTTACGACGTATGTTGTAATTATAAATATCAGTATTGCATGAAAATATGTTCCCACCGTTAAGTTACTTTTGACAAATATTACAGATTCGTAAATATATAGGCAAGGTAGTGATAAAATTCCAAACTCAATGAAGAGAGGCTTGCAAGGGTAACGTGGATGGCATTTTTTCATTATTCGATCTTTTTTTTCAATCTGAAGGTATGAGTACTACATGATGAGTTTCCCCAGAATTTTATACCGTATCTCAGGAGAAATGTACATTTGCAAAATACACGCAACGAGCTGCATGAAGGCTGGCAGAATTTGATAGAATTCTGAATACGTAACATAATGAACTTAATTTAGTGTTTAATTTTGTTATGTACATTTCATTTGAGATTTGATTGAATTGAGGGACCTAGAATTTTTTCCCCCTGAACATCAGCTATTTGAATATTATTTATTTTCAATGGAGCGTGCGAATGCTGATTTGAAATGCAAAAATGCTTTGAAACATTGCACCTGAGCAACCGCCGACGTATTGCAGTCGGGCCGTCTTGGAATCTGGCAGAGTAATATGCGCGTTTGATAGCGGCCGTTCGATGGCGTTAGGGAGTAGAACTGTCTTTTAGGTAAGGGGCTCTACCTCGCCCGGAGCTGTCGGCAGAACCTGAGCCTAGTGCGCATTGACCTAGGGTTCGCTCCGCATGCTGGTGTGGGCGGATGGTGACGATAATCCTTTTCTACTCGCCGCTTAATTTTAGAAACTTTTTTAGTTGTGGGACACAATTCGGTTCTCTAATGGGATAGATCTGAACGAACTTCGAGAATACGTCTATGATTACAAAGATATACTGATTTCCGAATTTCGGCAGCGGTTCATATAAATCTACAGCATGTAGTTCCCTTGGGTCCTCAGGCAGGATTGCTCGCCACTCGCTCTCAAACCGTTGGTTTGGATGTTTGATCTTTTGACAGATGTCGCAAGCACCAACCCTCCGACGTACCTCCCCTCCCATGTTCGGCCATCAACATTGCTCCAACAAAATGTTCTGGATCCTATCACGAAATGAACGGAATGCTGATGTGTCGAGGTCACTAACGACTTACGATGCATTCCTGGCACCCAAATTCTGAATTGGTCCTTTCGTCCGCTTGCCTTTTTCATTAGTAAGCCTTCATACACTCGCCAACACCCTGGATTTCGATCACTCTTGCTCGGGACTGCCGCGATGTCATATGGTTGGTCTTCCGGTAATCTCATTACTTCGCGAGTGTATCGATCTAGTTGTTGAATTCTCATTATTTCACCTCGCGTCCATTTGGGATTACTTACTTTAATCGCTCCAATTGCCCTCAGCGACGATTCCTTTACCTTTATGCGAGATAAATAATCTGGGAGCACGTTCTTCCGACCTTCGCAGTATTCTACTTCGAATTCAAATTGCTGGAGCCACAGAGTCTACCACAACAATATTTCATTGTTAGTGTGACTCACCAGAAACGTCATTGCCTTGTCGTCGGTGATGACGGTGAATGGGCGACCCAGGGCCCGGCAACTCTCCATCAAAATCGGAGACTAAGCTCGAGGTTGCTACTATAGGAAGCGCTAGTGTCACCGGGTGCAGCTGCAGGTTAGGCTCGCCAACTTTCCCACACACACAAATTGGCTAATTTGTGAGAAATACGAAAAGTGTCTTCTAAATGTACAATTATTCATAATCTCTACTTGTAAGAAACCTCTAAAGAAAGCGCGAACGTAGGCGTTATCTTTTGTAACATTATGATCCTGCTTGCGACCCGCGAACTCACGCAGCAGTCACGCACGTTTAAAGTATCGTTGGCAGCAGTTCCTATTTTAGTTCGTGTAAAGAAGGTGATGCAGAAGAGCGCGCTACCGTAATGGTCTCCACCACGTTATATGGGAGTTATAGGACGGGGGCGACCCATCAACAGAATCTGTTGTATATGCATCCTAAATTTATTCCTCTTTTTACAGTTGATGATTTGGCGCTCAACAGTTGGTAGCACGCGACGCACTGGCGCAGTCTGGCATTCTCTTGCTGCAATGAGCATATCTCTCGCCGTCAATGGTAGCGGACGGACGTTCTCCCCGACGTGATCCCGTGTTCTGTGATTCCCTGAGACCGTTAATAAGTTGTCGCGCGTTCTTATCTATTATGTATTGGGAATACAATAAACGTTTTATACTTTAAGTTTTCCGAATGAATTATTTATCATCCCCAAGAACATAACAGCATTCTAAACTTTCGTACAGCCCAAACAACTGCAAGGGCTTCAAGCTCTGTCGCCCCATATCGGACCAAAGCCCCCTTCAATGTTCGGCTATCCAACGCAATGACGTGTTGCTGCCCGTTCTCCCCTATTTGGAACAGCACTGCAGCTAGCGCGAATCCACTACTGTCGGTCTGCAGGTACATTCGTTTGTGAAAGGCAGGGCATTCGTCCACGTACGTTTGCTCAAACGCCCTTACTAGTTCCTCGAAGGCCTCTTGGCCCCTCTTGGTCCCGTTGCCACTTGCTACCTCTTCTTAACAGGTGCAACAATGGCCTTTTTAACAACAATGGAACAACCGCGTTTATAATTCATCTATTTTCGTGCGGAACTCCTATACCAGGCTATCTGCGCGTCTCAGTTCCCTCTATTTCCTTTTTAATCGTAGATCTAAGGATTTCACTCGCCACATCTATAGAATCTTCGATTTTCTCTATTCTAACGCCATGTTGCCGTGTAACGTCGTTTACTCCTTGAACTACGCTGTGCAGCTGTTATTTGCTCGCATTGTTGTTGCGACGTCTTTCGCAAATCTTCCTGTTCAATAGGATAACCTAATTTTTCGTGAATTTTCCCGTGCTCAGGTTTCTCAGGGAAACTTTTGGGTCTATTTTGCCACGAAATTCATTAAAAATTTCTCACAGTTCAAATTTGTGATTCTAAATTAGTCTAATTTGGTATTTAATTTCGAAGTTGTCTGTTTCAGTTTATTATTTGTTTCAACTATTTCGTTTCTTAGTTCTAAATTTGCCTGTTCGATTTTATTATTTAAACTGATATTTCATTGCTCAAGTTTGTTGCAAGAATTTTTATTCATTTCAGCTAACATAAGCTATATTATGTCGTCGCGAGATCCCGCTATCTTCTCTTCTTCCGGAACACGACCTGTCTCCGGTGTTGCCGCGTTTTCGCTAGCTGATTCGCCTTGTATTGCTTTTCCCATCTTACTGCAATTCCTCTACATTCTGATAATGTAGTCTCCCACGGGAACAAACATTGTTTAGGAGTCTGATTCATTTTTTTGAACGTGACATTTTGCCCCTTGCCCCGCATCTCCGTTGTAATTGTAAAATTTGGCCGACCTGTTTCTTACGATGTCGCCTTTCACCAATTTGGCCGTTTAATTATCTAAAATAATGATCATATTACTTTGCCCCACCAGAGAGTATACTTTGCCCCACATTGAAGGCACCATCTGTAACCGTCCTGTCGCGCCTGTCTTTATTACAGTTATTTATTTACCTTGCTATCCGAGCTTTGTTTATAACAATTTTTAAACTAATAATACTTCCGGCATAAGCGGCGTTGCCACTGAAAAAATTATAATGGGTCGTGGGACTGAGGTTTCCTCCTGTACAAGATAGGGAAAATGATATTTCTCATTATGTATTGGTAATGGGCGGAGAAATTATCTGTGTTTAGAACCCAAAGGAACGCCGGTGGCCCGACGGTCCCCATAGGCGCTTCCTGTGGAATACGACAGGGCTGCCCACTTAGATAGCTATTCAATTTAGTTATTGATGCGGCCTGAGTACCCTAGAGATAGTCAAAGCGGTAGGGCCCCTCGCTAGTATTCGCCGTCGACCGATTGCTCGCCGCGACACCTGGCTGTCCTCCATGACTTTGCCTCCACCTGACATGGTCACCCCTGCGATCATGATTTGCAGCTCAATGACAGCAGCCCCCAGGCGGGTCGAGGGCGGCCGCGATTTTACAATACAATAAAAATATTACCATACCACCAAACCAATAAAAAAACAATAGCCCACCACTGAAGTGGAATTAAATTTTCATTCCTCCTCAAGGATCTTCTCCCAGTCGCCGGTAAAACCGGAGGAAAAGAAGGATATGTTTTAATTTTTGTAAATACCTTAGTTTAAAAACAAAAGTGGTAGAGCCCAGTGGTGGATACCTGTATTTATTTCAATAGCCAGGAACAATAGTCATTTCTAACTTTCAGAAATGAAACATACCATAGTTATCAAAATTTCGTGAAGTAAAGAAATAATTTGTTAGTGCTAAGTTAAATTTACTACCATTCATCAATCTACTTTCTTTTATAAGAATAGCAATAGCTTTCAAACACTTTCCAACTTATGTCCAAAAAGGCATTTTCATCTTCACAATTTTAGTTGTAGGAAGACGCCGCAATTTTAAAAATGTTCATAAAACCAGGCCTTTCAACGGACATGAGACCTGCACCATTCTCTTATGCATCCTTTATGCTAACTAAGACCCCAATTTAATAAAAAATATTCTGCGTTTTTAAGAACAAAATGTTCAAAGAAAATGAAAATTGCGTTTGTTTCACATAAAATTTCGCAAAAATATTAATTATTTTAAAAAATCGAACAGTCTTATTTGAAGATATGATTTTGAAGAACATATTTCATTAAAGAAAAAATCTTCATGATTGTAGTTGTACGAATACGCCAAACAAATTTTGAATTTATTTAATTTTCTAAAAATCAGATTTATCCAACAACATGAGTACTTCACCATTTTCTTAAACGTCCTTCAGACTATATTTTAGACAAAATTTAATTAAAATCGATGGAGCCGTTTTCAGGAAAAAAACTTAAACAAAGTTGAAAATTGCCTAATTTTACACAACGTAACGCGGAAAATACTTCGTTTTTCGAATAATTGTACATGACCTTATTTCAAAATCTATCATTTAGGAACAGAGTTTATGAAGGGAAAAATCTGTATCTTTAATATTTTAGTTTTAGAAAGTCCCCGAAAACATTTTGATTTTTTCAGTTTTCGAAACATAAGGATTTTAATGGTCAAGAGACTAGCGCTATTGTCTTAAAACTTCTTCAGACTATCCGATGGCGCCGTTTTTATGAAAATGTCGCAGGGGCTTCATGTAAAGTACCCCCAAAATTAAAATATATGTTAAAATTCAAGGAGGCGTGACACCAGCCAGATCAATTTTGGAGAATATTGGCTAATCGGCTTAGCCGCTAGTGTTCGCAAACGGACAGAGACATATTGCCGTCATTCAATTTTTCTCTATGAAGGACCCACAAAACATGGATTCTGACTACATCACGTGTTAGAGGATTTGTTTTTCTAAATTTAGCAACTGGATTTATCAACTTTTTCGTTTCCAGAGCCCTATAATAAGAGTTTTTCTGCCGAAAATTTGCTCTTTCCGGGCAGTATTACATAACTTCCTGGATACCGCGTAAGTAAAAATAATCCTTCGAACCGATTAAAATTTATATTAATGAATCATTCATAGAATTTAGGGTCAGGACAAGGGTATTTTGATATTGTTGAATGCATAAACGAACAAGCGATTGATTTATCTAAGTATAAAGGTCAAGAATATGATAGCTCAGCAGTTATGAGTGGAATTTACAATGGTGTTCAGAAGAAAAAAAAAGATAAATTTGACAATGCATGTACTGCACATAACTTTAATCTTGTTCTCTATGGTGCCATGTAAGGGATATTAGAAATTCATACAGTTAACAGACTGTTTGCCGAAACGATTTATGTTTCCTTTGGTCGTAACACTAGTCGATGGAACTTAGTATTATCAACAGTGGTGGATTTAGATAAAAGGCGTAATTATCTTACATTAAAACGACTTTGTCGTAAAAGATTATCATCACAGAACGATTCTTTAATAGGTATAAGATTTTGATATTTTAATGTTTTGCGAGCTTTAACAAAAATTACATTGGGTCGGCCTGGAAGCCGAGGTCGCTGGGCTGAAGGTTCAAAGGGTTCGCTTCTCGTCTGGGCAATGGATGTTTGTGTTCGTATATCGCCCCCCCCCCCCCCGCGTTACTTACGGTGGTTTACGAGCTTAGTTGTTGAATAGCGACCTTAAATAAGTAATAAACTAGTGATGCTAGAACAGCACATACTTTCTCGCAATATTACAATGCAATCGTGTACGATTCCCGTAATGATTCATTAATCTTAAATAGAAATGAAGCCAAAAATAGTAACATGTACCAAAAAAATGTATATGAACTTTTTTGAAGAGCTAATTTTGTACAACAGACTTTGAGACAAAATCTCCATCTTAAATTTTGCAGTTTTTAAATTTTTGCAATTCTCGAAAAAACACTAACAATACCAGTCAGAAAATGGAATTAGCATCCTATTATTTACCGTCCATTATTACATATGGAGACAAAATTTAAAGATAACATTTGGAGCAGATTTTTAGTAAAAGAAATTAGAAAATTTCAAGCGCATATTATGCAAAAACTACTCGCTTTTTTTCAAAAAATTGTACATAACCTTTTTTACAGAGCTAATTTTGTACAATTAACTTGAAGCAAACATTTTATCTTCAATTTTGTAGTTTTAATTTAGTTGATATTTGTGCAATTTTCAAAGAATCGGGGATATGAACGAAAATTATATCTGCATCATTACGTCCTTCGCACTATTCAACAACAAAATTTAATCAAAAAATTTAGAACCATTCTTTTTTGGAAAATTTTGAAAATGCCCGGGACGCTTCATGTTAAGTATCACCCAAAATTAAAGTTTCAAAATCCAGGAGCTGCGACATCAGCCAGAACGATTGGGGAATATCAAATCTGGAGAAAATCGGCTGAACAGTTTTTTGCGCTAGCGTTGTGCACAAACCGACAGACGATGGTATGAAGGACGCACAAAACATGGATTCAGGGGACACCATATGTTAGATAGTCCTCGTTTTCGTTACCAGGGACGGCAGTAAGAGTTTTTTTGTCGAAAATTCGTCGTTTTCCAGCGCACGATTACAGTACATTCTCTTCTTGCGTTTGTAAGAGCGAGAAAGTTAAAAAGTTAAATTTTCTAACAAATTGTCTACAGCAAATGAAGTCCGTAACTTGAAAAAATAAAACACGTGTATATCTGTTGAAATCTCGAAATCGATTCTCCGGAGCATTACATAACTTTCTCTGTACTACGTATATTACTCCGAATATACGTACTATGTATACGGGAATGTGATAACAGTATTTGCTTAACAAAGAAATTAGCATTTCCATTCTGTTATCTAAGGAATACTTCTGTGGTGTAGTTCAGTAAAACTTTTTTTGTAGGATCGTGCGGAATTAGGAATGAAAGAGCAATGCATATTGCCCCTTAAAGACGTCACACCTCTTCCCGCCCAATGACCGGGAAATTTTGACGCAATGTAACATGGCATTTACTCTAAGACGACCAGAACGCTAAAATAATAAACCGAAGAGGTCACGTATTATTGTGAGCCAAGCGGTTTCCGGTCTTCGGATAAGCAACAGCGATCGCGAGCAAAGAGTATAAATAATTTTACAGAAACAAAACAGTCGCCTCTGGTTATAATGAACTAAGGATTAACATATTTAGTTCATTATATCTGATGTCAAAATTAAATGACATTTCTCAGCAATGATTGATTTTATTAATATAGAGAAACAGTAAAATACATGAACAGTACCAACTGAAAATTTCAATATCCTGATTTGTCTTTAAAAAATCAATTATTTTCAATTGTTTGCTTCGTACATTTTTCATTAGTAATTTCTCTACATCCTTTTTCAGAGTTTGTGCTCTCTCCATGCTTGAGTTTGCATTATCTACTGTCTCTGCGTATCGTAATGCAGTCAACATACGTCGTAATGCATAACATACGAGATCCTTTTGGTTGCGGGACGACGCAAGCGGCTAATGAAACTGATCGCTTTTCCGCGCGGCGCGGCGGGAATCGCCAGACTGTGACTATAACGTGCTTCCTGTCGCCTACGTAGATCACAACGCGCTTTGTCCAACAAAATATCAAGTAACATCAAGCTTGAAACTGAAGCAAGCAATCACGTAGGACACTGCCTTAGTTTCCGCAGTGAAACTGAATGACGTGAGGTATCCGTAAGGTCCCCATACCGTGTCCGCTAACTTTATAAATTTATATCTTAGGGGAGACTTCGATTACGACCTTAGTTGGATATTTTTTTCACGCTCCCTGGTGTTGGAATTTCTGGCACAAAGGTGATATATTCTTTTCCAGGAAATTATCCTATATTCGAGGTTCAGGTTCACTATAACCGAATCTTCATATGCGTAATGAAAGTGAAACGTGAAAGTGACGTAAGTTCACTACAACTAAGGAGTCACTATTGTACGAACATATTTGTCTACGTGACAGCTAGCGGCTGACTGGAGGGAAGGGCTTCCGTTATCGAATCACAGGTTTCAAGTTCTGATGTCACTTCACCATTGCCAATACTTATTAGGACAAAAAAAATCTTACAGCATGAAGCAACTGCAAGAGGGCCAAAACTTCTTTGGTTATGCATGGTGTGTGTTCTTATTGCGATTTATTTCTTGCTACTGTGTAAACTGATGCGAGAACGCCTATACCACGTGTCTGCCGCACGAGTATGCGCCCCACCCCACCGCAGCTGTCACATAGAAATATTCTGACAATATATCAGCCCATAATAACCAGTTGACTGATTACAGGAGATCAGGAGACCACCTAATTTCAATAACATTACCTGAACGACAATTCATATAATACACTATACTCATTTTTGTAATAATAGTTGATTAAAATACTTTAATGAAGCAAAGCTTTCATTTGAAACTAGAATAGTGTTATGCCTATTGTAATAATCACAGCAGCAGGGGTGAGTAGGTTGAAAGTGCAGTTTTCTTTTAGACCACCCCCCTAAAACAATTGTAAGGAATCAGTCATGTGGTGGGCTAAGGTTTCCCTGTAATCTTTAGGAGTAATAGTTAAAAATTCAGAAACTCAAGATGTCTTGGACAGGAGAGAGATTCTTTTTCACCATACATTTTCAAAATCACTGCCAGAATAAATTAACCAACAAGTTTTTAAATTGATTTATTTTTAAATGTCCTTTAAATAAACCTTGGAATGACATGAGAATATTACTTTATATTACCAAAAACGTTCAGCCAGCAAGTTAAACTTAGTGTAGAAACTGCATTTGCCCAATTTTATCAGAGCTTCTTTAAAAAGTATATAGTTCATAAATCATTTCAAGAATTAAAATGACATGGATGGAAGGAAAGGTAAAGATAATTTATGTAAATCATTTATACTGAATCTTGATACAAACTGAAGTAACATTTTTTAAATAGCTTTATTATAACAAATATTTGGGCTAACAAATTTTAAGTAAATGCGAAATGTTCATTTTTGAGCACCAGGTGACACAAGATAGCTGTCCTTTGAATTTGATATTGCAGCTGCAATTCTATTAACAGAAATATAGTGACAACTGCAATTTTGGTAGTCCTTCACATGAACAGAAGTTTCAGTTGGGAGATAAGAGAATAAAGCTCGAGCCTAATTTTTCTACTCTAAACAGCACACTTCCACAGAAATGAGATGTTTAGCTTCAAACAATCTATCATACACTACAGGCAACAACTGGATCTGGTAACATCTCACACTGAACATGCATTCAAAATTTAACAGATCATTTGGTAGAATATAAAACAATTCACTTTCTCATGCAACTATGTCACATCGCTATGAACACAAACTACTCCTGAATTCAGTTTCTTTCATTTCAGTCTTTTCACTCTTCTACACTGGCAAGTTTACATCATCCCTCCCATCCCTCCCATTCCACCCATCCCGCCCATACCACCCATGCCTCCCATGCCAGGAACAGCAGGCTCTTCTTTAGGAATGTCTGTTACTACAGCTTCGGCTGTTGTTAGGAGAGACGCTACACCTGCTGCATCTGTGAGCGCAGTTCTAACAACCTGCAAAAGATAGGTGTTAATGAAATTTGAAGAGATCTCATGACTTTACTACACATTCTTTTTATGCGAGCAATAATACCTTGGTGGGATCTATTATTCCTTTCTCAATTAAATTTACAAATTCATTATTTAAGGCATCATAACCAAAATCTCCTTCAGATTCCTCCACCTTTGATACAACCACCGATGCATCAACACCAGCGTTCTTCGCAATTTGCATGCAAGGCATTCTTAGTGCTTTCATAACGATGGCAATACCTATAAAAAAGAAAATATATGAATATGTAGTTGGAATAAATAAATATGTTAGAAAAAAGGTGATAAAAATATTCCAAAAAACATTACCGGTTTTCTGATCTTCATTTACAGCTTTAAGGGAATTTAAAACCCGAATGCATCGAAGTAAAGCGGTTCCACCACCAGGCACAATACCTTCTTCTACAGCTGCCCTTGTGGCATTCAATGCATCATTAACTCTGTCCTTCTTTTCATTCACTTCAACCTGCAGACAAATTTTTGCATCACATCAAGGAAGAAAAAATTATTCTTTAATACATTATGAAGTAACAGCTCAGTGAAAATTATGTATCGCTTCATAATTTTGATCATTCACTTAGCATCATCTCTTTCAAGAGAGCTAAAAATGTCAATTCCTCGGCCTTAAAATCATCATAGCAAAACAAGAAAAATATCTGGAAATATATGACAAGACTTACCTCGCTAGAACCTCCTACTTTCAGAACTGCCACACCTGATGCTAAACGAGCTAATCTTTCCTGAAGTTTCTCTTTCTCATATTCTGAGGTAGTGTTTTCAATCTGATCTCTAATTTGATCAGCACGACGATCAATGTCATCCTTCTTTCCCTTACCCTAAACAAATGTATATTATTTTACCACAAAAATACTTTGAAAATACAAACTTCCTTTGAAATTGGAGTTCATCAAAAGTTATATCTCTCAAATAGCACACACTTGATGTGAAATAGGTTTAGAATCGTTCATCACCTAGAAATGGTATTTTCAACTTGTGTGCGAGAGCAAGTGAGAGAAATTGATTCAATCCCTGATTACTTACCCGTAACATTAATGTGTCATCTTTTGTGATTAAAATTTCACCAACTTGGCCTAAATCAGACATCTGCACATCCTCCAATTTAATATTGCTGGCTTCATCACCAAATACAATACCACCAGTAGCAATGGCCATATCTTGGAGAGTTGCTTTCCTATTGTCACCAAAACCAGGGGCCTTTACTGCAGCTACCTGCAGGCCAATTTTGAGTCTGCAAAACAAATTTTGTCACACATTAACTTTCACAAATGTGTCAAAAACAAAGATTTGTATTACTAAATTAGAGGTAACAAGTGCATATATCCTCTCAGATTATTTGTAATGGTTACGTAATCTAACAATAATAGAGGTTTTAAGGACAATCAATCTTATTAAACAGACAAGCTGACTTTGAGGAATAATACTTGTTTTTTTAAAAAAAACTCAAAATTATGCAAAAAGGACATCTTTTTCACAAAATTTTAATATCTCTTTCAATTTAAAAATAATCCTTTCTTTAAAAATGTAGTTGACGGACAATAACTTTTGGAATTATCAAATATTTTGTGTTAATGAAAAACGAAAATGTTTGTAAAATTAATAGGAGCCTTTGGTGGCATACTACGCTCCATAATTCTTTGTTTTTAAAATGTGATGCCACTTCTTTTTTAACAATTTTCAAATAGCTCTAGAGTTTCATGTAAAATACTACCAAAGTCAAAACATTTATTTCAAATCTGAGATGCCAAGATATTAACCAGTCATTTGGGGAATATCCATTTTGGCATATATTCTTTGTATGAAAATCAGCTCTGTTGTCACAAAAGGGATTATGCAAGGGAGAGTGATCGGTGATTAACACACAAATTATTCACTTTCATTCCACGAACTTTTGCTAACCTGTCTTAGAGCTGTTGAACCACTTACACCCACAGCACACACTAATTTGAAAGTTCTGAACATTCAATATCAAGAAAGACCAACAGAATTCCTATAGTACTCACAAAGAACATGTGGGGATTATTAGTATACTCGTCATTATCCTCCGTCATTAACGATGTTTTTTTTGTTGTATCTATGCATCCAATTCTTCGTCATTAATGATAGCGGAATATAATCTCTCATGTAAATTAGATTTTAGACCTTTATATCATGAAGATACATTCAATTACAAAATCCAGCCAGCTGATACAACTACTAAGCTGTCTGGTAGAAGAATATTTATCAGAGTGATGCAATCTTCATCAACACTCATTTGCTGTCATTAAAATCTTTTACTACCCAGTACGCCCTGTACTTGAGGAAAAGTATTTCTTTAGTAACCAAGTCTCTTAAAACTTGAATTTTTACTGCGCTACATACATGAAGTAATGTGCTATGAATAGGAGACAGGAAGAGCCACTTTTTCTAGGATTCACAAATTGTGTATGTCATACAATCAGCATTTTTTTCAGCAGCATTACACAACTTTACTTACCTATTAACAACCAGAGTACTTAAGGCTTCTCCATCAATATCTTCAGCAATGATTACTAATGGTTTGCGTTGAGCATTTGCCAATTCCAATGCAGGAATAATGGATTGGACACTTGAAATCTTCTTATCACTCAAGAGTATCAAGCAATCCTGGAATTCAACCTTCGCTCCTAGAACAAAAATGAATGGATTTGGTAAAAAACAGAATTACAATGCAAAACATGGTGTAGTGTAAGGTCCAAAAATGCTTACCTTTGGAAGTGTTAATAAAGTATGGTGAAATATACCCTCTATCAAACTTCATTCCTTCAATGACCTCCAGTTCATCATCTAAAGTCTTTCCATCTTTAACAGTAATAACACCTTCCTTACCAACCTGCAAGGAAAGCACAGTTCCTCAAAAATTTAGTACATACTTATAAGCAGAGTGGGTCATGCAATAGTCTAAAAATTAGACAATTGAAATAATTTCAATGGTTCGTAATTGGTTACACAATGCCGTAAATTATGCTAGTATTTATTTAACCGTGCACTTGACGTATATCAGTTCACTATTTCATCCAATCGGGAGCTTGAACGTCCCCATAGTGACATCACTGTAGCAACATATAAGCTCACAATTGGATGAACCTGCAACAATTGATGTACGGCAAGTGCACAATTAAATAAATTGTACTATACTGTGATACATGCAACTCTGTCCCCAGCAGGTATCAGCTGTTGACTTTTCATCCTATCAGAAGCTTGAACGTCAGCATAATGACATTCAAGTTCCTGATTGGATAACAGCTGATATCTGCTGTACCTGCGTCAACAGCTGATACCTGCCGGGGACAGTTGCATAAATTTAAATTAACTCCCCTATATACTGTAACCTTGAATCTTGCTGGAGCTCTATTGTAAATAGTGCAGCGAATGTGGTAGTAAGCCCCTCTAATTTTGGGTCAGGATAGCTGTCAAAATTATTACTTATGTAGTTCTTCTACAGTTTCTTGTGCTTCTCTGATCCTTCGTAATTTGTGTTTTTGAGTGTTGAACGTTTGAGCCAAGACATTGATAATAAATGTAAGTTTTTTTTTTGTCTTGCAGCGCTAGGAAATTGATTTGCTGCACAATTTACACGTCTTATGTGCGATGATGAGGTTGGCCAAGCGAAAGGAGTTGTGGGATCGTTTCGAGTGTAAGTGCAGTAAAAAAAGTCCTCATGCAAGAGTGTTTTCTGAGGAAGGAGGCAAACAAGAGGTTTTCATTGTTCTTTGTGGGAGCCTCATAACTTTATGATGCAAGAAAGTTGCTTAACAATAAGTTTGATTCATTTCTATCAAAGTACTTAGTGTAATTTGAGGGAGGGCTTAAAGAGACTTCCCTCCACACTTCTCTAAGTGCAGCTGATATATGCCTTCTCTACTTTAACCTCTTCTGCATGTAACTTAACATAGCCTTAGATTAAAATGGGGAGTTTTAAAAAGGCAATTACTGCCAGAAATAAATAGTACATGGTAATTCATTTCTTTGAATTTTTATATCCAATGGAATTCTAAACTGAGATAATGAATGAGCAAATTCAATTTCACTAATTCTATTTTATGATCATTAATAATTAGAATATTGCATCCAAGAGTAAATATTCTTTAATAAGAAAATTACACATACTGCTAATTTCTTTCAGGAGAAAAGGAATTCTTGACCTTTACAGAAGTTCAAAGATACTATGAACGTATGGACAATTTATATAGAAAGATTTGAAGAAATGTATAACTTATCAAAGAAGTCAAACATGCTCAGGATTTTTAATTTTGACAGAAATAGAATGAACATGATTATACTTGTGCAGTACCTAATATAAAAATTCATCAAAAATAAAAGCTTGAACAATGTAAAATTTTTTAATTTATTTTCAATAAATTAAAAATGATTTAATAATGTTAATACATTTTACACTTGGTCCAGCATATTAAACTTCTAGTCTTAAGGGAAATGCACACTTTGAGAAGTTTGAAATCTTTTGCGGTAAAGGATCACATTCCATTCATCCAAATCAACAATACAACACAATATTTCAAAACTTGTATCTCATAATTCAATACATACCTTCTTCATTGCATCAGATATGAGACTTCCAACTTGATGATCACCATTAGCTGATATGGTTGCAACTTGAGCTATTTCTTCTGGGGTTGTTACTGGTTTGGACAAAGACTTCAAATTATCTTTTACTGCATCAACAGCCATCATAACTCCTATTAAAAAACAAAAAATATAGTCAATACTAAAAATTTCCTTCCTGGAACATGAATTCAAAAATTGTGACACCATAGTTTGAGATTTTATTTTAAAATACCTCTTCTTATTTCAATGGGATTAGCTCCTTTGCTTATTTTCTCAAACCCTTCCTTTGCAATTGCTCGAGCCAAAACTGTTGCAGTAGTGGTCCCATCACCAGCTTCCTCATTAGTGTTGTTAGCAACATCTTGGACAAGTTTAGCACCAATATTCTGAAATTTATCCTTTAATTCTACACCTTTAGCAACAGTGACTCCATCTTTTGTGATTTTAGGGCTTCCCCAGCTTTGCTCCAGAATAACATTACGACCCTAAAAAAGAAAATTAAGTTTAAGGATTTTCACATTACAAATTCATCTAATTCAATAATGTGATATTTTACCTTTGGACCCATGGTTACAGCAACAGCATCGGCAAGAATGTCAACACCCTGCAGCATCAAGGCTCTCACTTCAGGGCCAAATCGCACGTCTTTGGCATAAAACCGAGAATGGTAGAGTTGTCTAAGGGCGTTTGAACGCAAAACATTGGGAAGTCGAAACATCTGAAGAATAAATTGAGGTTATAGTATTACAACAATTAATTCTACATAAATGATTGGAAACTTCTAGTGCTCGTTTAACATTTCGTATTCATGTCCAATAATTTGAGTTATCATAGAATTCACTTACTTTGTGTAGTATTATTAACACAAAGTAAAATTTTCTCACGACCAGTAGTTAAATAACGTTAGCCACAAATCGACGGCTATATCAATGAAGCACTAAAAAGCCGGCTGAACCGAAGACCAACACGCGTGCGTATCCAACGACGACCCTGCTTGTACTGCACATGGCCGGTCCGAGAAGGCCCAGTAATAGGGATAATGGCATTGATCTTCAACTAGGTGTTAGAAAATGGCTGCAAGAATAAGAATTTATCAACATAAAATATTAATATTTTGTTTATGTTACTCTTTAATTCTATAATTTTGCTAACTATTACAAGATAATCGTTACTGTTCTGTGACACGCAAAAAATGCTTATTGAAGGGCCTCTCTTCTAGAACTTACTATGAAGATGATGCAATCATGTTATCTTCTCTCGAACTAATAATAATACTACAGAGTTGTTCTAAGTGTATGCGATTATTCTTTTCTACACTACAATTTTTTTTGCATTTTCTTTATTAAAAGACGAAAATGAATCAATATGGAATTCTCATTGCTTCTCTCAAAAGCAATGAATGTACATAAGTTAGAAAATATTAATTTGATGAGTGCGACATCTTTTGACTAATCTCAAAAATCACAGCGGACTAAATATTATAATCCTTTTGACTAGATATTTGTATTATCGTTATACATTATACTAGTACATTACTTATACAAGATTTCTGTAAAATGTTGTCGCGTTTATCGTTATTCTTTTATTTATTTAATATCACCAAGAACATTGTTGTTATTTAGTTTGTTATGTTCCGTCATAGATGTCGCGGTAGAGGAGTATCGAGCTACACGATTTTCGTCAGTGAACTTTGATCAGTTTAATCAGAGAATATTCTCGAGGCGTGAAGGCCGGTTGAGCTCCACGAGGGAAGGTGTGATAAAACCAAACCTGAAAAGTTGTTGCAAGTAGGAATCTCGCTTCTAGTTCTTTATTATCACGTGGAGAGATCTGAGTGGCTGGGACGTGTCGTCGAGTCAAAGTATACCCGTCAAAATGGTTAGTATTTATTGTGAGAGATAATTTTTCAGTTGTAAAGTACGAATACATTAGCCTGAAGTCATCCCACGAGCTTCAAAAATACACGTTCAATTTTTAAGAAATGATATTTATTACTTCAACCTAACAACCGAATTTTCACAGCTGCTAATAATGAAATGTTGAAATGTCTTATTTCAATTGTTTGAAATTTCGATTCTGCAACCTTCACCTATTGTAACGTCAACATCATTTTCTTGAATATGTAAATTAGATTGTCGGTACTGTGTCTTTTGAAAGTCATAATATACACAATATAGATAAATTAAATATTGGGGTAGTGAAAGATCAGAATGGATAAGAAGGTTAAATAATATTTTAATATTTAAAAATATTGATCTGTTCTTGAAGGAATAGTTTTGAAATTGATAGTTTTTTTATGAACTTACGTCAGCAAAGCGATTGTCAAATAAAATGTTTATGAAACTTGTTTTAATTACTTTTTATTAATATTGAAAATTAGGCAGCTGCAGCAGCAAGAAAACTGATTCCTCTCTTTGATAGAGTGCTCATACAAAAAGCTGAAGCAATCACCAAAACAAAAGGGGGTATTGTTATACCTGAGAAAGCACAAGGAAAAGTTATGCATGGAACAGTAATTGCTGTAGGTCCTGGAGCCAGAAATAATGTAAGCATGTATAAAATTATTTGATATTACTTGTAGATTGTTCAAGATTATGTAGTATACATTTCTTGTTTCCAGGATGGAAAACATGTTCCACCTACTGTTAAAGTTGGTGATAAAGTTCTTTTGCCAGAGTATGGTGGTACTAAAGTAGAGCTTGAAGAGAGTAAAGAATTTCATTTGTACCGTGAGACAGATATCCTTGCCAAACTTAATGAATAAAGTGTTCCATGTTACTGAAAAGTAATCTCGTTACAAGACTTAGTAAGGTGTAGTTGCATGAATAATAATATTGAATGAAAAAGAGAATGAAAGCCAGTGTGTTATGTTGTGTTGTTTAATCTTAGACATTTTGTCTGATTTCCACTTGTTTAGCTGTTGAGAAAATGTAAAAGTAATTTTTTATGAATAAAAGCTTGTTACATTGAAATTATTTTCCATGCATTGATTTCCATTGGAAACTTGCAGTGAATATTTGTGCACTTTTAATTTGAGATAATGAATTTTGAGGTCCAGTGTATGCCATGATTTCGTTAATCATTTAGAGTTGTAATCCATAGTCTGGAAATCCCTCCCAAATCCTCCTAGTCTTTGTGGCTCATCAGCTTAACCTTTTAACAGAGGAATTTATTTTTTGTTATTTTAAAGTTATGATAGTTATTTGCAAAATGTGTATTGTAAGAAATCATGCCATTGATTGACCAATCAATTATTATAATTGGATGTTTCAATATGAATCTTGTACATTTTATCCACTTTTTAAAACTTCCTAGGTATGTATGGTATTGTAAGTTTTTTACATTTGGACATTCATCGTACAAACAAGGATACTGATGCAGCATGTGAGTCTTCCAGACTTACACGTGTAAGTTGATACTTTTGAACAAGTGTTAAAGTATTACACATAATTTTGTAGTAATAACTTTTCTGATTTTCTATGCTTCTCTATTTACTGTATAGGAAGATTGTGGGATATCTGTAAAATGTTTTCAGAATTTCTGCTCTTTTTTGGAAGGAGTTATAATATATCTAGAAAAAAATGTTGCTAAAGAAATTAAATAAATCTATTTCCTAGTGGGATGTGAAACGTAGTACATTACTATGCTTGTTCTTTTGACAATTGCTGCTTAAATGAAAATGTCAGATTTCTTAGCTTTTCTTTTGTTTGTTAATTTTATTTATTCTATTTAACTATGCTGCTTAATAGTTAGAAACTGGAAAATGATGAATCGTTTTGTCAATGTACTTACTGATGTGCCAGACTGCATACTTAATAAGTCCTAGAGTGAATTGTTTCCCCAGATACTGTATTTGATTCAATAGGAATGTTACTTTAGAAATTTAGAATTGAATTAAAAAAGATCATAACTATTGTATGGTTTGAAGCCTGATCAATAACTATTAGTGATGATGCTTTCATTTACAACATTTAAATTTCCTTTTTTCTGTAAACTTCACTATTGGAGGCAACACTTTAATACATTTTGAAAACTTAGAACTAACCATTATGATTTCATGAATAGTGCGGGAAAAATATGTATGAAACCGCAAAATATCTAATAACGATAAGTATGTTACAAATATTATATATGCATAAGGTATACAATACATATGCTTCGCACCTCGCTGAGGCTAAAGCCTGTGTACGAACCCGCAAATCGCATTATGTACATGGTATCCCAAAACGTTGTACATTTGTAAAGAGATGAAAATCTTAATAGAAAAAAAGGAAACGATTTTATAAAGATAATTACTTAAAAGAAAAGAATGAAATTTCATAAAACTATGCTCGATGAAATGCAAATGAAAAAAAAATTTAACATATTTTCTTCTAAGTCTTCTTTTTTTATCTTAGTTACAGTATACCTTTTGTAATTTATATTTAATATAAATTACAAAAGGTATAGTATAACTTAGATGAAGGATTTCAATGCAAACAGGGCATTACACAAAAATGGGCTTCAGAACAATCTGAGGGGTTTATCAACCAGTATTTTATCATACTTTAAGTTGATAAACTATTTATATTAAAGACTTTCAAATTATGTGGAAGCAAATTGTCAACTTTACAACAAATATATTTAAAATTTCTTCAACCAATATCCTTATTAATGTCTGGAGGTTGCAAATATAGAGTTTTTGTAGGCCTTTACTTTTTATTGCTTCATAGATATTTTGTAAATAAAAGAAATTCTCCAAGACTGACTTCAACATAAAATATTTCCTAAAATCAATTATTATATTTTCTCTATAAAAGATTTCTGAAGAGTATTTTTTATCCTTTTCAAATATCAATTCAATAATTCGTTTTTGATAATCACTCAGAGGTTTCAAGGAATTAGCATAGGCTCCTCCCCAAGAAATTATACGATACATAGTGATACACCAATAAAATGCATGAAATATCATTAGATGTTTTGTACTAAA
This sequence comes from Gryllus bimaculatus, assembly GCA_017312745.1. Lineage (NCBI taxonomy): Eukaryota > Metazoa > Arthropoda > Insecta > Orthoptera > Gryllidae > Gryllus > Gryllus bimaculatus. The sequence continues at coordinate 3,749,260 of BOPP01000064.1, forward strand.
TAATGTAGTAATTTTATAAAAAATATAGATCTTAATTTATTTGCATTCTTTGATATATGGTAACCCCATTTTAAATTGCAATCTATAAAATTATGTAATATTAAAATACACTAATTTGTAACATTTACGTACAAAATAAATTTACACAATGTGAAGTAATATTAAAATATTTGCTAACCATTTTAAAAACTAAATTACTTGTTCGATTAGTCTATTATTTTTGTAATAAAGCGTTATCTTTCTGAGTAAAGATAGCCACACTACAAATTGGGAATATAATTTAATACATACCATAATTTAAACAATTAGTGTAACATTGTCTTGGTGCCACATATCTGAAACGACCAATATTGTCTTTGCATTTTAATCATTAATACTAATTTACCTCACCACATTCACTTTTCCACACCTGAAGGTAAGGTGATGAGTGCACTTATCAAAATACGTATGCAGTATAGGCATTTTATTGTGGTTTCACATGGGGAACTTCTTCTGCTTGTGATTTTGAAAGTATATTAAAAAAGTGTTCCCATTTTTAACGTTTGAACTTTTTTAATTAATTATGTGAGCTATTTTTGGGGTCTTTTATCCTGAAATGTTTTACACAAAAATTTACAAGTGTTTGATGCAGGAATGTTATTTGGAATTATGAATTGAGAAAACTGCTATTTATTTGCTTTTTGTAGTAACAAAGAATGATATTTTCAGAAAAACATTCTAGCTCATATCCTCATTGCTATACATAAGTCTTATCTTACCAGCACGAGAATGAATCTAGGCTACCAAATCGTAGTAGACAAAATACAAAGAATTATCGCTCAGAAACTGCAACATATTACACTATGGCAATGGACTTATTTTTAGAATTTTTCTTGTATTTTAGATGTCAAATATTTTTTACTCCTATCACATGAAAATCAAATTATTTCCTACAAAGAAATAAATTTCAAAAACCGAAACTATTACAACACAACGTTAATAGAACGTATTTTTGAATATTTATTGAAATATCATTATATAAATAAAATTCTATGAAATTGGTAAAATAAGATTAGCAAAAAATGTAATTTAGTGCAAAATATGTAAGAAATTTGGATAATGTATTAGGATTGACTTGATTCGCCAAGATCACAATTTTGAGAACTGAACGTAGAATGATAAAAAAATGTAATTACATGAAAATCCAGACTCTTTCATGAAAAGCGAAAAAATGATCTGAGCTTATTCTTGCTAATATTCGTAGTGCATCAGCTGGAACATAACTCATTCAGCCGTGTGCCACTCGAGCGTTGCATTAGACGCGCGTCGTTGATTAACATTGAGGAACTACCAAAGCGCTCATGTGCCGCTTCGCTTGAGATGTTTGTATAATTCTTATACAAATAGTAGGTGAAGTGCCATTTCACATACTCATTTGAAGAGCCGCCACAGCGCAACGAATTTGAACTTTGTGTCTTGCCGCGAGATGAATGTGTGTTCTTTACTAAATCACAAGCGCTCATTGCGAAAATGAAATCAGTAATGTTCCATCGCGTACCGATTTTTCTGGAAGAGATAGCCACATATTCCACTTTCTAGAAACGGGCAGACTGCTCAATAAACAATGCAGCAGGGATTAATCTACAAACCATGGAACAAAAAATGTTTGTATTAAATTATTTGTATAATTAATTGTTTGTATTAATAATAAAATAAAAACTACGAGAACGCTGAATAAACCTTAAAAATATACTTACAAGAGTGAAACTTCCCATTGGTGGGTGGATGATGATACATCTTGTAGGAGTGTCCAGCAGTAATCCGCCAACATCATTACCTTCCCAAAAAAATTTCGACACGATTTTTATTTCCGAATCTTCTTGTAACGAAATCTTACGAATAGCCAGTAAACTAAAAAATAAATATTCATCTGGTTTAGATGAATTACCGGATTGTTTATTGAAAACTTGTGTACCTGCCGTTAACTCACATTTTCAATGCTTCTTTATTCACAGGAATATTTTCAAAACAGCAAAAATTAAGCCACTTTTTAAAAAAAGAGCAAAAAATGAAATTCAAAATTACCGACCAATTTCCCTTTTGTCAGGTTTCTCTAAAATATTAGAGAGGATTTTCTATACACGAATGGAAACTTTTCTGAGGAAATACGAAGCGTTTTCAGTCTCACGACACGGGTTTAGAAAATCAAAATTACGGAAACTGCGATTTATTCTTTACTTAAAGATCTTGCTTCATCAATGGGCCAAAATTAACCCATTGGAATATTTTTAGATCTTTCGAAGGCTTTTGACGTTATTGACCATAGCATCTTGCTATGAAAATTACCTTATGGAATTCGTGGTATCGCCCTAGATTGGATAACTTCGTACCTTAAACATCGATCTCAAAGAGTAGAAATATCGTACTGGCACGAAAGAACATTATTTACTAATCTTTACAATTCTTTACCAATTGAATAAGGGGTCCCGCAAGTCTCGATCTTAGAGTCTATCCTCTTTCTGTTATAAGTAAACGACATGCCGTCGTCTATTAAAAACGGATGAACGGTTCTGTTTGCCGAAGACACGAATGTTCTTTGCAAAAAAGATACAATAAATAGTAAGATTTTAGAAGTTTCAGATTGGTTTTGTAATAACAAATTAATAGTGAATTAAGGAAAACATATTCAATCCATTTTTGAATCAGCAAGCGCATGCTCCGTTGAAAATTAATAATATGCAATTAGCTGATGTTCAGGTAACAAAATTTCTAAGTTTGTCAATTCAGTCAAACCTCAAATGGAATGTACGTATAACAAAATTAAAGTTCATTATGTTACGCATTCAGAATTCAAATTCTGTGTCTTCATGCAGCTCGTTGCGTGTATTTTGCAAATGTACATTCCCCCTGAGATATGGTATAAAATTAAATTCTGGGGAATCTCATCATGTAGTACTCAGACCTTCCGATTGCAAAAAAAAAAAAAAAAAAAAAAAAAAAAAAAAAAAAAAACCGTGATACGCTTGCAAGCCTCTCTTCATTGATCTTGGAATCTTACCATTGCCTTGCCTATATATTTACGAATCTATAATATTTGTCAAAAGTGACTTACTTAACGGTGGGAACATATTTTCTAGCAATACTGATATTTATAATTACAACACACGTCGTAAAACTCACATTCATAATGTGTCAGAATCAACAGCTCACTATCAAAAATCCACATAAAATACATGTACGTTACTTTACAACGCACTGCCAAATGACATTAAACAATTGAAGTCGGTTCCAAATTTTAAGGTAAAAGTGAAATATTTTCTGCTGCATAATTGTATCTATACAATTAGAGACTACGGATTATCAAAAAGAAAAAGGTTTATTTTAATAAAACATTGATATATAATGAATTAGTTTACATTTGTATTGTATATTTTTTTTAAAAGACTTAATATGTTTGTAACAAATATTGTTCTTCTGCTTCCGGGTCAATGACCCCCATCTGGATCCGGTTTTTGTCCAGTTTCCCTGTTCCATTGAGCAAATGCTGATATGGCCCCTTGTTTTGCTTCTGGACGTAAATGTAGCTTCACTATGCGCACTTTTTGTTGATCTCTTTTTTTTGCTTGTAATGGTAAGATGCAGAAATATCGTACTTGCAATTCGTGTACCGATGCAAATAAGTTTTCTATAACTCAGAAACGAAAATGACTATTTTTCAAATACTACTAATCTTGCAATTTTTAAAATTTATTTTTATTTATGTTAAACTTTTACCCACCTTTCAACTATTTATAATTAAAATGACGGGAAGGGATTCCGGAACTCAAAAAAACGTGCGCAATCTTTTCCCCCTACGTAACATACAGTTTTTACTGTTTTTTTTGTTGTTTTTTTTTGACTGAATAAATCTAAATCTAAAATTTAAAGGGTTTGGTATTCATCTTCCCTTATATCGTCTTTCCGTGGCAGGGATAATTTGGTGAAATCGCTCTCCATGTTCGTTACATCACGAAGATTAGATGGGAAGTATTAAAAATAGGAATGAAGGAAATGTGATTTCAGAGACATGTTACACCTCACAGACTTGTAGCAGTCCAGCGTGTGTTCCGTCAGTTCCCTGTAATTCTCTGACATAAGGTTTCTCAAGACATTGTCTCATTTATCTTTCAATGCAAGCCAAGCTGCATTCCCAGTATCTATCAGAAACTGTTCAAAGGTAATATCATTCATCCGGTCAGTGATCTGAGACCCAATAAAAAAATCAATCTTTAATTTTTGTCGTACTATTCGCAGAAAATTTAGATAGTGAAATAAGAAAACCCTGGCCATCTTTGTCCGTTTGTTTCACAAAATTCTTCATAAAGCACAATATCAGATGAAATGGTGGTAACAGCACACTGTCTTCGTCAACAAGGGATTCATGCGACACGTTTTTTTTTCACTTGAAAATTTCTCGCTTAAAGGCCACTCTTTGATTGCATATTGTTCTTTTCTTGCCCTACTAACTCAGTGATACAAGATACAGCATTATTTTGTGTAACCAGTCTGCATTCCTAGAAGAAGACTCGGAACTTTAAGATCGACAGATTTCCCATTGGTGATTCGAGTAGCCAGTGTACTTCAGGAATAGCCTCACGTTCTCGTAGGTTTCATTGAAATGAAAAGGCCGCTGGTATCGAAGGTTTTTCATTTCCGTTATGTAAGAAAATGGTTTTGAGACTACTCTTCGAGGAATCTATAAAGAGTCCATTTTTCTCGATTGTGATTCATCTCAAATTTTGTAAGCAGCACATTTATGTCACTACAATATACCAAACCATCTGTCATTGAGAAAAAAAGAGGAAAGATCAAGGGTTCTTTTTCGGAATGTAGTACTAGTGTTTGGTTGTAACAGGTTCATTTCTTGAAGGCGAGACCGAAGTAATTCTGCTTGCTTCTTTGCAAAATTTAGATCATTTTCAAGATCGTTCAATTCTGCCTGCGACAATGGCTGTGGTTGTAGTCGTGCAGCAGATGGCGTGAAATCAAGATCTTGACCTACGGGGTCTATTGGTTTGTCACTACCATCATTTGTTTTATCTTTCATTGTCCTTTCCGTTGGTGGATTTGGAACTGGGGAAAAATCAGAATGTGGAACTGGGCGAATCGCAGATTCCAAATTTGGATAAGAAACTTTGTGTTTTTATTTACATGAGATTTCTGTTAATTACTGAGATTGCTTTGTTTAAACAAAAGGAGCAACGTGTAATAAGGTCTCTAGGTTCCCTCCACAACTGTGGTACAGCAAATGGCATAGATGGGTGGTTTCATAAAACCGGTCTCTTAAATAGCGGGAGCAACATTTCTTCGGTGACCAACACCCTCATGTACTTTGATTCAAAATACAATTCGTACCATTTTATGACGATCGGGGAAATTGGAAAACTTTGAGACTTCGGGCCGAATTCATAGTCGTCACTTATAAGATAAGCGAACCTTTAAGTGATAAGTGCTTTCTCAAAATAAGTGTTCACTTATGGGCACTCGTATTTCATAGTCGTTCCTTACGACCACGGAATGAGTGTTCCCTTAGGAGGAAGGGAAATGTGACAACATGGCATTTGCGGCAACTGTTTCGAAGTTTTTATCAACCGAGTTTACACACGCACTTCATCTTGTGCAAAGGGTCTTTCTACAACTAAGATATTAAAGATGGAGATTTTTCCCTTAATGAAATGTTCCTTAAAGATATAATTAATAATAATATGAGGTCATGTAGAATTTGTCGAAAATTTGAGTACTTTTCGCGTAATTTTGCTTGAAAGTACGGGTGAGAAAGAAGGTGCTGTTTTAGCATGATTTTTTTGATTCCGATGGTACGGTGTTTGATCCCTGCAATGTTTTCCAGGGACACACGACAGGCCACGTCGCGCACAGGGTGGTTGTATTACTTGCGCAACTTTTCTTGAACGATGGATTGAAGACATTCGGGTAAAGTGGGGGTATTAGTTACGAAATTAGCCACTAGATTTCATAAAGCAATGCCAATCTCTGGAGAATCAGTCATGCAACGTTCTCAATAATTTGCGTTCTGACTTTCTCAGATGTTCGAGGTATCTCCTGTAATAGATCTTTATCTGCTTTGGTCATTTCTTTAGATTTTTGGAGAAAATAATTGATAGAAGTTCTGGTCTTCAATAGAAAATTGTTTCTATTTCGCGCCAGTGAAGATGTGTTTGGAATGTTGTCATTAATGCTCGCTGCGAGCTTTTGCCTTCATCTGTTTATTGTGTCAAAGAGAGGGAAGCAAGAGCATCGTTTAAAAAAAGTTGCGCGAGTAATATTTCCGCACTCGTGTGGCAAATCGAGGTTTTTGACAGCCTCAATGTGCTGGCAAAACTGAAGAGTGTCGTCGGATTTCTGGTAAGAAACCGCCGACGCGCTTTAGGAAACGACACTTTCTTCGAGACAGGATGTTATGATTAAACAAACACTTTCTCACTTAATACAATATAAAAAAGTTTATTGAGAACACGAGTATATGCTTTGTGTTGCCTTTGTTACGAATATTGCGTCACCTGCCGAATTCGCTGCGCGTGGATTGCGTTCATCTGCCAAGCCCTTCCCTCCCCGCCCTAACTAGACGGTCCGGACTATCCGCGAGCCGCGGGAAAACGCGAGAATGTGCCGGGTGCCTGGAGACAAGCGCCGGGCAGTATAAATGCGCCGCTGCCGGCGGCACGAGTCAGTTAGTAGAAGAAGTTAGTAGAAGACGTGAAGAAAGTCAAGGCGCGTAGTAGGCGTAGTGAGTGGCAGAGAAGCAGTCAGTCCGTCAGTGTGTCCGAAGTGGAAGCTGTCTGTGAAATGTGCATTGCGGGAAGAGTGGTGCAGCGGTTGAAACAGCAGCAGCAGTCTGAAGTCTGCAGCGGAAGCTGAGCTGTGAAGGGTGCATCGCGTAGCAGTGGTGCAGTAGGGAAACAGCAGTCAGCAGTTTGAAGTCGGCAGTGGAAGCTGAGCTGGTGGAATGGCATCGCGGTAAACAGCAGTGCAGTGGACCCTGGTGTGCGCAGTGAAGTGTGGTCTCCGCAAGGGAATTGTGGTCTATGCAGAGAATTGGGTCAAGTGCAGTGGACCGGGACAGTGCATCGACTGGCTATACTGTAGAAGAAGAAACGTGTAAATAAAATAGTGTGTAAAGAAGTGAACTGCTGTAAATAAGCCATCAAGAAAACGGAATCGTGTGTAAAAGAAAAATAATTAAGTGGTAAATATATTGTAAATAGACCAAGTAGAGTTTTAGGTGTATAATTTGTTCACGAATAAACCTTCTTTGTTTAAATATTGTGTTGGTTTTAATTCACCACGGAGAAACGTCACACCTTGTTATATATGTACTGAAACATAGTTACATGTGTACTGAGCACAGCTTACAGACTGATGTGTGAACAAAGCTTACGTACAGCGCGCAGTACGGCGACTCCGCCTAGCGGTTCTATTTGCTGAACGAACATATAACGTCTCCCTCGCAAGATAGAATTTTAAAAAACATTATACAAATATTCTTTCAAAATACAACATATTGCTTAAACATAATCTTTGTAATACTTTGCTTTGTTTACTAGTCTACCTTATCTTAGCCTTTGGATAGCTAAGGATTGCCTTTGGATTCGATGGATTATATTAAGCTTGTGTTTGTGGTTTGGCTACTTTTGGTGTACCTGGTTGATTAAATTCAGTGTGAGGTGGACTCACACTCATCCTGTGTATTGACACAACTATCGTTTTGATCTGTTTTTGTTTGGGTGTATTCTTGTGTATATGAATTTTTAAGACTCCTATTTATAAGATCATCATAACTTTCGTTGTCATTCTTAACATCATCTCATCTGTTAACTTCAAATTTCCTCAAAAATCTGCAATTTCTCACATGAATTTGGTCATTTCTATCTAACTTAACAACATATGACCTAGGTCTGTTTTGGTCAACATCAATAATGATTGTAGGTTCCCAAGTACTCTTCTCTGTTAACTGAACCATAACTTGATCATTTTTATTTAGTTCTGTTAAATCTTTGGCGTTCATATCATAATATTGCTTTTTTCTCAGCTTTTTAACTTCATTCACTTTTTCGAATTTTACTACTTTATATTTTGGCAAGAGCATTTCTCCCTTCGTTGGCAACATACCATTCAATCATCTTCCGAACAATAATTCGGCAGGAGAAGGAAGACCTCTACCTCATGGGGTGTATATATACTCAAGCAATGAAATGTACTTGTCCTTGTTGTCAAACAATGCTTTCTTTAAAAGTGACTTAACAGTTTGAGCGTGCCTCTCAATTAGGCCATTGGACTGGGGATATCTTGGAGTGCTTGTGATGCGCACAATTTCCCAGTCATCTAAAAATATTTGGAACTTTTGATTCACGAACTGTACATTATTGCCTGTGTATAGATGTTCCGGTTTACCATGCCTGAAAAAAAAAATAGATTTTACATGTATTACATTATCGTACGTAGTGTTATCATTCAAACAACCTACTTCTGGAAATCGTGAATATGCGTCTACTATTACCAAATATTTCTTTTTATTAAGTTCGAACAAATCTGCAGCTACTGTATGTCATGGACGGTCAGAAATTTCACGAGTCATCATTGTTTCTTTCTGATTACTAATTTGTCCTTATTATTAATTTGTTAAGTTAAACAAGCTGGACAATTCCTAACTACATCTTGAATTTCTTTGTCAGTATTAGGACAAAACACATTTTCTTCTGCCCTTAAATATGTTTTCTCAATTTCCATGTGGTTATAGTGCAATCTATCATGACTCGTCTCATGGTTTTGCGAATTACCAATCGATCTCCCCTGTAGATAGTTCCTTTTACTACAACCAATTCATCTCTGTAAAACCAGTATGGCTTGATATCTTCATTTACCCGTGCTTTGGAATTTGACCATCCTTCCAGAATTACTGTCCTCAGGTTCTGTAATTCTTCGCCTTTGGCTGTTTCTTCTTGAAGTTTTTTAGAGAAATATTGTAAAATAAAATCGAGTTAAATTGCGCATCTAAGTCGTTTTCCTTGACTTCAAAATTTTTGTCATCATAACTGGCTCTTGATAGAGTATCCGCCAAATATAATTGGGATCGGGACTTATATTTTACTCTAAATTGGTATGGCTGCAAGCTGATACGATGGCATTGTAGTCGCATCAGCGTTTTGTTTAGATCCTTTTCAAAGATTGACTCCAATGGTCTGTGATCCGATTCTACTGAAAATTCTTTTCCGTAAAGATATTGGTGAAAACGTTTGCACCCGAATACTATGGCTAGCATTTCTTTTTCAATTTGTGCCTACCGTTGTTGTGCATCAGTTAAACATTTCGATGCATACGCTACCGGTTTCCCATCCTGGAAAACAACTGCTCCGATTCCGTCCTTTGAACAATCTACCCACACAGAATTGTAAAACGCGACTGGTTGAGAGAACTTCTTTTAACTGTATGAATTCTTTCTGGTGGGCTTCTGTCCATATCCAATGCACATCTTTTTTTAATTATCTCAAATTTGTACTGATATCTGTCAGATTGGGTATATACTTAGATAAATCCAAAAATCTGTTGAGTTCCGCGACATTCTTTGGTGTCTGTATCTGTTTTATTGCTTCCACTTTGTGTCCATCTTCTGTCTTCTGTAATACCATCGACAGGAATAACATGTCCCATGTACTTGATCTAATTACTGCAGTATTGTATCTTGTTTGGTCTAAATCTTACTCCTCTTTCTCTAGCTCTGTTGAGAACATGATTCAAAGTTTCTTCATGTTCTTTCTTTGTCTTCGAATATATAATAAGATCATCAATGTACACTTTTATGTTTGGAGTACTTTCGAAAATTTCAGTGAATGTTCTGTGGAAAATCTCTGGAGCTATGGGTAATTCAAATGAAAGCCTAAGAAAACGGTACCTGCCAAAAGGTGTGGCAAATGTCGTTAGCTTCGATGCTGTATCTGGTAACTCAATTTACCAGAATGCTCTATGAGCGACGAGAAATGTGAAAAAATTCGAGCCAGCCATTTCTGCTGTAATTTCTTCAAAAGTGGGCATTTCATACCCTTCTCTTACCAAAGCTTGATGTAAATGAAAAAGGTCCAAACAAATTCTCACGAATTTATTTGGTAAATGCACTAAAACCAATGGGTTAACAAATTCTGAGGGCTCGGTCAGTGAGTGAAGATACCATCATCTTCCATTTTTGTAATTCAATTTTGAAATCTTCCATTATTTGAAAAGAGACTCTACGACACGGAACTGCGACTGCTTGATAACCTTCTTTTAGTTTGAGTTCTTTTAGTTAGAGTTTAGTTATTGTTAATCTCTTCTCTACCTTGGAAAACATCGTGATGCCTTTGCAAAAAATTCGATTCATTGTCAACTTCTAAGGCATCCACAGTTTTCCTTGTCAAATCTAATTCTTGTAAACCTCTCAGGCCTAAAATAGGCGCTGATTTGTCGGTCGTGCAAAAAATTACAAAATCCATTTTGTACTTTCGGTCGTTAGTGGAAACATTCAGTTTACATGAGCCTGTTTTATTACAATCAAGAGTCTTTAACGTGGTAAACCAATTGTTTTCTAATTTTATATCATTAATTTTAATTCCGCCAAGAACATACTAAAGTAAATGGTGCTAGTGCCAATGGTTTTAGTACTCAAATTCATCATTTCCATTTTCAATAGCATTTACAAATTTTGAACGACACATTTTTGCAAAATAACCTAATTTTTTAAATTGTAAGCATTCCTTACCGCCTACCGGACAAAAGAAGATTGTATGAAGCAAACTGCATCGTTGACAACCTGATCTCGTTGTTTGTTGGCTTTGTCCTGTTGACTGTACTGATTTCTTGAAGCATTTTGCGTACCTCCTGGTCGTTGTTGTGAGTGTCCTTGTTGAATTGTTTGAGCACCTGGTTTCTTCTTTGGTTGAAACTGCTTTCGAACTGCATTTACCGACAGCTGATTGGCGTTGTCCGTCATTGTCTTTATGTGGCAGTCTGCTTCCCCGCGGCTTTGGAAATTTTGATTGCCTTATCTAAGTTAAGGTTTGTATCGCGAAGTCTGTCTTTGACCCTTTGGTCGTGAACACCACTCTCGATTCGATCTTGAATCAAACGATCTTTAAGATTACCAATATCACAGTTCGCTGCAAGCTTTCTCAGTTCCCGCTGAATCCTTTGTGCACGTCCGTAACTACTCCTGACAAGGTTTTCAAGTCTTTCTCGGTTTCGGTTGCGAAATCGCCTTAGTTTAATACATCCTTACACAGATTTAAGGTAGGGTGGGTCGACACTCGAACCCGGAGGCCGGCTATTTCCTTTACTTTCAGAAGTTTGCCAATTTTATCTGAGCGACACTCGAAAAGAACGGCCCTAGCACAGAACAATAAAGGCCCTAGCGTTGACGGCCGGCCGCCTCGAACACGGCCACGGCAAGTTTAATTGAGCTTACTCTCGTTTCTCCTCTTCGCTGCACGTCACAAGAAAGCAGGGTTTGGATGGCTTATCCGGTTCTTTGCAGAAAGTTTCTTGGTCTACACTCATTTCATTTTATCTCTTCCTTTGGGAATAGAGCGGGGCTGGGGGTGCTTTCGAATCCATGAACAGGGGTCCCTATTCATCCACGCGGTCCCGACCCATCAAGAGAATACTCTGTGGAATGCCAGGGTTTCCATGGGATCTCACAGTCGCAGTGGGGCACCATGGCACTCCCACTCACCTTGGGAGTTGTCACCTAGTCCGAACCGATTCAGCGGGAGTGGATAAGCTTCCGACTGCCCTTCTAATTGAAGCCGGGGCCGAAGTGAACGTTTTGGCATCTACACGATGCAGACCTCCCCTCAGTCACCAGGGCCCACATGTGTTTGCGTATGGTGCACATGAATAGATCAGGTCTCAGTACCAACATCCGGCGTCAGTGACAGTCCAGAAAGCATGCACAGACCCTTCAACTCCCAGGTCAATCATTTCCTTCGACATGCGCGGCAAACACTTGGGTGGACTTTCAGCTTACAGAGAAGGCCAGTGAGGAAGAAAAAGGAGGTGAAGAAAGAATGTAGGTGAGAAGCGAGAGAGAAACAACACATGAAAGCCTTCTCTGCATCCCCCAGTCAGGATGTGGAGCGTCTCATGTCGATCAGAGGAATGGTTCAAAAAAAGAAATAACACTCCTGAATTTTATAACCTAAACCAAGAATTAGTGAACCAAATAATTTTCAAAACTTCCTGCCATTAGATGATACATTTGATGAATGCTGGAGAACAGTTACATCTGAAATCTCTTTTGTTTGTACTCATAGCCATTTTAGTTGATGATCAATATAATACTGTGAAGCTACAATCAGTATTGTGCAATAATAGCCCTAGATGATACAATATTTTCTAGATTGCACAATAAACATAAAACTCATTTTTATTGACTCAATATAGTGCGCATCTTTCAATGTGACCTACAGACTGTTAATATTATTGTACAAAGACCATTATTACGCAAAATATTTACAAAATTATTGACTATCTAGGGGTCGCTTAAGAGTGGATACATCTTTTACACTGTGATTTTAATATACACACATATCTCTCTTGGTAATTATTTAATGAACAAAAAAATTTAGTAATTCCACTGGGTTCACACACGCCCTTCAATCTCTCCCTTAGATCTTTAGTTGTCTGGAACGACATCCATTACAATCAACTGTATGTCATACTCTTCTACATTAATCAAACACAGTAAGTATTTTTATGTAAATGTATTTCTACATCTAAAAACAGCTATATACAAAAGTTGGTTGTCCACACAAATCACTTGATCATTCCTCTGGTAATTACTCCTGAAGGTTCTTCTCCCAATTCTTTCACTCCATTTAGTCCATCCTGAGAGGCTCTACTCCAAGCAAGTTTCACCAGAGACTGCAGCAAATGAAAACACTTGAATCACTTAAAGTATATCATATTCAAATACAATAAAATCTGTCTAAACTGGAACTGTGTTGAAAATCATAACCCCTCAACCCGATACGCATTGCTCAAGGCTATGACAGTATCACACAAAAGACACATTGTGCATTAAAACTTTCACCAAGCAGTCCGAATACAGCGAGTAAGTTATGTATTTTCAATTCAGAAGCTGTCAAAGAAGTGTTTAATTTTCATTTATTGGTGATTTCTTTCAAGACATACAATTTACTGCTAACAAGTGTGAAAGATGGACAACCTTCAATGAAACGGAAACCTCCCTAAACCGGAATTTGTGTCCCAATCGAATCTTACTTAGACAGATTTTACTGCATTTTGTTTTGTATTGATCAACTTACTTTCCAGGACCTTAACGTTACTTTCCTGTACTTTAAAACAAATTTCAATATGCTTAGAAAATAATTTTAAAAATTTTAACCAACAGAAACCTGAATGCAAATATTCATGAAATGTTTTAAAACTAAATTTGCTGTATAACTGTAGGAAACAGAATATTATAGACACTTCACAACAAAAAAGTACTAGTTTTCTGAAGTGTGTATTAATTTTGTGTTTATAAAGTCAGTTTCTGACAATCCCAATTAAAAATTAAATCTCATTACCTGAATAACAGGCATTGCAATAAACAGAAAAAGCAATCGTGCGCAATTTTTTCCACAAAACATACCAACCTTGAAAGATCGTGGCTCCCATATAGCTAGATCAGTCAATACCTTTCTATTTAGTAGGATATTACATCGAGAAAGACTCTCCCTCATCAGGGGATATGAGAAATTGTGTTCTTCACATGCAGCAGTAAGTCGGGCATCCCATAACTAAAAATGAAAAGTTAATGCATAAATTAATTTCTTTAAATCAACATCACCTATTAATTTTAAATACATGAAGATATATTGTTTAGTTTTATATAATATTGCAAATGTTGCCAAACAAATATAGACAAATTCATTACAGTTTCCTAACATATTGATAAAAAACACAAATTTCTAGGGTTGTACGGATGTGAAAGTGTCCGAAATTAGGTACATTACATTCCACAAGATAAAGAGACTGCAAATTCTCATGAAACATTGTCCTTAATACTTATCCATAGAAGTATTTTTATTTATCTGACCTACCCAACTGAATGCAGAATACAGTATTTGATGAGTTTCCCTTGTCAGTTTGAGCAGTCCCTTTCTGAGTTTCCAATTTGTATGAGCAGTCTCTTCCTCAGTTTTGAGCAAAGTTTACATGATTTTTAAAGTTCTGGCAAACGTACAATATAGTTGAGGTGATGTGTTAAGTATTTTTCTGTATTTTTATTTTTTCACAGTGGAGTACAGAGAAAGTTAAGTAATGCTGCGAGAATAACTGTGAAATTTCGTCAGATAAACTCTTATTACAGGGTCTTGGTAAGTAGATGATTCAGGTGCTAATTTAGAAATAATAAGAAATAAGTGTAGTGCCGTGATGTTACTGATGGATCCCGGAGGTGGGGGGAAGGGGCATACCCCCCAGGCTTACATCAACAATGCGATGGAGCATGAGCAAGAATGAGGTTGACATTACTTCTGCTTCACATGTTCATCTGCCCCTCTTTGAATCCGAGTATGCGATTTTCAAGAAGAAAGGGGAGGAATAAGTTTGAGAATTCATGAAGAAGGACAAGTGTTCATAGAACCGCATTGCATTGCTTTGCAAGAAAGATGATTCCAGTAACATGGTATATGGAAAACTCACATCTGAAATGTTCCACTTTGACATATAATTTTATTAAAATGTAACATATGTTGTAATAGGTAAAATGTGTCATTACACTAAAATATTTAAAAATAGAAATAGTTATATTTCATTCATAATGTCCTGTAAACTCTAAAAAGTATTTTTGAATGCAGCTATCTTGTTTCTTTAATTATACGTATTTACATGAAATTCCGTTCATAACCAATATTTCATTCCAAACTCTAATATGAGTTACATCAAGTAGTTAGTAACTTCATAATAAAAATCATGTGCTCTCTAATTCAACTTACAGCACGCATATCCTCTTTCTTTAAAGCTCTTGCCTTGGTAGCATACGCCAATGCACGATGTACTGCTCTCACAGCAATAGAATAGCAATTTCTACTTCTACCATGGAAATGCTGCAAAGAAAATAAATACAACAATAAATTCAAAAGCTCTCTCAAATTAAAAATTCTGCGAATGTCAAATAATTTAAAATGTAGTACTAACTGCTGAAAGTTTTAAAATTCTTCGTTTTCTCCAAAGTTCGTCGGGACCCCTTTTACGGACAAAGAGTGGAAATGTTCGGAAAACCATTAGAATTCTTCACTACACGTTAAGTATCGGATCAGAAGCCTTGGACAAATAATATTAAAGAGCTACAGAAATACGAAATCCAAACGCATAAATGGATCCAAATTAAAAGCAACACCACTTAATAAATATTCTGGTCCAGATTCTCGGCGTTTACATGTGTCCTGGATGTGTTCGTACCACAGAGCAAATCAGCAAATCTTCGCATGTATGTGGGGGAGAACACAACGCGTTCCGGCTCCCTTTTCAGCATGGCGTGCCCCCGCCTCAGTGCTGCTTGTAGTGGATTGGCAATAAAACACTGGTCAGAATAAGCATAGAGTACTAGCGTATGCATAAATGCCTCGGCCATAGACTAAGAACTATCATTACTCTGCCTGAAGTATTTAGGTGTAACTCTACAAACTCACGAAATCAATTTCAAAAAACATATCAAAGAGAGAACCTCAGGAGCAATAATTGCGATGAATAAATTTTCACATCTACGACAAATTTCACCCGAAACAGCAATAGAATTATTCTGATTGAAAATAACTCCTTGCGGATCGTTTGGAAACATCTGAACAAAAGAGACTTGAAAGAAAGAAAAAGTGAAATCTATCTGAAGAAAGCTATATGGATGTCCAAGTTTAAACTTTCACGACTAGTGTATGAGCTAACAAGAGGGCCGTTTTACGTAGAACTGCGATACCAAATACACCACACCTAGAAGAATTAACGAAAGAACTAAGAGATAAAAATAAAGAAATCTGGCAAGAATTTTACACAACGGATGAAATGTACACAACAGAATGGATGGGAAGAGGATATGACCTAAGACATATGGTGTCATGGTTTGCGGTGCATGGATTTCACCATAAAGTAAGTAAAACGCAGTTTTCCCGAACCAAACAACCAGCGTGTGTGTGTATCTGCGTGCGTGTGTGTGAATGGTGCAAGGAATTATGTGATAGGTACCATGTCTTACATTGCGGAAAAAGGAACACATCCATTTCCAAATTCAGCACGAAATAAAAAGAACAAATGGAGCTGGTGGCACTTGCTGTGCGGTAGTGAACGCGATAAAGAGACAGTGATTGAACAGTGAAAGTGTAACATTTCGACTTCCTCAATATTTTTTATATCAAAAAGTAAAGAGAATAAACTATGCACATTGTGCGCTTTCCCGTATAATAATAATTTATTATTATTATCATTATTATTATTATTATTATTATTATTATTATTATTATTATTATTATTACCATCATCTCTATGCCTCGGTGCTCCAACATATCAAAATTTGTGAATTATGACCACCACATGATTTTTTACACTGACCGAATTGTCAATCAGTTACCCACAATAATGTAAGAAAATATCCTATGGAACTTGGCAGGAAATTTTACAAAGAGATGAGAATTAGATTAATTCCCGACGTGTTTGTGAACGGTTAAAACAGCTTCGATTATAATTTATGTGAGTACACGTGCGAAGGTAATGTTATTGTGATGAAAGAATTTCTATGAGGCATCGTATACTTCTACCAGCAAAATGATTAGGTAAGTTAATAGTATTTTTATTTTATTTCTGTTTTATAGTCTTGTTATAGCTGAAAGTTCCGCTACTGACTGCAGGCACGCTGCTGGCCGACCATTACTCAATCTGCACGCAAATATACGGAGATCCGCATTACAAACACAGAACTTTTCGACTTAGATGCTTTGATTACAAATAATTAGGGCTATGCATTACTTGATTAGTAACATCAGCAATGTTCTTCACGATCACCGGCACAAAATGTTTACAAATTATGTCAATGATCGTTATTAAATGTACTGCGCTCTCGTCACACGCAAGAAAACTGATTCTTTGCAAAGGTGACTTAAAATTTTTTTGAAGGTTTCTTTTCACAATAAACCTTGGAAGTTGCGAGACAGCTTTCACAATAAATTGCTCTTCCACCGATAACCTTCAGGGTTGATGTGACTGATTTATTTAACACGTCAAGAACCACCCATGCTAAATATCTTCCTATTGTAAATAAATATTAACATACATTCTGATCGATTCATTCAATGTTTCTGATCGTTAATAAAATATATAACCCTTCCCTTGGCTACATAACAATTACGTCTATTCTAAACACGTTGCCGGTACTGTAAGTGGTTCGCGACTTGCTAACTTGCACGTCGCTAGAAAAAAAGAAGAAAAAAATTCCCGACGGATCCAACTTGCTGCGTTCGCGATAGTCCTCGGCCATCGCTCTGAAAATCCTTCGTACGCCTTCCTTCGGAGAGGAAGTAAAGCCGGCTGTCCCATGTTCGTAAATTTACTTGCATGTAAAAGATCAAGCCTAAATGACGCCTCTGAGCAAAATTCAAATCGCCTGTTTCGTCGCCCAAGAAGTACCTCGTTTCTCCGCTAGTTGGTGAAAGGAGCGTAGCGAAAAGCCTGATGGCCCGAGTCTCGCCAAATAAATAAAGGCTTCAATTCAATTCAATCGCTCTCGCGATCTTGTTCGCGCCTCCGCTCTCGCCCCTGCGCTCACGCTGTTTTATAAACCTACCGCGCTTTTAAGACCATTTATTTTAATGAGATAGAGTATTGTTTTGACCTGCACTTCTACTAGCACATTTACTTACGCGAAACTATAAAACAGAAATTAAAAAAACAAACTATTAACTTACCTAATCATTTTGATGGTAGAAGTGTACGATGCCTCGTAGAAATTCTTTCATCACATCAACATTACCTTCCCACGTGTACTCACATAAATTAGAATCGAAGATGTTTTAACTGTTCGCAAACACGTCAGGAATTAATCCAATTCTCATCTCTTTGTAAAATTTCCTGCCAAGTTCGACAGGATATTTTCTTACATTGTGGGTAACTGGTTGACAATTCGGCCAGTAGTGTAAAAAATCATGCGGTGGTCATAATTCACAAATGTTGATATGTTGATGTACACGCATCGACCGTTGGAAACAGGGAAACGAATACCATCACTAATCAAGAACTTTTCACTACAAACGATTTGAAATTTTGAACGAAGAATATCGCTTCATCATTCACAGTAGACCGCTGACGTTGTTCACTCACATTTCTCAACCACTTACCCTTTAAATAGCTTCTCTTTTGTCAATGTTAAATCTGACGTAGGTATAAGAAGCATTGCAATATTTTCTTTTGCCACCAAAAACATCACACGAACCCATTTCTGTAATAAAATGATTCAAATTAATGCTTTGGAAACACAATCATTACATAAGTAGTAAACTACGGCAACTGTTGTTACATACTGTAATATTCTTTCAATATTCCATTGATGAATCACTTTAATAATTTAATCTCCCAAACCTGATCTTCAATTTTCATATATTCCACCTGGTCAAAACAAAACCATTGTTTAACAATATTCATATCGTTGTAACAAATTTCAACGTAATCCACCAGCCAAATCTTAAACGAGCGAATGCAAGCGAATATTTCACATATTTGCGAACATTTGACAAAGTGTTAGAAGACAAAATATTTCGAGAACTTTTCAATTAACGCGATGGATTACTTTTAGTTTTTGTGCAATATATATTTTTATCGTGTTCGATAAAAAAACAACATTTTTCAGTATGTTTTATTTTTCAGGCCTCGCATATAGAAAACGTGCCCTCAATAAAACGAGGGCATGTTTTCTTGAGCCCACGCTTCGCTAGTTGCGAGAGAAGTGAGGAGTTTTGTTATTTTCACAAAAGAAATTTTATATCAAATTTGAATTTCCTTTTTCCATTGAAATAGTTTCTATTACACGGGAGCGAACATTCTATTACACAGATTTTGTCTACAACTCTCGTTAAATTCAACTAATGCTGGCAAAGGAATTTGGGGTAGGTACGAGCTCAAGAAAACGTGCGCATATAATATCTTGGTCGAAACCAGGATTTCGGAATATCGGAGAGAATCAAATTCTTTTCCATTGTGAAGAGTTTTGGAGGGAAATTTTTCATAGTTTTTGAGAAAGAGTGGTTCGAACGTGTTCGAAAATGTTAAGTTTCCTTATACGCAAAAAGTTATGTTTTTTTTTCAAAATCCACAGTTAGAGATACTTTGAAGCATATGTGTTAACAGAAGCATTAAATAATAAAATGCATTTATAAGAGAGATATTTCAGAAAAAATAAATTTGAGAAAAATCAAAAGAATTCATCAAAATAGCGTTTATAACATCTCACACATTGCATATAACACTTTCCGAACCGAAAGTTTGAAGAGCTCATGGAGCGATTTTTGAGAGAATTTGTTTTTTAAATTTTTAATATTGCCCGTATTTCAATTATAATTGCTTTCAAACTTACAATTATTTTAAAAAATGTATATGACATTACTCAAAGAAATAATTATGGAGAAAACATAATTCGAATTAAAAATTACTATCTTCAATACTGTAGTTGCAGGAAGACCTCGAAAAAAAAAACCCCTGCAAAATGGCTTTTTTGTCATCTCATAGAGTGCTGTTAACTATCCGTACAAAAAATTGAAGAAATATTTGAGAAAATGGCGTTTGAGCGTTTCTGAAAATTAGGAATTTTGAGCTAATTTTCACAGAAAAGTTTTGAGTTTCCCTAAAATTTGATATGTACACATTAAGGGCGTGAGAGAGATGTGAACAAAATACAGGCCGACCGAATGACAAGCAGTTGGAAAGACGGACGGAAGTTTTGAAGGAAATACACCTTTTCAGTATCAGGAACCTCAAAACTTTTTTTCCTTTTAAATCTCGAAATACTTTCCGCAGCATTACATAACTTTATACTTCGTATATGGGAAAATAAAATGTGTAAGTCGGAAATAGGTCAAAAATCTAGTCATTTCAGGTTTTGAATAGTTACGCAAAACGATCGGCAATTCGATTTCATCTTCGATCACCATGTGCACCAACTTAAAATAAGGAAAATATATGTATTTATCGCTCGTTATTGTTTTCTCAGTAAATAATATCTTCCGGAAATTACGGTTCCTTTTTGTGTCATTTGATGCCCACGTTTCCATAATTTTAAAAAAGAACTTAGTAAATAACTAAAAAAAGAATTTTAAAAATACTTATATTTTTCTGAGAAGCTCTTTCCAAATTTACAATTATTTTCTAAAGGTGATAAGTTTTATTTAAAAATTATTAAAAAGTTTTTAAGATTAGGGAGTGTTACTGATGAAGTCAATTTCATCAAAATCATTTTTAAGTTACCTTTCAAGGAATCCCTAAGCCTTTCATCATGGATACCATTAAATAACCTTGTGCAGAATGTGTATGTGTATGTGACAGCCGATGCGTAATTTTGAACAGCCTAGGTGTTATCCGATTTGTTTGGGAGTTCTTTCACATTTCTTCTATCCAATTTTTGCTGTGTGAAGTGCTAGTGCGAAGTTCAACGTTGTCAAATGTAATTGTTGACGTAGGTGTGCGACTGCGTGTTCACGTCTCTTGTGTTTCTCAATTTCATGAACGATTGTTTCGGTAAACTTATGCCGTTTTACATAACTTATACATCGACGTGATAGTTCTATCTGATATGGATGACGAAGTTTTGACTACCTTAAAAATTTTAATTATTGGCGAAAGCAATGTTGGAAAATCAAGGTCAGTGACAAAACACTTTGTTTCTATGATATAATGACGTTTCTGACAGTTGTAATGAGCGCGAAAGTAACCAGTTTGTCAATTATTGCAGCTTATTGTTGCGATTTACTGAAGATATGTTCAACCCAGAACAACAGCTCACAATTGGAGTTGATTTTAGGACTAAAAAAATTACTGTTGATGGAAATACAGTAAAATTGGCGATTTGGGTTTGTATAAGTATTAATTATGAGATTTCATTATTTCATTGTGTAGAAATGGCAAATAATATCATCTCAACTTTTCAGGATACTGCTGGTCAGGAACGTTTTCGAACTCTCACGCCCAGTTATTATAGAGATGCCCAAGGAGCTATCCTTGTTTATGATGTTAGCAATGTTAAAACTTTTAATAAACTGGAAACCTGGCTGAATGAATTGGATACACATTCAACTAAGAGCAATATTGTAAAAATGGTGGTTGGAAACAAAATAGACAAGGTCAGTTTTTTTAAGAAAAAGTTGTTATATAAATACAAATAAACAAATCATATCTGAAATGGAGTACAATATCCTTTGTGATAGTACCAAGAAAAAAGAAAAAAAGAAAAAGAAAGCTTAGACGCACTCAGTTCTATTATTTATGCTAAAGGGTGAGTGGTTTTACTACTGAAAGTTGCATTAATTCCAAGACACATGCTTACTGTATTAAAAGATTTTTATCTCGTAGTTAAATACCCTAGTCAAGATTGTAAAAGTTGCTTCCTGCTCAGATTTTTTTTTTTTCAAGAAAACAAAATTTTATTATAGAGAAATATAAATTAATATTAAAGCATCATTCAATGGAAATGGCAAATTATTCACATAACCACTACAGATCTCCAAAATCTTTCCTCTTGAGCAATAGTTGGATGAGTTTCTGGAATTTAGTAAATGCTATATATTTAACATTAAAATATTTTACAATTTTTTTATAATAAAATATTTCAATCATATGTAAATAATGCCTTATATTAATTAGATCGCTGGTGAGGTAGATACCTTTTCATTAAGATAAATAAATAAAGATTTCTGATATCAATACTTTTTATTCAGCTTATGATTGTTTCGATCGCATAGCGATCATCCTCAGAGCTAAAATTTGAATTGTTTATCATTATTTATCAATGTCTTATAAGTTCTATTGTTTGTTTTTGGGTATTCATTATCTAGTAGCTATAGCATTTAAAGTAGTGTCAGTATCAACAGCTCACCAGAAAAAATGCTTATACAATGTATTATTTTTCAACACACTGTCAAATGACAATGATTAAAACTGATACACAAGTTTAAGTGCCAAGTACAATATTTTCTACTGCATAACTGTTTCTATACAATTAGGGACAATACCGAACATCAATAAGGAAAGTAATATTGATTTCATCAATGATATTTAAAGTATTAGGTACCATTTGTACTGTATACTTCTATAAGAATAAATGTGCTTGTAACAAGTTCTGTACCTCAGCTTCTGGGTTAATGGCCCTAATTCAGTGAGGTGTTTCATCCAATTTTCCTGATCCTTGGAGCAGATGCTGAAATGGCCATTGTTTTCCTTCTGGTCATAAATGTAACTTCACTACTTCCACATGTTTCCAGTGCTACGTGGAGATTATTTCCTTCTCTAAAGGGCAAGATCGGGATAATAACAAAACCCTATAGCCGATTTGCCTTTGCAAGTAGACTTTCTTGCACAGGAGCAAATATTTTCTTATCAGTTCTTACAAAATGCTGTTTCCATCTGTATTCATAATTCAACTTGTATTTGAGTTACGGTAGGAATCCCAGAACGCAAGAAAACATGATTAGAATACACTTATCTCCATAGTATGTCACACACAGTGTTCAACTGTTTTTGATGTTAAATAAATAAATAAAAAAAAAAAAATTCTGCCATTTGTATGAAGAAATTGAGTTTTATGTTCTTTATAAGACATGTACAAGAAATCTTAATTTAACTATAAACAAGTGGCTGTGTCTGTAAAAAGTGAAATCAGATCTTTGTACATAAGAGACATAAGACCTGAAATAATTTTTTTGGTATTGTGTGGGTTTGCCCATTAATGCCCAACATAATTTTGTGTGCATTTTGTGTGCATTTTGCTAGCTCATTGTCATTATGCCGGTTTGTGCAAAGTCATTGTTGGAGCTCTCTGGTAGCATGCCTTTGCAACTTTTAGTGCTAAACCAATGTTATTTTGCCAAATTATACTATCAAAGGATTCCAAAGCACCAACCAGAGGTTATATGGGCTTTTTTTTCTAAAAGAAGTATCTAAACCTTTAGACATTAGCTGTGTATGCTCTGTTGACCATTGGTGAAGTTCCAACAATGTTTTGTGACTAATCCTCAATACAACTCCCTAACAGTTTGATGCAGACCAACCAGCGTTTGCTTTACACCAGCCTCTCCCTCTAACATAACCACAGGCTTATAGTAGCCTAGCATGGTTTTAGAAGAAGATTCGAATTGATGCAAATCTTCAATACCAGGCCAGGAGTGTACAATTTTTTTTAATAATTGGAGCTAAATCGACATCTAGCATGCAGGAATTCCAGAACTTGCTTATATTTCTGAAATGTCCAAGGTAACGTGTTTGAAATATAAATTAAATTTTATATCAAAGAAGTAGGAGTGTCAGTAAGGAAAGGAACATCTGCTGACCTAAAAATAGATCCCTGGGCGTTAGGTACCAATTGTAAGTACAAAGCTATGTTAAAGAAAACCCTTAAATTGTACATTAATAATTTTGTTAAAGAATTCACACATGCAGGTTTTCAGGCACAATGATGTATTGGTTAAAAGGATAGATTTTAGAGGTTTGCGATGGTTTTGTATATAATTTGTCATGGCCATTGAATGATACACAAGTTCTATCTTGAAATCTGTTTGATTAACTGATTTCTCAAAAGATTTAGTAAGAGTGCTTGGGGGTGAAGGACATTGGGACAGGTGCAGCAAAGGGCACACCAGGGCTGCGGGTTTGAATTCCTTGTAAGCCATGGTTGTTTTTGGTTAGGATTGTGGCACGGGAGGTATTCCCAGTCCCTTTGTATCACCTCTAAAACTTAATCTGTTCCTAATTCCATGCCCTTTCCAGTAGCTAGTGTGCCATGGTAGAAGTGGTGGGTAACTATGAAGGCTGTGGTAGGTCACTTGGGTGCCTTTAGATGGCTGCTGGGAAGAAGTGTGGCAAATTGAGAGGAGTCCCAACTACAAAGGAAACTTAATAGTCTGTTCATAGAAACTAAAGCCTTGAAGATGACAAAGTAGTGTCATCACATCACAGTGCACTGTTCTGAAAGAGTGGCATTCTGGAAATGAAGATAACCCAAGAATTAAGTAATAATGAAATGATTTGTTTGAAAGTTTCAGCAACCATTGTTTTTATCTAATATTCATATTTTGCGTACTCTTATAAAAAGAATTAAGTGTTTTTGTTGACTAGGAGAAAACTATAAAATATTGTTTTTCTGTTTTGCAGGAACATCGGGAAGTAAGTCGTGAAGAAGGGATGAAGTTTGCACGCCGACACGCGACGCTTTTTATTGAATCAAGTGCAAAAACCAGGGATGGTGTTCAGTGTGCCTTTGAGGAGTTGGTACAAAAAGTTAGTTTATACAATTTTCTAAAATTTTAATTTAATTTTCTAAAATTTTAATTTAATTTAATTAAATTATTAAAATTATGTTTTTTTGTTCATTATGAAAGGTTTGTTTCCGTATTTTTTAGAAATAAATTTTTACCACTATTAGGGTGGCTGGCTCAGTGGCTCAAATACTCCACATTTATGGATGGATCCTAATCTAAGAAAAAGACAGGGAGAATAGAGCTCTAATGAAAAAGCAACTCTTATTAATCAATATCCAAAGAAACTTCAACTTCATTGAACTTTGAACAAATTTAATTATTAAAATAAATTCAGCTACTCGGTAACAAGGTTACATCTTGGATGCATTTTCTATTGTGGAACTCATAACAATGTAATTGGCTTCAATAAAGTGCCAGGGTGGTGACATTAAAATATCATACATCTGACCTTGAAACTGTTCTAAGAATTGTTCATCTTGATAGTTCAGTGATTAAAGCAACTTAGTGTAAACAAAAAAACTGTACTATCCTGCTAAATATAATATTTCATACAGTTATACAATATTAAACATTTTTTTAAATTTGTGTGTGTGTGTGTGTGTGTGAATTAACTTTTATTGTATCATTTCTACGTTTTTTCACGTAGTGTACCCAGTCAATTAAAAATCAATATAATTCACAGAATGAAATATTTTCTAGGCAAATCGTTAAACTACCAATGTTTTTACTACAACAATTGAAATGTACTTCATTAACCCTTTAC
Organism: Gryllus bimaculatus; assembly: GCA_017312745.1. Classification (NCBI taxonomy): domain Eukaryota; kingdom Metazoa; phylum Arthropoda; class Insecta; order Orthoptera; family Gryllidae; genus Gryllus; species Gryllus bimaculatus. The sequence continues at coordinate 3,774,532 of BOPP01000064.1, forward strand.
GACTCTGGTGGGGACCTGGAGTCCCCCCGCTGATGTATATATCATTATATTTCTGAAAGCAATTACTAGATAGCGCTCATTTAGCCAGTATTCTTCAGTGGCATTGTTTTATTTATTTTGGCTCGTGAGATGTGATTTGAGGTTAATTTTTGGAATTAGAGAGGAAATGGTCTCTGAATACCTCACCTTATTGTTAATGTAAGTTATTTTTCATTCTCTTAATTAATGTTTTGTATGTATTTTGACTGTTATGATTTGTGTTACTGTATAATCACAAAGCATACTTCCCTTCCTCCAACATCCTCTTGAGTCAGAACCAACAAGATAAGAGACTAGACAAGATAATACATATGTGCGAGAACTGGGAAGAGAAAGATAGAGATAGTTTGCGAAAAGTGCTGTAAATATATAAGCTGGATTACAGAAATTCTCTGTGTAAAAATTGTTTGTAATCTACTTTTTTCTTATTATTATAAACACTGTAAACTGATTTCAAGAACAAAATTTGAAACTGTTTCTTTCATTGAGATAAATAGTAGTATAATTTTTGGGGTACCAGAGTTTATGTGCAAGTGAATTTCACTGGAATAGTTAAGGTTAAATAACCCCTAATTTTAACTTGTAATGAAACAAAACAAGTACCTGGAGTAAGGTAATAATTATTTATGAAATAAGTATCGTAAGACGAGATTTATCAAACAAGACCATTAGGCCAAATTTCATAACTTAATTGAGTATTTTATTAATTAATATTGTTCAAAGAATTATCACCTCAACTGGGAGTTGAACCCAGGTCTGGGTTTATGCCCAGTTGCTCTAACCAGTCAGTTATCAAGATGAACAACTGTCAACTGTTAGCTTCAAGATGAAGTATCTAAAGCTAGCTACAATATTAAAAGGAGTGGAACATGTTAATATGGTCTTAAACTTTACTTTATTCTACATAGTTTTCTTATGTTGCAGATCATTCAAATGCCTGGACTCTGGGAACGTCATGGTGACGCCATCCAGGTTTCAGAGGAAGATGCTGGTGCAGTTCCAAGTTGTGTTGGATGGAAGTGCAGTGTGATTTAATTTGAGAGAGATTGGTAGATAAATTTGGAACATCTAAATAGTGTATTGTGATGGGTACTCTTAAACATATGTATCAATTTACATGATACTTGCTGTTTCATATACTTTAATTTATTTGTATAATTCATCTATGTTTCCCCAAAATGTGTCGTGTCTACGGAAATATGCAATGTAAATATTTTGCATAACTTAATTTCAGAATGTTACCAAAAATATCTTTAAGATAGAATATTGTGATATGTTAAAATGCATATAGTAATTGAAATTTACTAACCAAACATATAGGTAAAAAAGGTTTATGATATAAAATGAAATGTTACATAAGCTATGAATAATTTATTTTCACATTTCTCACAAACTGACAGTAATCCACGTTAATTCAGTTTTGTGAAAAAAAACATTTAATGTGCATAAAACATTTACATTGTATTATTATTATTGTTATGGTTCTTATTACTCTGGCAGGTTAGTATTGTAGAAGAGATGCATTCTACTGTGAAAGTGTACAATGATTCTCATTTTTAATACTCTTTTGCTATTCCCTGATTTACAATGCATAATATAATAATTGCATGCCCTTACTGTGGACAGTTATCAAGTCCAGCGCACAGATGTGTGTTTGTTATAATGTTTATGCTTTTGTTAGCAATGTGACTTGTGGATTGCCATATCATCAACTGTAAGAGTAATTCGCATAAAATGTAATAAATTGATATGACAATGGCAGACTATATTTTATTACAATAATTGATTATTATTTTCAATAAAAGTTGTTTAATTTCATGTATGTATGAATATACGGAATAATGTACAGTAGAGAAAGTTATGTAATGCTGCAAAATATTGATTTTGAGATTTCTATGGAAATACACATTTTGGGGGTATCTGATACCAAGATAGTGTTTTTGTTTTTTTCCAAAATGAATATTTCCCAGTCAATCAAGCCCCACATGAAGCTCTGAGATTTTGAAATAGATTCTTGGAGTTTTAGGAATACTTTTCCTAAAGCCCCTAGGACATTTTCAAAATTTTCACAAAAACGGCTTAAAATTTTTTAAAAATAATTCTTGTGGTTGTTGCAGAGGCTTCAATACCCCCAGAAATTATTGAATGTTTTTCAGAATCGTAGAGCTTCAAGTGAGGCCAGATCAACAGGGGTGTATTCAGTTTGAAAAATCCTTGTCTTCGTTTAGGTGGTCTTACTGTTGTTCACAGACATAGGTTTTGAAAAAAGCTTCTTTTTCATTGTCAAGTACCTCGAATTTCTGATATCTGGCTACATGTTGTATTAGGGGTAATAGTTTACTACTTTATTAGAACAGGATTTATCCACTTTCTCTGTATCAGAGCCACACAATGTGAGTTTTTCTGTTGAAAAATTGCCAGTTTAGTATTACATAACATAATTAGTATTACATAACTTTCTCTATACTACGTATATATGTACATATACGAGAAAGTAAAATGGCAACCAAAAAAAAGTTACAATAGTTATTCTTTGTGAAATAATTTGAAAAATTCTCATTTCTTACCAATTAGAATAATGATTTACAAATAGGTGTACTTTCATGTAAAAGTACAGAAGGAACTTACTATTATTAACCAATGGTGAAGCTGAAAGGTAATCTGGGAGTCTTAGAATACCCAAATTATTTTTCAATGAAATCTGTTGTTATGCATGCCTCTTTCAACATTTGTTTACTGAATTGTTAAAGAAAATTGTTTTTGACTCCTTTCTCCCTGCTTACTGGAGAGAGAATCCGCAAGGCCTCCGACTGAGCTCGGAGCGTGCTTGTAAATAGACACCAGCTGTCGTTTTGACTCATGTCCACAAGGGGGTGCGTTTTATCTCCTTTCTTGCACTTTGTCAGAGGGCCTAGGCTCCCAGTATGCGCAGACTTCTACCACACTGCACTTCCTCACCCTGGCCTGTAAAG
>BOPP01000064.1:3777569-3793849 GCA_017312745.1 Gryllus bimaculatus
TACCAACTGACAGGTGATCCGCCTCGCCACACGAAACAGAAAACTTCGCGTACCTCGCAGTGTTAGTATTATTGACATTCCTTGGCAGCGACGTAAATTTTTATTCTGTACGCCCCTCGCTCATCCACGGAGCCAGCAGGTGCACGAATGGACCGGACATTTGGAGACAATGTGAAACATACTCGAAGACAGGTGGCAGCGTAATATCTTTCGGAAAACTTAGTGTTGGAAATCAGATTCTCAAGGCCCCCGTGTGATAACATCGGTAATTATTCCATTTCAGGACCACACAATAATGCCGTTTATCTTGCTGTTGTAACATGTATATTACATACTTGCTCTACACAAATGACAATTTGGCTGAGACACCACCGAAAAAAACGTCTTAGTCATAAGGAGTTAAAAATTTTCTGCTTAAAATTAGCAAAGCTTATTATGTTAGATTAAATAAATCAGAAGTGCATGTCATTTGCTTCAGAAATAACATATAGAGGAACTTCCGCTTCCGTTGACCAGACGTCTTGGACACGAGGGTCATTGAAAAAATCAACTTGGTGTCGTGACAGAAAGGGCTGTTAAGAACTTTCAGTCGAGTCTGGTCATTCCATCCCTCCCGGCGTCTTTTCTGAGCACGCGACTGTATAGACTATTGCGTATTTTTTTGAGGTGGGGAGTAAAACTGTGTTTTAAAATTGCATTTATAGTATAAAGAACGCCGTCAATTTTCTTTCGTGAATATGATATAGAGCCTACATATTAAATATATTATTTTTCATCTGTAACAAGGACTGCATGTGAAAAACATTTGAATGGTAATAAGTTGGAATGAAACTAATTGAACAAATCAGAACACAAATAATTGCTTACTAATTATAATTCTCAAATAGTGTTTGAGGCAATCTCTGATGACATCGCAGCGTACGCATAGCGAATAGGATATAGATAAATTATACACTATTGGAATTCACACTAACTTACCAGATGAATTGTACACCACCACTACTAATATAAAATTACGAGAAAATCGTGTTCATGCCAGTGGCTAAAAGTAAGAGAGACTATGCCATCCGCAGTAGAGTCTGTGGGTCATGTCAACTCCAATTGTAGGAGCCAACTGCACCCCTATGGATGCAGAAAAGCACAACACGCATGCGGGCCATGATAAACAGGCAGAAGCCACTATGCGCCGCGGTGCAAAGTTTTTCCGTAGAATCAGACGGATGACCCAAACCTGATGTAGTCCTCGTGCGGCGGTGAGTCTGCAATTATGGGGGACTTCCGCGATGGCGCCGGCATCCAGTGACAAGAGTCGGAAGGAAGACGGAAAGAGAACGAACAATATGAACCAGTCGCGCTCGTCTAGGCGTGAGGTGCTTCCGCTGGCGGTGGGCCCTCGGCGAGTGGAGTAGGGAGCAGCAACGCGCGCGTCCAAAAAAGGTTGCCTTCGGGCCCTAAACCAAAAGCCCTTAAAGAACGCATAATATCCATCCCCGGCGAGCGCAAGTTGCTTCTACTCGCTGTGTGACACACAGAGTGAGTTTCCTTCGCTACGATTTTTGCCCGTTCTGCGCAGCCAATCAGTTTGCTGGTCCTATATGTAAATAAAAAAAAATTGAAGCCGTTTTATAAATTGTCGTTTGAGTTTTCAACAACCCTTTCAGTGGCAGGGGTTCCCAACCATGCTATCCGTTGTAATACTCCGCATCTAACGTACTTTTCTCGATATACTTTTGCGAATGTCCGAAACGTGTATGAGAAAGTGAAAGATACCACGGCAATGGATTGTAATATTTTCAAACGGTTTCTTTGCTTGTAATAAAAAACAAATAAACCAATAAAATACAAGAAAAAATAAATTAATTTCTTAAACACGTCACATGTTCTTCATAATCATGATTAAACATTAAATGTCTCTCAGCATGCCTCTAAAAATTTTAACACATTTAAGTTTCAGAGGTCACGTCATTTTTTACTTAAAACAACTTATATGATAACTTTGTTTGTTAAATTATAATTATATTCTATTATTATTATTATTATTTATTATTATTATTTCAAAATGATCAGAGTTCTGTACTGATGTGGTTCTCGAGCATAACTTTCTATTATTATTAGTTTGAGAATTATTGCCCTGCTTACACCGAAACGCCAAACTCTTGAAGTCCCTATTGTGATTGGAATGATTCCTTTGGCGAAATAGTCTCAGATCTGTAGGCACCGACATTGAAAGTTTCCGTCTTGCTCTGGGGTCACAAACACTGTACATGTTATTCTTCAGCTTTGCTGGTTAACGGTTATGCCTGGATCTGCGTAAACGTAGATTTCACGTAGGCTGGTTGTTTTAATCAATATTTTAATTTCTCGAAAACTACACTATGCTTTTATTAATACACTCAGTTGATAAACAGTTTCTTCCATTAATCATTGGCAAATATATTTTGCCCCAGAATCTGGCAATGAGAGTGATCAATGAAACAGGAAATTCGGTTGTTTCTTATATGTTTGTTTATTCTTTATATTGCATCAAGTTGTTTGTGTATCTCGTACAAGTGTTTTTTCAAAAGGATTTAATATTTCACTATAAATTATTCCAAACAAGATCTAATCGCATCATAAACTTGTGCTGTTTGAAAACTGCTGATAGATAAATGTATTCTGTACCAGCAGACCGATTGGCAAGTTTTAAAGAATATCTTCAGTGCACAAGAAAGTGAACAAGACAATACGTACTTTTGTCTTAAGTTGTATATTCTAACACCGCTTGTAAAATACTCTCCCCTTGTCCTGTGTCTAATAATAAACGAGACTGTAAAGGTACTTTCCACGATTTTGTAAGCACACAGCTTCCTATCCGCGTAAAATGTAATTAAAAAGCGAACTATTTTTTGAAAAAAACTTAAACATTTTTCCCTTCCATAATTCATATAAAACCCTCCCAAACTAGAGATCTATTTCAACTTTGCAGGACCACAAAGCCAGCAAAATTGGTCAGAGGAAAAACAATTTAAAAAATATTTATACTAATGGTTTAACCGCGTGCTATTTGGATAGTAATTGTGTTGCACAACTTCCTAATATACTTTGGTATCTTTTGATCACTTTTTTAGAACACCATTTAATTGACATTGTATTAGAGGGAGACTATCCTTTCATCCAGAGAAAAAAAATTTTAATTCGTGGAACATTTGCGAAAGTTAATGCTGCAAAAAAATAAACATGACACAATCTATAACCTCTTTTCGAGGTTTAAAACAGTTTTTTAAATGTCATTTTTCTTGTGCACGTACGATAAATCTTTCATAATCAAGACAATTACGTTTGCTTCACCAACTAAAATAAATTTTAAATTTAATTAAAGTAGTGAATGGAATTGTGATGGAAATAGTAATCATGATGAAATGAATCAATAGAAAATATGATGGAAATAAAAATCAACGATTCACAATTACGTCAGTACACTCTATCTGTAACTACTATTGTCTATTCCAGCGCCGCCCTCGTACGAAGAGTGTGTCTCGGGGAGAGCAGACATTCGCAGCGATGACGACAGCAAAGATCTGCAGGGGAAAACGGATTTCGCGCCTCGATACCCCATGTATCGATTCCAGTGATTTATGTGGTGGGGATGGGACAAACATTAAGTCTTGTTGTATCTGAATCCTAGTAGGTTCTCGAATCTCGCTTCTAAATAAATCTTTCAAGGAAGTACTAATACAAATAAAATACTCCCATATAATTATTCAACAAATCAAACATTTTTTCTAAAACAGTCTTCAAGAATACTGCAATATCCTGGTTTAGAATGTACTACAGTTCTTTACATTCCGATAATATAACAACGTTTCTGTTTCAAAACGTAAAATGTGAATAGCAGATATTTAATGTCGCGCAGCCTCTTCCTTGGAGCCTTGCTGGCGCATGCCGTCAGCTGTCTTAAGCGTCGTACGGAGTATGATAATTCAGTCACGTAGTTTTAGAACAAAGGGACTCATATGAGGATTTATTTGTTTTTGAATTTCCCGCCGTTCAGAGCATCTAACAAAACCATCTATACGCCTCGAAAGGCCGGATGCTGTGTAGCTTTCTTTCAATTTCTGCGCACATTAGAAATTGTTAATAAAAATAACGATATTAATAATTTATCCCACAATTTAAGAAATTGCTGCAGGAAAGGAATCAAATTATAGATACGTTCTTTACAGTATAAACATTCAAGAATGCTGGTGACTAGAACACGTTTTCGATCCTTGTGTGCCGGTAATTATTTACTTCGCAGTTAAACAGGTCGGTAAACGGTGGTTGGGGCACTGTCTGGCATACGCTCTGATAGATACTTCTGTCACGCGGTAGAGGCAACAATTGAATTGAATTTGCCTTATTTTACGTGGCGAGACTCGGGCCATCAGGCCCGCTCTTCCGCCTGACCACGCAAATTCCGCTACGCTCCTTTCACCAACTAGGAGAGAAAGGAGGTATTTCGTGGGCGAGAAACAGGCGATTTGAATTTAGCTCAGAGGCGTCATTTAGGCTTGAGGATCTTTTACATGCAAGTAAATCTACGAACATGGGACAGCCGGCTTTACTTCCCCTCCGAAGGAAGGCGTACGAAGGATTTTTTCGCCCTTAAAAATCCACGGCTTCGATCGGGTTTAAACCCGCCAACTTAGGTACAACAGTCCAGTACGCTAACCGTTACACCATCGCCGCCGCTGTGGCTATCGTCTTTCTACTGCACACTTCAATATTGCCATAGAATAGTGGCGTTGTTTTGTTTCGCACTCGGAAATCAAAACCGGTTTTTGCTTGATAGAAAATTTTTGTAACGAGAGAGTGTGTCTTCTATTAATGATAAAGTGCATTTATGTTAGTAGTAGTAACTGCGTTAAAGCGCTACTGCTGTATAAGACATAACCCGTCATTGACACCAATGATCAGATTTAAGACCAAAATATCTAATTCAATAGACTATGATACGAAGATAAAGGAAGCAAATGTAATCTACAAATATATTTCAATTGTGTGTAACTGGAAAACCGTTCTTTCTAAGTCCCTTATAACCCTGTTTTCGGGCAACCAAAGGCATCAGAGTTTTGTTTCTTATGCCGTAAAAACTTGAATGTTCGAAGTGGAGCTGTGAGCTGCGCAAAGTAATTTGAAATAGGTAAATCCTGTAAGGTAATTACTTGAGTCAATAAAATAATTGAAAGAAAATAAATATACATAATAAGGCCTTTCTGAACTTCTATTGCAATATGTTATGTTTAACAACTCTCTATGTACTGTGTAACCCCGTCCTATTCTATCTTTCCCTGCCTTGTCCTCCCACCCGCCTAGCTCCACCTTCTCCATAAGTAAGAGGTGGCTCAGTGCATCAGCTGACATGACTGCAGTGCCTCTGATCGGGAGGTTCTACGTTCGAGTCTCGACAGTGGCACGATTTTCGACTCTACCTTGTCAGCTAGATCGAATTCAGTCGCTGTCCAGAGGAGAATTCTAGCGGCCGGCTGCTCGAATCGGCAGTTTTCCGTGCTTTCTTCGATCAACACCAGACGAATGCCGGAGCAGTACCCCTCGGACCGCGCGCGATCTTTCCTTCCTCTTCCGTATTCAATCCTCACCCCTTACACACACGCTATGCTATCACACATTCCGGGAGACCGGTCGGGAGAATCATCACAGTACTGGCACAAAATAATAATACTCGGTTAGGAGAATGTGCTAGTACGATTATCATATAATTATCTGAAATTTTGCATAGCTGTCTAGAAAGGTGCCCTTTGTAATCATTGCCAGTTTAACGAATATTTTTACTACAACTTTTAAAGTTATTTTCTGCCTGTTCGACTGTACAAGTCTTTCGGGGGTTTTAAAAATTAAAATTATTTGACTTGTTAGAGTCGGTAACTCGCATGTTAAATTGTCCTTAATTGTTATGGCAGAATAGGAATTTTCAGTTATGGTTTAATTAGTTATTGACAGAATGTTTTTATATTTCATATTGTGGAAGTGTGAAAAGGAGCGGAAGTAGTGTGTCGGTGGTTGAACAACCTGAGAAAGAGACTCGCGCAGTACGGAAACAAATGCGAGAATTTGATGAGTCTCCTCTGCTCGCAACTCGTCCAACCCACAGCGTATGAAAGATCACAGAATGATCCACGGACGCCGGTTTGCCGACGAGTCATTCCGGATGAAGGCCGCAGAACTCACGAGCATTCACCATGAAATGCAGTCACCCTGGCAAAGGCCTCGTACCGGCAGAGTTAGCATTAGCGTTGTTTCTTCTTCTTGTCAGTCAGAAAAAAACTGTGGGGGTATTATGGAAAGACGTAGAATATGTGCACTGTTTCTTGAGCTTCGGGATCTCACATCTCTGCTATAACGAAAATATATGTAACGTTGAATTATGAACTCGTGTAGCAACGAGCGTTCTTGGGAAGAAATGATAAGGAAATATTCAATCCAATGTAGAAAAAAATTTCAAAGGCAAGTGAGGTGTATATTTTGGCTATTCTCACTTATCCTTCTGTTCATGACGGAAATCGGTTTTCTGCAGCAAGAAGCACTTGAGCACGACTATTTGAATCCCAACTGAGCTCAGGAAAACGTTGACAGGTAGTGAAACTACATTTATGTCCAGAATCAAAACAAGAGATCATATCAGCATTTGCTCAGTGGTTCAAGAAAAGTGAAAGCAAAAACTGATCAAGATGAGGGTCATTGGCTCAAAAGCTGATGTACGATACTTGTAACTCGTATTTTTATTCTTTTAGAATTAAACTGGTCTAATGGCAATTAATATATTGAATATCCTTGATGTTTAATTTGTATGATCAAACATATTTTCCCTTTTTATTCTGTATAGTTTCTAATTGAATAGAAACACTTACGAAGCAGAATAGTTACTTTTGATACGAATGGCAAAAGTGATCTTTTACTTTGCTAGCAGGAAAGGTTGCGGCATGAGGCCCATCTGTTGAGTAAAATCTCTTTTATCACGTGTATCATACACACTGTTTTTAGATAACCTTACTAACTTTCATTTTATTTTTATTGAAGTATACAAATCATATAATGATGCATAAAGGTCAGTAGTAGCTGATGCTGTCAGAGCGAAATTATTTCGTTCCCTTTGCTACATTTATTTCATTTGAATACTGTTTCACTTCATTTGAATACTTGAGAACTGTCTCACGTTTTGCACAAGTACTAAAAATTGAACTTTTAGCACTCTATGCGTACCATTAAAGAACCACTTTTACTATCGGCTGTCTACAAAGATGTTTCTTGGCCTTTAAACTTCTGTATCGATTTAATTTATTTATACCCTCAGACAATGGGTTGTAAAACAATGTACGTGTATGTGTATGTGAATTTTCGTAGCGATCTGTTGATACTGATATTTGATGAAAATGATTACTATGTCGAGAAATATAGTTAGAGATAACTATATTGACCGAAAAGTCATTTTGAGAAAAGCAGCTGATTCGTAATTCAAAAAGCAAGACAATTATGGTGCCTAGCTTAATAAAGAAATTCTTACAAGAATCACGTGAATGGGATTTGCTTATTATTTATACAATTATTTTCAGAAATCAAAAACACACGGAGCTATAAAATGTGTTATTCCAGAATATTATTTCATATCTCACGCGGGTACGCATCACGCATTTGAGTAAATGTACATAAAAAGAAAGTATACTTTCTTTAATTTGACTGGTGCTTGCTAGGTAGCATGAGAAGTAGAATCATCAAAAGGGAAGAGGCCAGAGAGAATGGATAGACAAAGAGTATGAAATAGAGAATACAGAGAGATAACCTTGTAATAAGGGAGAGATCTATTGTAAAGAATCATGTTGTGTGAATTGAGGAGCAGAGATGGTAGTTAACCTGAATTGTCGTTTCTTGTTTTACATCTAAAATTGTGGATAATGGTGTATATAATAGTTGAATAATGAATAAAATTTCTTCTTTGTTTACAAAAAAAAACATTTTTGTTCAATTAATTATCCTACACAAGTAATTGTATTATATACATATGGATCAGAATGAAAGCTGATTTAATTTGAAAGAATTCTGAACGCGCACAATAATAAACTTACTTTTGTGTTAAATTCTTCTAAATGAACGGTTCATTTCCGGCTTCTCTGACTTGAGAGACCGACAAAGTTTATTACCTCAACATCAGTCAATGGTATATTTTCATGTTCAATGTAGTGAAAAGTGAATTGTTTATAGAGAATAGTTATTCCGTTTCGAATCGACGAGGGCATATTGTTTACATATAATAAAAAATATTTTTGTACTTAATTAGTATTTAGAATAATAAACTCTGTATGTGACGTAAGAAGAAGACAGGGTCTGAAATTGAACCTGCGGGACCTCATTCGAAAATTGCAATGAATCGGAAAGGTGAGTGAATAATGTTTCTTCATTCCAGCATAGTATTACTACTTTCTGAGATAGCTTTTTAAGAAACGCACATAACCAATCTATAGGAATACCACGAATTCCTTGCGAAATAAATGTTGATAGTAAAATGTTATGATCAATGAAGTCAAATTCTTTTCGAAGTTCTAAAAATATTGTATTAATGCTTCATTGTGAATTATTGGTCTGTCCGTCTTCCCTTACCCTTCCGTCTCGTCTTGACCGTTTATCTCGTCTCGTATGGTCTGTTATGTCTCGAAAGTTTTTAGTACTCCGTCGTTCAATAAAAATATTGTAGAAATTTTTCTTCAAATAAAATTTTACCTTTAAAATTAGTGCTTTTATTTTACTGATTGCTTGTGATTGTCTTCGACATGAAATTCGATAAACACAACATATCTTACGGATAGGATCATGGTTACGAGCGTCATGGAAAGACATAGAGGTGCTAATGCGTATCATATCCGGATTCAGTCGATGAGCTTCCATCGCCATACTGGCAGGAATTTTAAATGCAATCACATACCAAAATTATCACGTTTTCACAAATCATTGAAACAGATATCAAGCATTTTTTAAAATATTGCATCTTTTATTTCAATTAGATCTTTATCGTGTTATTTTTAGTCGGTCACCCTTGAAAATTGTCACTTTATGCAGCTTTCAAAATGATTCTCAACACTTATCGGCCTCCATGCAACATAGCGGTTAGCGTCTGGTCTGGCTTTTCAAACGAAGTGCCCGTGCTCTGATCACCTGGTTCATGGCGTTAAATGGAGTTGCGCAGAACGAGCAAAAATCGGTGCGCCGCACTGGCTCACCAAGGTCTTTCCGTCATGGTTGAGAGGAAAATATGAAAATAGATAAATTATGTTACACATTATCTTATGGAGGGAATTATAGAAGGAAATAATGAGAGGGAAATATGAAATCATGTTATGAGAGAGAAATATGCAATATGTGTCATGTTAACATCTGGTTAATTAGTAAATCTGAGTCATTAAAATAGGGAAAAACTAAAATCGTTTATGTACCACAGGCGTTAACTGTTCTGGTGATTTCGGGCGACAAAAAGCCCTCGGGTCAAAGGCACTCGGGTATTCTGTCGCCATTCAATTATCAGAACCCTTAAAACGTCCTTGGTGCATAAAACCCTTTAATTAATATCTTTGTACTTCGCGCTAACATATTCGCACTGCATTGCATACTTTTTACAATCAGAACCAAGGTGTCCAGGCGTCCCGTATTACCCGGTACCAAAATGTACCTTTTTTGATAATGGCATATAATGCCATGAATACTTTTAAATTTATCATAATGTATTCCGTTTTATTCCGTTTTATTTGCATTATTTTATAAAAGAAATTAAATGCGAAGTGATATTATGCTTATGTGCCACGTAATAAGAATGTTAAGAGTCAGTTGTGGTTTCCAGGAAGGGAAAATGCAGCTATGGCGTCATTGGAACTTGTACATTCGATATGGTTATCGAGAATTTCTCTAATCCAATTAAGCTTCTGAGAGTTTCTTTGTGACTTGGCACGTAATCGAAATTAAGAAATACCGACCTAGTCCATAATTAATGAAAGTGCAAATGAAACCAATGCGTCTCTTTTCTTTATTTTTTAATGTTTCTTTCTAAGGGATTCTTTGCATGAACTGAAGCATGAACTGAATTCTACTATATAATGTAAGTCATACATATATGTATTTATTTAATATACATTTTGCATATACATAATACATTTAATATTATTTTCTAAACCTAATGACGACAAAATATTTTTCAACGCCAATTCTGCCAATTTTATCGATGTGACAAAGACTGTCTGGTTTTTAAAATATGGACACCTTAATCAGGACTCTTTATTTTCATTATGTCAAACTCAGCGATGCGCCTTCCCCACATGTGACAATTCTCTGTTCACTTTAATTCCTCTTCACATCTGTATTTTCGGCAGGGCCGCGACAACCCTAGTACATGCACCTCACAAGAGCAGTATTTGTGAAAAGGTGGCAAACATTTCGACATTTTTTTAATATCTGCATTATTTTTAATTTATTTTATTTTAAATTAAATAATTTATTCTGTTATTTACAAGTATAAAATTTCTTACACCGTTAAATTATGGGTCGAAAAAATAAATACACTTGTAATACAATTTTAGGAGATTTCATATAATATAAAGGCTCCCACAGATTAACGCGGAAGATCCACAGCGGGTGCAGCGCGGAAACGAAAGCTAGACGCTAACGCGGAAACGAACCCGCTAGACGCGTTGACGAAACCCGCGAGATCGTTCACACCGGAGCGTCAATGACAGCTGGCGACAGTTTTCCTCATCCTAAAGAGGCAAGGGAGCTCGAACCAGAGGGGAGCAAAGACACCCGAAAGTGGGCGGACTTCCACGAAGCTCGAGTGGAAGCGGGAAAAATGCGTCCGACTGCGTTACAAAATCCACCGATAAGAATGCGCTGCTAATCCTCTGCCGCGACGCTCGCCTGCCGCGCAGGTCTGATCGTCAGGCAACACGTGACGCGAAATTTCCACTCCGGTAATTCCGCGTAGGCTGAGGGGAGGGTCTTCCACGCCGATCTGCAGGAGCCTTTACTCACGAGGCATCTGTAATATCGCCGCTGGACTCTGACTGTGAGTAGCCCCATTTATTACGTCCACGACGTTTTGCATACAAGATTTCAGATTCAGATGATTCAGAATCTTGACGCTTGACTACAGTCGTTTAGGTATTATCTATAATATAAAAATGGGGTGAATACCAGAATTCGAAGATTAGAACGCGAAGGATGTAGGTATTTGTAAGGCTTAAAGCATTCGCGCACTAGCCCACATAGATCAAGTAATTCTCATTGTTCTTGGTAATAATCTATTAAATAAAATAAAAAATAATATAAAAAATGAATGGGCAAAGTGTCGTTGTAAGCGCATTAATCACAACGCCCTGGGACCGAATTTGGGCAATTTCTTTTTTAAATGTTCGTTGAGGTTCAAGGATGGTTTTAATCGTCGGAAAAATTTCGAGATAATGTGCCGAAAAACTAAAAACCAGCTGCTTTCTTTTTCCCATACCAAACAATTTTTCTAACTAAAATGTAGATTCAATTTGAGCTTTATAGCTGTTGTATAAAGCACTCATTGTTGTTAGTAGCACAAGCACTCATGGTTGTAGGTATGTTCCTGGTTTAGGTATTAAAATATATATTAATAAAGCAATATTTATCTTGACTCGGCGAAAACAAAGATATGAAATATAATCAGTCTGTGTTCTTAGAACGAACTTTAACATCATTCTACCACCGTCGTACTCGTTAAGGTTGTCTTTGTCATAAAATGTAGTGAAATTCAATGTGAATGCTGAATTTGTTTCCGAGAATATCGCATGTTTTAAAAGACATCCCCTTTTTGAGGCCAGTTTTATATGGAACGGAATAATTATTCCTAAGACCAATGTATTTGTACCCCCTTAAAGACAAACACCCCTCTTCCCGACCAACGACCACGAATTTTTGTCGCAATGTAACATCGCTTTCCATTTTACACGACCAAAAAACCTCGCACCACGTTTATGTACTACTGTGAGTCAAGCCTTTTAATTTATTTACTACTGGGGGTCAAGCCCCTTTTAATTTATCGTGAAATATCACGTGTGCGATCGCTGTTGCTTATCGGAGGCCTTCCAGGAAAAGTAAAGAAACCAAAAGAAACTATCACATTGTAAAGTTGAAAGATAATGTCACACAAGCAAAACAATAACCCTGGATTATTGTAATATAGAAGTGATTACTAAATTAGATCCTACACGTGAGGAAAAGAAAAAAGATTGAGATGAAGATGGCAGCACTGCCATTGAGTCGATTGCACACGTGGAACTTCAAAGTATCTCCAGCTCCTTCCTGTGAACTTGGTACTCAGAAACTGACAGGTTTAAAAGGGGAAACGGAATGGTTTGGTCAGGAAAATGTACCACTGATGTCAAAAACTCACTTCCTAAAGAAGGACAAATATTAAAGTACATTGTAGTAATATTAATTAATAAATACAGTTGGTCAAAGAGATTTTGTGATGCAATTAACTAAAGATTTCATTCGCAACAAGAATATTGTTAAGATTCCTATGGCAGTAGTCGCAGCAGTTCCACTAAATACAGTTTAATAGTGCAATGTTCACTTTAAGAAAACCTCTCCCCTAAAATACCAATTTTAAGGTATTAATCTCGTGTTTGGCTTGAGGGCGTTTTACTGTTCTTTAACGTGTTTCAAAATGCCAAATTAACACATGATAGAGATTAAGATCAGGTACCTAATACAATATCCAAAAAACAAATTATTATTTATATATTATGTGTGAAAAATGTGGAGCCTTTTAATTACAAAATAATTCTAATAGTTCTGCAAGAGATAATTAAAATCTATGTGACAAAATTCAAAATATTTTAACATGAAGACGGCAAACAAACATTTTGAAGATGAACGAAATGACAGTGAATGGGAATTGAATCAAACAAGCAAATGAAGAGTAAACATTCAAAAGGCCACATGTCCATTTCGTAAAATTTAATTCTTTTGTTATTTTTAAATAGAATCTTATTTACAGAAAAAAAGTGAATGTCATACAATACACATACGTGCTCAATCGTCCTTCTTTAGGGACGATAGCCCTTTTTTGCAGATTCTGCCCTTCCTCGAAAAGTGTTCTTCCTGTCCTCCTTTTCAAGGTTTTAAAACTTTTAATCCTTGGATTCAGAAATGCAGCGCCGAACTGTAGCGCGTCATGAGACGGGAAGACGCGTTAGTGCCTTTCCAAATTAGTTTCTTCTTAGCCAGATGGGCGAAATTTGTGCCGTGTTCAGTGGATTTATTCAAATTTTTTGCGGATAACGAAACAAATTGTGGAAAATAATTGAGGTAACGGAAAATAAGCGGAATTTTAATTATTAACTATTAATTTTGTTACAAAAAATGTTTTCTTCTAAAGAATTAAAGTTTTTACAGAAACACTTCCGAAAAGTATTAATAAATTAATTGTTTATATCGGCAGTTTTGTATATCTGTAATATATATATATATATATATATATATATATATATATTATACAGATATACTCCCAAAATACTTTTTTACAATGATCATTGTTGTTTTGATTAGTTGTTTTTGTTTTTTTACGCATTATTTATTCTACTTGTTCGACGTACAAATGTCTTTCAAGGATGTACAATTACATTATTTTCATAATTCAATAAACTAGAGCAAACCTTGTATTATAATTTATAAGGTTACATAGGAAGGGTCCTACATAATGTGTTAACAAATTAATATAAGATTTCCTTTTATTTTGAATTTCATACTGCTAATTAAGAATGTTGAAAAGAGAATTTTTGAAAAACGAGTCTTAATGCGGGAAAAATTATTACATGATTTGCGTAATTGAAATGTATTACTTGCTGAACAAGATGAAAGAGAAGAATAAAAACGATTTCATAATTTCATAATCGAGGAATCTACAGCCAGTTTTTTTTTAATTTGATCGTTACAAATAAAGCAAAGAGCTTTCAATATTTGATGTAAACATTTATTTTGAATAACTTATTGTGGAATAACTAAATGTCTTGACGTTTTTGCAAGCTGTTCACAGCAACATTTGTGGTGAATATTTTCTGATCACGCATGATCTTCCTCCAAAATTTCCAATATATTGTTAGAAAATGATATATTGGCAAAAAATATTCATTTAACGGAAAAATACTCGTTTCATTAAATAACTAAAAGGGGTGTAAGCATAATTAGTGCATTTTTGTTTGAATTAATAAAATACTTCATTTTTTACGTTGTACATTTTCTCAATTCTTTTCGCCCTCCTTTTAATGGTAAAAAATGGTCACCTTACCATACATTAAGTAGTACTATATTCGTTGAGTTATGCACGGTGTTGAAATGTGTAAAATTGATGCTATATTTTGTATTTTCATTGGGAAAGAGGGAATTGGAGGTGTCAAGTTTTCAGTATTTGCTTCTCAAATTACTTTGGCTGATTTTCAGGGGACGAGCCTTCCGCTTCCTCTGCTGAATGCCGTAGGCCCAACACGGGGACAGATAGCCGGTTTGGTGTCGGAAATGGGTTTAGGTGAAGCTATATCTTTGACCCCAGTGTATACGCTGGTAAGTCATGAATGCTTAAATTTTACAAGAGAGCCAAAACAACATATTTCTGCTGCTGGTATAAATCATAAATGCTTTCAAAAGATACCTACACATATATAGTTTAGTTTGAATATCCCCTTCGTTTGAATATCAATAATCCGTGATTAACTTCAGTTATGAGATGTTTTTTGCTCTCCTGTACAATTTAAGAAATCATGACTTATCAGGTTATTCACCGGGGTCAAAGATATGATTGTTAGATCTGTTCTACCACGCCAAAACATAAAATCCATGCGTAATGCATTATTGGAACACCCAGCCTCCAGAACCGAGGCTACCACGTGGCTCAGTGGCGAAGTCGCTTGCCTTCACCACTCATCTTCCGGGTTCGATTCCCGTAGAATCGCATATGAAATTTGTTAGGGCAAACCAAGTTTGTCGTACTAAACCTTACCCCTATCTTTATTCCTTCCCAATTCTGGCCGATGGGTAGATGACGCAGGGCGCGTGCGAGACGCGAGCGCGAAGACTACCTGTTGGCGATTCCCTGACTTGACTATGACTGACGTGACTTGACAATACAGCGATCCCTAGAGAGCGCTTATTAACGGAGGATTACTCCAGTGCGCTCAACGCTCCTTAAGGAGTTAGGAGACGCGTTGCGTCGATATAGACGTAACAAATTTTAAAAAACAAAAAACAATGAACATTCGCCTTTGCGATGGCAGCCACCGGGTCCGCAAAATGTTTTGTTTTTTTTTATCAGAGAATTTACTTGCCGATCTGGATGGCCCAGCTTGTGACGACTCAGCGCTTTGGTCCAAAGTAGCCAACCGTCGTCTATTTGGAAGGACAGTCCTCGATTGAAGTGAATTATCCTCTCGTCCTCCATTGCATTTTAAATGTCATCCTTTTAGTAACTATTTAATATTTGTTGTCATGTGCCTAACATCTGCTACACTGAATCGTTTATCGTTTAATTAGAATAAAAAGCACAAAGACATTTCTGAATGCCGACACACGCACATAACACACGCGTGCATGATAGTGTCTCTGTCTAGCGACTAAAATAAAAAAGAGTCGCTCAGACTAGCTTCATCAGACAAACCCTAGTCGAAAGGGTCCCGCCTAGAGCTTGGTTGTTTGTCCCATGTCTTCCATGTGTTGTCGCGGAAGGCCTCGCATATTGCTGACCCCAGATTGGAGGAGCCCGCAAGTGTATTGGTGTCTATTGTGGAGTGTTAATTTTTAGTTTTCTGTCCTCATGTATTGTAATTTGTCTTTGAACTCTAGCCCTGATGAAGAAATTAAATATTTCGAAACGTTAGCATAACTAATTGTTTCTTTATCCATATTGACCAATCCCGTCAATTACATCCCTTATTTCATAAATGGTCGTGATTTCGACAGTGATGAAATAGTACTAAGAAGTGAAGAATATAACGATAATACAATTCTCAATTATTTTCTGGCAAACATATTTTCCTATTCACCTCTTCGCGCCGCTTCAGCTTGATCATGTACACCCCTTTCTGGATTTGGAGGGGAAATGAGTACGGAGTGAGGGGAAGTTGCCCGTGCCCGTAGGAGCGCTGAGCTCCCCAGGCGGGCAAGTAGCTCGTGCGGGTGCGGTTTGATGTGCCTGGCCTGCGGACACGCTGCCTTGGCCAGCGGCCCCCTGCCCGGGGGGGGGGGGG
>BOPP01000064.1:3795485-3815083 GCA_017312745.1 Gryllus bimaculatus
TGACAAAAAGCAATTGTCTGGCTGTCGCACGAATACCCAGGACGAAAACCGTGTTGATTTTGAAATATGCAATCAGTTTTATTCCAAACTCGTCTAATATACTCCGCAATAACTAAGCCAACATTAAATCCTCGTTAACCATGTTAATATTATTTGTATTTTTCCAGAAACAAAATCTTTGTATCCTTTTATATTACTTTTCTTTCTATTTCTGAGATATGAATTATTAATTTGCTTCATTGGATTAATCTATTATCGATTTCCGAAATATTTTTACCTTTTAATTGCATTTTAAAATGTTCTGGGCACTGCAATTGTTTTACAGACATCATGATTCCAGGGAATGCTGGCGCCGTGGACAATTATTTATTGGCACTCGTACATCGTGCAATACTGCAATATGTCATTAAAATAAAAGGAAGAAAGTGTGGTGTAGTATCAAATAAATCGTGTTACGACCCACGGGCGGAAATGTTACATTACTCGTTAGAAATTCCAGCGTAGACTCCTAACGTCCCTTCGGTTGGAAGCATCTCACTCGTGATGTGAATGTGTACTATGTGAGTATAATATTAATAAATTGTAATCTAATAGTAATAAATTGGGCGCTTGTACTTTCGGCAGCACTTTTTTGTATTTAGATGCAACACCGATCCAGTACAGTCTCAGCCGTGGTAAACAAGGCGAAAGTAAGCTAAATGCCGGCGCCACCTCAATTAACACGCAGTGACGCGGCCTGACGCCGACTTAAGTTATTATCCAAACAAAAGTGAAAAAAGTGACGCAGCAACAACTACGGAGATAATTGTTGAAGTGAACATTTGCATTTATTTACTATCTATTCAACTAACATGCTGAATGACTTTCGTTACTATTAGTAAAAACGATATTAGTGAATATTTATTTAGATTTATTTAATCAAAAACAGTAAAAACTCTGTGACTTATGGGGGAGAAGATCTACGCTGGTTTTCTTGAATCCCTTCCCATCATTTTAACTACATTATAATTAACGGATGAGTTAAAGTTAAAGATTAAATAAATTTAAATAATAAATAAATAAATTTAAATAATAAATAAATAAATTTAAATAATAAATAAATAAATTTTCAATAAATTTGAAAATGAATAATTTGAATTTGAATTTGAATGAATAATTTGAAAAAGCGCGAGATCAACATTTGAAAAACTAGATATTCTCATTCCCGAGTTATAGAAAACATATTTGCAACGGTAAACAAACTACATATTTCATTTTTGTGAATTGCTAACAAAATAGTAATTCACCCTTACCTTTACTCCTACTCTAAGCAAAAGCAGAGTTCAACATAACGTGCGGATAGTGAATCTACGTTTACGCCCAGAAACAAAACAAGGGACCATATCAGCATTTGCTCAGTATATCTGGAAAACTGGACAAAAAACTGATCGAGAATAAGTTTCATAAGCTTCGGAGGGGCATTGAAGATCCAAGAGCCCCCCTTTCCCCTTGGTTGCATGCTATATGCGAGGATCAGTAGGATTTTCTCTTTCCGACTTATGTTGAAGGTCCAACATCATCAAAATTCCCCTTGTCACCAGCTGCTACATTATCTTCCCTAGTGGAATTTTCTCTTTAGATAGTGAGAACGAATAAGGATGGGATTGCGTTAAGGCTGGCGACTTTTCCGCCATTTCTCGCTTTATTATCTGATATCAAAGGAGCGATACCATTTATACCAACATTAGATACACACACCCATGATTCGGCAAAGTCATTTTCGCTAATGAAACGTTTATTTTCCATGACGGAAACACACCACTAGTCACACCAAGAAAACCATCCACCAAGAAAAGATAAGTTTTATTTTATCATGTTGTTAGAGCCCACGACATTCCTTCTTAGGAAAAGGTATTTTATCATGACATGTCGTAATGGTTGGCGAATAAATTTTAAAACCTCTAATAAGTATTTATTGCGCTATGTACGGTGCATGTAATATTAAGACCGTTTATATTAAAAACTAGTGGTGCTACAACAGCACACACTATCTCCTAAGATTTGGAAAGGTGACTTGATATTATATTATTGCTATTTTTGCTTTACTACCTCTTCAGTTATAGCTTGAAAAAAGGTTTTGAGTGGGTACGAATATGAAAGTAATTCGACAGCGAGGAAACAGCAGCCATTTCTTATTTCTACAAAAAAAGAACATTAATAAATCAGAGCTGTTCAGCCAACAACTAGACATAGTACGCATTTTATGGAGTAATCCTCCATTAAACTATAGTTTATATTAGCACAGCAAATAACAGTAAGAGGAGGAAAGGTATCAATATGCAACTCATTACCACTAATTTTTTAATTAAAATTTTCATTAGCGACATCTCGTTAAGGAAAATAAATTGATTGTACCTTTAACTTCATTTTGAGTAAACCTTTCCTTCTTTTATTCTTCTTTTAGTTGAAATGAAGTCAGTAATTGACGCGAGCTCGTGTGCTGTTGTACTACTGCGAATCTAATCAATTCAAATAGCTATCTGTCTTACATTTATAACGATCATTCACTCCTTTAAGCAACACACCTTGTTACCAAATAACAATTCCTTTTATCACAACTCAGTCTATATCAGAGTGATTCCTAAAAACCATTGCTTAATAAGTTTCGTATTTAAATTATCTTGAAAATCCTTTGGGTTTATCTAATCTCATAACATTTCCCATTGCTTTTTAAAGGTTTGAGATAAAATTTTCGATTTATTAACATAGTGTGGTGCCTTCTAACAATTTTGTACCGACTGTCTGGTAAACACATCACTAGGGTCACGGATTTTCAGTCATAAAAATGAGCTTGGAATACTTTCGAATTCACTTTGACGGTCGACCAAACGCAACGTACTTCTGCGGCGAAACTGTGTCAGGTCACGTAGCCCTCAAGCTGAAAAAGGCAATACGTCTGAAAGGTAGGTTGATTATTTCTTGAGAGCGTAGGCTTCCGCGGCCGGAATCAGTATTTACTAGACTGTTCGGGTGACGCCGCGTCCATGGCGAAGGTGCCGACGTTTCGGTCGCCATTCTGCGACCTCCCTCAGGGCGTTGCGCCCTGACGCGACCGAAACGTCGGCACCTTCACCATGGACGCGGCGTCACCCGGACAGCCTAGTAAATACTGATTATTTCTTCTCATTCACGTATAAAAATATTGGCTATGTTAGAAAAAAAATGTTTTAAGGAGGTGTATTATTAAAAAACATGTTTATATAATACTGAATAAACCTTTATTGAAAATTTGTTCTCGACATCAATTGCATTGTTTTATTTACTTTTTTATATTCAGTATGTACGAAGTTTTTATACATTTATTTATACATTTTGTAATACGTGACAACGTTTCATTAAAAACTTTCATTCTTAATAGAATGGATAGGGAAAGGGTGGGGATTAACAAGACAGTGTTCTCGCACGGGTACGCTAGTTTTATTATTAATGTATTGATGTGTTTCCTTTCAAGCAATCCGCAAACCTTAATTGGAATTAGCCCAATTATGTGTTCTCTCTTAATCATACGATTTAAATGTAGTATAAAAAAAGATGCTGGCCTTCAGGAAATATCAGATTGGAATGCGATTGTGTCATTTCGCACCGCGAGAGGGCAGCGGTAGTTCTGTGAATTACGTATCTTTGTTCACATGATCATCACATGATTTATCTGTATGAAACGCAGTTTTAATTGTCGACCTGGATGACCAAGATGACCAAGATGTCGTTAGAGTGCAGTCGCGGGCGTGGTTGTTCGCACGTTGTCTTTCATGTATGTGTGTTGTCGCAAAAAGCCTTGTGAGTCTGATAACCACAGACGGAGGAGCCCGCACCTAATGTTCTATAATTTGTACACAATGCAATCACTTTTGCAAAAAATGATTCTGAGATGTGTCAATACGGAGAGAAATTGCGGTACAAATAGTATTGCGTAACTATTACTAAGGATGAGAAAGTATACGCTGTTTTAGCACCACTAGTGCGGCCGCGATGGTGTAACGGTTAGTGTACTGGACTGTTGTATCCAAGTTAGCGGGTTCAAACCCGATCGAAGCCGTGGATTTTTAAGGGCGTGGTCAGACGGAAGAGCGGGCCTGATGGCCCGAGTCTCGCCGCGTAAAATAAGGCAAATTCAATTCAATTCACTAGTTTATTAACTGCCACCAAACACACGCATGTTTGCAGTAATAATTTAATATTATGATTATGAGCCGATGTGAAACATCCGAAGCGGAAGTTTCGCCTTACGTGGTGATTTGCGAGCAATACATATAATTTGTATTGGAATTATTCCCGTTAACGGAATACTTCACTTTCTTACATTCATACAAAAGCAAGTCATTATTTATTTAGCGTACGGAATTCTTAGCGGGGACTGCCCTTAGGCAGTGTTCCGAATCGAATTTTCCTTTAAAGCCTACCTTCCCACTCAGGCATCCTTGGAAGTAACAAATTTACGGAGGACTACTTCAAATAATTATAATAATAATAATAATAATAATAATAATAATAATAATAATTTTAACGGAGGATTACTCCAAGCAAGTGCTCAACGTTTTTACTAGGGGTTTAGTGACGCGTTGCGTCAGTATCGGAAGCAACGAATCATTTATTTACCTCCGGCGCGGGTCTGGGGAACTTATCGAGCAGGGGCGCCTCGTGGGTGCTCCCCTGGTGCGCCTGTGGTTTGACTCTCACTTTCTCCGGCAAATGTAGGTCTTATTGAACTATATTCAAGCTATGTAGCTACTGTTTGGGAGAAAGTGAGATCACGTTTGGGCGGGTGTTGTCGGAGGGATTTAATTTTGCCTGGCATAAGTCATTTTTCGTTTTTGAGATGAGATAGCTTCATTGTTAACTGTCATATTTTCTTACTGTATTGTCTGCGATCATATTCAAAATTTCATGAAAAGTCACTAATAATTAAAGCGTTTCTCCTCCTTTCCCGTCGTAACCCGGCCACAAATTGTGGCATCAAGGGATGAAATTCCCCGTTCTTTGTTGTTTCTAAGTCAATATCATGGACCTATTTTCTTCGTTATCTAAAGAGATATTTCGTGATAATTTCATGGTAAATCGTAAATAAAGAAGTTAAAACCACCGTTCCGCATATTCTCAGAAAACTCAATACGAATAACTTTGAATTTTCTATCTCCTACAGGAATGAAACTGAGCGCCTCTCCTTTATCGGATGAGGAAATAAGTCGCCAAACGCTCCCTCAAATCTGATTGGCAGGGTGCCAGCGAATTTTATCACCAGCGAATTTCATCACCACGGCCAGCACTAGGGTTGCCAACAAGGTTCCTGTAAAAGAGAACACTCGATAAAGAAATCAACAATTTTTCTTAATGTTTAAAAAATTAAAAACGCATCAAAACATTTGTTTGTCTAAATATTTGATTTAGAGTAACATTAGCTCGGTTTCTTTCTTCTCTCCATTTACGATTCAACTGAAAAGATAGTTCACAAAATGCAGATGAAGTGGCCGGAGCGTCTCTTTTTTAGTCTCTTGTCAGAGACTATCATGCTCGCGTGTGTCATGTACGTGTGTCAGTATTCAAAAAAAAGTGTATTCGTGTTTTCTGTTCTAAATTAAATAAACGATACAACGTAGCAGATCTTGGCCATGTGATAAAATAAATGACAAAAAATGTTAAAAAGTTACAAAATGGAGGTCATCTAAAATACAAAGGAGAACGAGAGGACAATTGATGTCAATGGACTATTCTTCCAAATCGAGGACGGTAGACAATCCTTGCTAGTGTGGAACTATGGCCGCGGCTCTCGCCGCGAACGTTTAGTCCTGGTCTGTGGGGGCCATTACGTTTGCAACAGCTCTGTAAATTAAACTCGGGTTCTTATAACGTGGCGCTCAAGTGGCTGTCTTCACGATGGGATATATCATGTCATTTCGCGTCTTCTCCGGTCATGCCGCTAGATGTCACATGATCGCGACCATATCAAGTAGTTCGATGTATCTAGCGGCACGCCCGAGGAAGATTAGATTTAGATTTATTTAATAAAAAAAACAGTAAAAACTGTACGTGACGTATGGGGGAAAAGATTATCTGCGCACGTTTTCTTGAGTTCCAGAATCCCTTCTTGTTATTTTAACTATAAACAATTGAAAGATAAGTAAAATTTTAAAATAAATAAATAAATAAAAATGAATTTTAAAATATCGCGAGATTACCAATAATTGAAAAAATAGGCATTTTTGTTTCCGAATTATAGAAAACTTATTTGCATCGGTAAAATAATTGGTAGTATGATTTTTCTTCATTGCTAACAAAATAGTAACTCGCCCTTACCTCTACTCATACCATTATATTTCAACATTATATTTCTTTTTGATAATCAATATACTCTGTGACTGTATAGAAAGAGTTATGCAGCAGAAAAGATTTTATTTTTAATTTAAACTTGTGAACCGACTTCAATAGTCTAATATCATCTGGCAGTGCGTTGTAAAGTAACGTACATGAATTGTATGTGGATTTCTGATAGTAAGCTGGTGATACTGACACTTGATGAACGTGATTTTTACGACGTGTGTCATAGTTATAAATATAAGTATTTCATGAAAATATGTTCCCACCGTTAACGAAGTCACTTTTGACAAATATTACAGATTAGTGAATATATAGGCAAGGCAGTTGTAAGATTCCAAGGTCAATGAAGAGAGGCTTGCAGGGATCACGCGGATGACATTTGTTCATTATTCGAATAATTTTTTTTTGCAATCTAAAGGTTTGAGTTCTACATGATGAGTTTCCCCAGAATTTTATGCCATATCTCAGGTGGGAATGTATATTTGCAAAATAAACGCAACGAGCTGCATGCAGGCTGACAGAATTTGAAAGAATTGTGAATGCGTAGCATACACTTAATTTAGTGTTTAATTTTGTTATATGTACCTTCCATTTGAGGTTTGACTGAATTGAGAGACCTAGAATTTTTTTTACCTGTATATCAGCTAATTGCGTATTGTTCATTTTTAATGTAGCATGCGTTTGATGATTTGAAATGCAAACACGCATTGAAACTGTTTTTCCTTCGTTTACTATTAATTTTTTATTACAAAACCAATTTGAAACTTCTAAAATCGTACTACTTATTGTTTCATTTTTGCAAAGAACATTCGTGTCATCGGCAAACAGAACCGTGAGAGAAGGGATATGGGGGCTTCTGGAAACTAGCCTACGCACTATAATCAGGTATGGTAGTAAAAGAAAAAGAGAGTTTCTACAGATACAGATGAAGTCATGCTATAAGGAAGTTGAGAAGCTTCAGTATTCACAAAAGCAGTTTCAGAACAGCCAACGTTTGCTGTTCCGGAAAGCCATTTTTCACACACTCGTCAGCACGACGTTTGGTTCTCCGTGACACTAGTACTTACTACATTAACTAGTTATGTTAAAATAGCAGTATTTAATGCCCGTATTTTCCCATACAATTACGCGAAAAGTACTCAAATTTTCCAAATATTGTGCATTGCCTTACTCGAAAATCTATCTTTAAGAAACAAATTAAATTAAACAAAAAATCTCTATCTTCACAACTGTAGTTGGAGGAAGACGCAGAAAATATTTTGAGCTCTTGTAATTTTCGAATAAAATAACTTTCAACGAAAATGAGATTTGCACCATTTTTTTTAAATGTCCTTTACACTTTCTAACAACAAAATGTAATTGAAAACGATGGACCATTATTTTGAAAATTTGGAAAATGTCCCAGGAGATTCATGTAAAGTACCCGCTTCAAGTGGGAATGTACATTTGCAAAATATACGCAACGAGCTGCATGCAGGCTGACAGAATTTGAAAGAATTGTGAATGCGTAGCATAATAAACTTACTTTAGTGTTTAATTTTGTTCCCGAATGGAAATACAAGTTTCAAATTCAAGGGTCCGCAACATCAGTCAGATTGATAGGCGAATGTCAATTTTGGAGAAAATCGGCATAACGCTTTAGCCGCTAGCGTTGTTCAAAGACGGACAGACTGTCAATCGATTTATCGTTTTCAGGGACTCACAAAATAAGGATTCTGATTACACCATGTATTAGAGGACTTTTTTTATAAATTTAGCAACTGGATTTATCCACTTTTCGTTACCAGGGCCCGGCAATAAGACTTTTATCTGCCGAAAATTCGCCGTTTTTTCGCGCAGCATTACATAACTTTCTCTATTCTCCGTAGCGAGAAAGAATAATTGACAAGTGTTTTTGATCTAATCAATGAAAAAAATATAAATTGAGTGTGCTTTTATATTTTCACAGCTATTGAAATAAAGTTCGCCGGAGGAGCTGAGGCGGCGTGGTCAGAAAGTAGCTATAACATATTCTTCGGTCTCAGCCTCACCATATACGGGGCTTGGGAATATTACGTGAACCACTCCGTCTTCGCCCTCGGAGGAAAAGGTAAGCACCTTCAACTTCAAACTCATTCAAACGGATGCCAGGCACAAAATACAAATTCTAATTTTTGAAAATCAAGGAGAGCTACTCATTCGAGTTTGCACACCTCGTGCAAGACATGTAGCGAGGCAGAAAATAAAGAACGAAACTTTAATTTTAATTCCTTTTTACAGACAGTCGTGGCATAAATATTAGTCTTACTGAGAAGAAAACATCAATTTTATATGGAAGTAACAAGGAAAAAATTCAAATATGAAATTCAAATTCAAAATTCATATGAGTTTATTAAGCTGTTCCATAGAACGTTGGTTTAAAAGAGAGCCAAGTCAATATTGTTAATAAAAAAGTAAAAACCGTAATGACGTACTGTAAATACATATGTTAAACTAAAAACGTATTGGGAAACACTTCTTCCCACCTTTAGGTTTCTGCTATTACAAACAGTATACAGCCTTTATTTGAATTGGTGGGGTTACACAACATTAGGTAGGCATATTGCTAAATGAAAGGAGTCATGTATAAAATTGTAATTATATTTGTCAATGAGAATGTTTATTAAAGAATGAAACATTAATTTTCGTTTTTTAATATTAAACATATAACTGTAATATGAATGATAGTTATTATCAATCGATAATTTATATTACTAGAATTCACTTACGAGTGAATATTAGTTGCATTTTACACTTTGAAAACACATTTAGTGTTTGACGTAACATTATATAAAACCTTTGCGTCATATTGTCATGTCTTCATGTGAAATTGTTTAATTTTATTTTTATTTTATTTCATTTTTATTCCATTAGTAATTAAATATTCGCCAATAATTTTACTATTTTAATTCTGATACAATGTATGTCTTCCTGAACAGATGATGACATAACGCTACCACCAGGAGAGTATTCCTACAACTTTAACTTAACATTACCTGAGGAATCGCCATCCTCCTTTGAGGGAAAATATGGACATGTGAGGTACACAGTAAAAGCCAAAATTGTTCGAGCCTGGAGATCCAACTATGAAGTGAAAGTGGCTTACACAGTTTTAAACGTCATAGATTTAAATACCCTTCATTACGTACAGGTAGATACCTAATTTATTTGAAATAGACAAGTAGATAAATATCTGACAAACTTAAAATATTTTATTCGTGAAAAGTGTGGTAAAGATAATATTGTTTCGTTGCATTTTATCACGATTCTATCAGGGGCTTAGCTACCTGGTGCAACCGGTGCGCTGACCCTGGGCCCCCGAACTCAAGGGCCTCAAATGAGGCTCCCCATCGGTGTTTGTTCCTTTTGGGGATTTTTCCTCTTGGTGAAACCAAATTAATGTAATATACGTAAACTATGTCTTCCACCGAATTAATTCATTTCTTCTTCTAATATTCTCTTGGACAGTACACAATGTGTTACAAAGAAATGATTACCGAAGGAGAGCACAGAGAAGCTAAGATATTCGCCGAATAGGTAACCATTGGCCTTTAACCGGCCCTCTTTCTGCTTCATAGGAAGAGGAGCCCGGTTGGTTGGTTGCTTTTTAGTGATTCCGGGCGCACCAATTACAGAGGACCTGAGTCCCGTAAGTGTAGTACATGTTTTCATCGGGAGATGGCGGTAATCTCCATCTGGATGGCGAGATCCGGCACCGACATAGCCTCTGCGAGCGGGTTGGGTATCTCTCACCACTCCAGCCGGGACAAGCCCTAAGCTCCCGACCGGTCTCCCGGCATGTGTGGTAGTGTATTGCATGCTATTTTAAGTGTGTGTAGGGGTGAGAATAGGACAAAGAAGAGGAAGGAAAGATCGCGTGCGGGTCGTGGCCAGTTTGTTAGGGTAGTTCTCCGGCATTCGCCTGTTGATCGAAGGAACCACGAAAAACTACCGATCACAGCAGCCGGCCTCTACAATTCTCCCCCAGACAGCGCCTGAATTCGACGTAGTTCACAAGTTAGTGTCGAAAATCTATCCACTGGGATTGCCATCGGTACTCGAACCTAGGACCTCCCGGTCAGAGGCACTGCATTGACATCAGTTGACGCCGGTAGTAGCCCGATCATATTATGCATTCTTTGAACATAAAATTTCGAATATGCTAGTAGATTTTATCCCTATCACTTCCATACGCCGTTGGATATTTTTATGTACTAAATGCTTATGTACAATCTTCATGCACGAGATTAAGAAGTGAATTTCTTGTCTAATTAACCATGATTGGTGAAGATACTCTTTAGTACCTTTCTCTCCATTAATACAGTTGCTACACATATAACTCAACAAAATCTGTATCGGAAATACAGAGATTTGAATTTTTAAGACGTGTTTTTTCTAAATGATTATCTAACAGATTTGTGGATAAAATGCTGGCATTACTTTCTAATTTTTTTAACATATTTAAAATTATAATTTTTATTTCTTCATTTACTTTTGTCTTTTTAAAATATCTGTCAATCACATCGTTTTGAACATACCAGGGAGCATTGGCAATGTTTCTGAATACTTTAGATTCAATGATTTGAATATTGTCTGAATATTGTCTAATACTGTCCAGAACTGTATGCTGTAGGTTTGACCTTATGGATAATTTACAATTAAGCATGTTATTGTCTAATGCTAATACTGAGTTTCTATGTAACTACCAGAACATTATTTTTTGTTCTCGCCGTTACGAAGGTACGTTTAAAGAAGAGAAAGTTATGTAATTCTGCGAGAAATAGCGACGAATTTTCGGTAGAAAACTTCTCATTGCTTTCAAAATCAAAATTCTCTAACACTTGCAGCAGCCAGAATCCTTGATATCGAAAACTCGATTGACGGCCAAACCCTGACTGACCGTCCGTCCGTCCGTCCGTCCGTCCCTCCGTCCGACCGTCAGTTCGACCGTCCGACCGTCCGTCCGACCGTCAGTTCGACCGTCCGACCGTCCGTCCGACCGTCCGACCGTCCGTCCGTCCGTCCGACCGTTTGTCCGTCCGTCCGACCGTTTGTCCGTCTGTCCGTTTGCCCGTTTGTCCGTCTGTCCGTCTGTCCTTTGCCACCTTCCTAGGTGTATTTTTCTCTATTCTTACAAGAAATTTAAAGAAAAACAAGGAGCCGTATTTGAAAAAAAATGAAAATTTTCATGGAGCTTCATGTAAGTATCCCCAAAGTTTAAAGATGTTTTTCAACATCTCAAACATTGAACTCGAGCCATATGGATTTCAATATCTTTTCTACAATTTGTAAAATATCCTTCGTATGGTTTAGGCGTTAGTAGTATTCATTGACGGACAGACGGACGGAAGTATTGAAAAAAACATTTTCGGTATCAGGGGACCCCAAAACGTGTATTTCCGTGAGAATCTCGAAATCGATTTTCCGCAGCAATTACATAACTTTCCCTATACTACTACGTACTACATGAAAACTCTCAGGTTTATGACGTTGAATTATCTACTCCAACTGATGAGAGAAGATTACGGACTTCATAACGACGCATTCCAAGAAGAAACTTCGCGGACACATGAGACTTATG
Source organism: Gryllus bimaculatus (assembly GCA_017312745.1). Lineage (NCBI taxonomy): Eukaryota > Metazoa > Arthropoda > Insecta > Orthoptera > Gryllidae > Gryllus > Gryllus bimaculatus. Next base: position 3,807,436 of record BOPP01000064.1, read on the forward strand.
GACATGGGACAATGGACGCATTCCAAATAGAAAACCACATGTGTCACAATGAAACATAGCTAAACGACTAGCTTTTGCAAAAAGACACAAGGAAAAGGAGGATTCTTGGTGATACAATGTACTCTGGTCGGATGAATCCAAGTGTAATTGGTGTTCTTCATATGGAAATGTGTTTATGCCCTCTAAACAAGGAAAACAATCCCAAGTACACTTCATAAGCCGTGAAATATGGAGGTGGTGTGTAATGTGTGAGGAAGTTTCTCGTGGAATTATGAATGGGGAGATATGCAAAGAAATATTAAAGACCACTATGCTTCCTTACACTCGTGACGAAATGTCTTTCGTCTGGAAGTTTATGCAAGACAGGGACCCAAAACTTGCCTAAAATTAATGAAGTTCTCTCTTGAGAAGGATGAAGGGGCAGTTTTGGATTGGCCAACACAGTCCCCAAATTTAAATCCAATTGAAAATTTGTGATAGTGCTGATAATGAGGGAAAGTGTTGATAGAAGTATTGATTGATCCAAAGCAACTAATGTAGACAAACTGAGGGAAAAATACAAAAGGTATGGTATTCAACACCAGAAGAGGAATACAGACGTTATGTGAGGTCATTGGGAAGACGATGCCGGGCGCAACTAAAATATGAGGGATATCCCACAACCCGTTCACTAACTCGTTCAAGAGAGGTAAATGTTTAGTTGTTTTTTTTGTGCTATTTTTTCAAGGCGTTATATCAGATGTCTATTTTTTGACCTTATAAAAATATATTTTGTAAAGTTTTTGTTATTTGTAAAATAATTTGGATTTGAATGCCATGTAAACATTTATTTATGTTTCCACACTGAGTACAAAATAAAAGATATGCTATTTATTTATAAACCAAGGTTATTTACAAAACAAATCCCTTAATTTTCTTATCATGGCATGATGGTGCTATTTTATTGACCGCCACTTCATATTGTAGCGGTACAGAATTAATAAGATAAATAAAATTTAGTAAAGCAGACCTAAGAAATTTTTACTCAAGAAAAACATACGGCGTCACGAGCGCAGCCCCCCTTCTTGCAACAGCCACGATCCCCTGACCCATTTCGAATGTTTATGACACTCACCCAACGGCCGAAGAAAGAGTAATTGTAAAAGCGCCCAACGTAGGGACATCTGGATTACTTCCGAAACGCCTGTATCGTGAAATCGGGGGAAACCGAAGCAATAATTCAGTAGCCGAGAAGCCCCTTCAGAGACGTGGGCTATCTTTCGAGACGACGAGAGAAAAGGACACTTGTTCGACGGACCAGAAACGATTGGAAAATTCTATTGGCAAATTTAGTGTACAACGCATCACTTAGTAATAGCGACGCGAATCGTTGTAGGGAGCAAAAGCATACTGGAGGAGAAAGGGTGGGAGAAAAGTTAACTTGTGCGTTTTATGAGACAAAAAGACAGTTTGGTAGAGAGACTTCTCTGGGGTGAGAGCCAAGCTCGGGGAGAGTCGAGTAACGCCTCTGAAGGCACTTGGTTAAAATTTTCAGTTAAGTTGAAATTCATGGATGGATAGGACTGGAATTCCTCAGTGAGAATTTTAGAGGGAGTGCAAAAAAACTTCAAAGTATTGGCGAATCCTTTGTAATTGCGCTTATTTGTACACGGATTTCGCAACTTCTGAATTTGTATTTGAGAGGATTCGCATAGTTCAGAGGGAGATATTGTTGTGTTCTCCGCACCAGCGATCGGGGGCGATATACCCGGTTATCTACAAGTTTCGCCGAACCAGCCTCCAGACGATCCATCTGCTCACGTCACGGACGTCCGCCAGACGCCACTGACCGCCGCAGCCACCGTTGGTGAGGGCGTGCGCCCCGAACGAATTCCTGTGAAGGTCGCCTACGGCGCCACCCGGGCCTACAGAACATCTGCCACGGAGGGTTTTCAGGCAATGTAACTGGGGGCAATAAACCATTTGAAGTATTGTCAAAGCGGTGCCGCGCCAAGGTACAAGAAAGGTCCTCAGAGACAATACTGTAGATCCTAGCTATAAAATAATTTTGTACTCTTCTCTAGTTGTAAGCCTTCTTTCAATTTTAATCTCTGTTTCTTTTCTTTTTATTCAATCTTTCCTTTCTTTTATTTTATTAATCTAACTTCCCTGGTACAGTTTGTCCAGGTATAAAATTTGTCTTGTTACCAGTGATCAAATTGTTTATTTTGAATATCCATTAATTTCGTTAAGAATTCCTTCCATCACCTAATTTCAAATGAGCAAAGTAAATTGTTACAATTTGCTAAATTTTAAACGAGTAAAGGGAATAGGACCGACTGAGCTATAACCGGGCCGCTAACCGCGCATTTCCCTTCGCCGGGAGATGAGTGGAGGTGTTACAATATACATCTTTGACAGGAATATATTTTAATGGCGAATTCTTTCGAAAAAAATTCGGCAAATTCTTTCGAAATGTTTTCGGTTCATTCATCAATCATTCAATTATTTATTTATTTTGCATTAATGTGAATTAAAATAAAAAGTCTCTATAAGTAAACGTTTCTCGTTTACAGTGCTTTTAGCGGACAAGAATATTTGCCTATTAAACCTTCTAACCTGAATATAGGAAGTTCATGTTTTTAAATAAACAAGAGTACAAAATCAAGATACTTCTGATTCAATTTTATAAAGTTTTTACTGGATTGAAAATTTGAAATCCGACTGATGTTTCATATCATTTTAGTGGATCCTTTCTTTGCCTTAAAGAGAAAATTGGAACTAATATAGCTAAATTTGTGACAGCAACTGTCAAGTAACGTCTGCCAAAGACTGTCATGCACCATTTGTACAACCCTTAGTTTTATATCTCCCGCCAATTTCTCTGGACACAGTGTCCGCAAGTTCCAGTAAGCATGTTACCTTGAGAGCGTAGGCTTCCGCGGCCGGAGTCAGTATTTACTTGGCTGTCCGGGTGACGCCGCGTCCATGGCGAAGGTGCCGATGTTTCGGTCGCCATTCTGCGACCTTCCTAGACATTACGCCCTGAGGAAGGTCTCGGAATGGCGACCGAAGTGTCGGCACTTTCGCCACGGACGCGGTGTCACCCGGATAGCCAAGTAAATAATAGCATGTTACCTTGCCCGCGACAGGGTCCCGCGATAGGGCCCGCCCGGTCTAAGCGTTGGAAACATACTTTCGATGCGGTGACACCCATGAATTCGCATGATATTCGCTTTGTGGGTTGCAGACGCCGGTACAGGCTGAGAAGAAGAAGTACCTGTGCTGCTTGTGCTGCAAGTCGGGGCCCGTGATTTTAGCGGCTCAACTCCCCTTCACGGGTTACGTCCCTGGTCAGCGTGTCCAGCTGCTTCTGGAGGTGGTCAACAAATCCACCGACGAGTTACCCGTCAAGTGCAAACTTGTTCAGGTAGGGCCGATTTACTCGTACATACTCTGGTCTTTGTCAGCTTACGTAGCAGAGTCTCTTAATACTTTCTCGTATACGCAAGGAGTAATATACCTAGTATAGAGAAAGTTATGTAATGTTGGGCCAAAAACAATGATTTTTTGTCAGAAAAATTCGTATTGATGGGGTCAAATATAGAAAAAGGAGTTAAAATATCTTCTAATAAGTAGTAAATTACACTAACTCTAATACCACATTATGTAGTCAATAACAAGAAATTATGTAGTAAGATTTCAGAAATTGTGGGACCTTGATACTGAAAAACTGTGGGTTTTTTCAAATTGGTATAGGATAGGATTTCTTCCAAAATGGATATTATCCGGTCGATCTGGCTCGAATCGAAGCTTTGCGACTTTGAAAAACATTCATTTGTTTTGGGGGGTGCACTGAGACACTTTCAAAATTTTCTCAAATACGACTCTAAATATTTTTTTGTTTTTTATTTCTTGTAATAATAAAGTGAAATGCACTTATAAAAGTAGCATAGGCCCAATGTTAACTCTAAATTTTCGAAAATTGCAAAAGTTTGAATTTTTTCGGCGTCTCTCTACAACTACAAAATTGAAGATAAAGATTTGACCATTAACTGAAATTTATTCTTATGATTAGTTATTTCATGAAGGTCATGTAAATTTTTTGAAACGTTTAGTAGTTTTCGTGCAATATTGCGTGCAATATGTTTAATTTTTAAAATAATTAAAACTAGATTTTGTCAAAAACTTTTTGAAATTTTTTCTTTAAAATATTTGTAGGGATAGTGCTAAATGTTCCCTACGAGATTATCTAAACGACATTTCGCTCTATTCTTCCGATTTTTCAAAAATTACAAAAATGTATTTTTTGACTATATTTTTACGTCGTTAATATTTACATTAGCAGGAAGTTCTTCACATTATTGCATTGATGAGTACATGTGCTTTAAATTATACTCTATAAAGTTTCTCAAAAACCCAACATTTTTCTGCGAAAACGAGTTCAAAATCCTGCATTTTCAGTAATGCTCAAACGCCAGTATCTCAAAAACAGCTTCAAATGTTTTATTCCACGTTTTCGTACAGATAGTGGTAATTTCACTATTTAAGAAGACATAAAATTATATACATTGTTTTCTTTCGTTTTTCCAAATTTACACAAATGAAATTTTCTTGACATATCTCTGACTGACTGACTGACTAACTTGAGGGCTAGCTGCCTGACGTATGGGCTAGCTGCCTGAATGACTTAAGGGCTAGCTGAATAATTCGAGGACAAACTGACTGACTTTACGACTGGCTAAAAACGACTGACATCCTGACGTGGGGTCAAAATTCAATGTTTCTGTGTTGACTAGGTTTGCCAACCGTCCGCCTTTTGAGAGGACAGTTCTCCATTGACGTCAGTTGTCATCTCGCTCTTCTTTGTATTTTAAATGTCCTCCATTTCGTCAATTTTTAACATTTATTGTCATTTATGTTATCACATGACGGACATCTGCTACGTTGTGTCGTTTATTGTTTAATTTAGATTAGTAAACGTGCATATCTTTTCTGAACGCTGACATGTATGCATAATACGAGTAGTATCTCTGTCTAAGGGTTAAAGAAGAGATGCTCAGACCATATTCATCTGCATTTTGTGAACGAATCTTTTCACTTGAATCGCAAATGGAGAGAAAAATAAATAGAGAGGTTATTCTAAATTAAAAAAATATAAGAAGATATGTGATGTTTTTCTCTTATCGAGTGTTCTCCCTGTGTTAACCTACAGAATAAAGATTCTTACCACACAACAGTAAGTTATTTATTACGTAGAGGAAAAAATCATCCTCTTTATCGGCATCCGTAATCCACAATACGAATTGTTCTGTCGATAAACGACCGTTTTGTCCGCAGCTTTGCAATACGGTCTCTTTACAACGTAAGCACGTAGTCTGGTTAAAAAGTGATAAAAATATGTTAGAAGATTTGGCCATATACAAGGGAAATACAAGCGTTTAAAATTGTATATGTGTGTGTATTTAACATAAATATTCTTGTTATGTCGTGGATTTACTTCAGAAAACTGTATATGTCTGCACTCCTACAAATGTCAACTCCTGTACAAGCAGAAAGACAAAGACCAAAGAGGTGGAGAGCGTTGTGGAGACAGAAGAGCTTGGTGTTGTGGACATAATGGGTTCAAAGGACTTTCAGTCGAGCATGGTCATTCCGCCTCTCCCAGCATCATTTTTAAATCCTTGCAAGTGCATATATGTCTCATATTTTCTTCAGGTGAGTACGTTATTACTTATGAATGTATTCATATTTTGAAACAATTGGTTTCTTTCAGAAAACATTCATAATAGCGATCTTAAATATCTTGGGTATTTTGTTATATATTCTAATTAAAGTAAATTCACTGACATGTAACCGACCACGATACCAAAAAGAGTAATGTAAGAATAGATACAAAGTTTTACAGGCTCCTCTTCAGAATTATCGCAGTGTCCTTGCAAAGTTTGATTAAGATAAATACAACACAAATGTGGAAAATAAATAATTTAAATAATATGTTGGTACTTTCATCATGATCATTATTTTCCATCTTTCGCTAAGAGCACGTAGTTGCGGATATATTCCGCCAGAGGCCAGTAGCAGTTCCGAAGAACTGGTTCATAATTGATTCGCTAGAGGCCAGTAGCAATGTGTCAGATGAAAAATTTTAATGTAGTAGCAATGTATTGTAAAATAAAATTAAACAGAATGATAGTGGAAACTTCAACCAATTACATTAAAAATAATCGTATACCGAGCTTTGTATAAAATTGATATTTTTCCTTTTCTGCACATCTTTTTCCCTTTGCACATACGAAGAAGGTATCTTGTGGTGCAGAGCGAAGTCGTTCGCCATTCACGAAGTAGGTTCGATTCCCGGATAATCTCATGTGAAATTATTCCAGCAAAACGACTTAGCCTGCTTCACAGGGACTACTCCAACCCTAGTGAAGCATCTTAAACCCTACCTTTGTTCTAATTATTTCCTCATTCTGGCCGCTGGGCAGTGATGTAGGAGCGCGTGGTAGGAATCGCATACACGGAGATTCTACCTGGCGGTCGTTTAACAACCGACTGCAACGAGACTAGATAGACACATGTGTGAAACAAATATGTTAACGGAGGATTACTCTAAGAGCAACATATGTTAACGCTATACTTGCGCTCGATGACCTTGTAGGGGCTTCGAGATGCGTTGCGTCAATGAACACGCAACAAATGTAAAGTAGTTGTGCTAACTAATAGCACAGACTTTACGGTTTTAGTTTTCTATTTACACAGGTCTCAGCTTCCTATTCGGACTTGCCACACACTTTTTCCATCAATCGCCGCCAAAAGTACATGATTTTTTGAAATTTTCTCAAGTTTTTGGTTTCTTAAGAGTAGAACAGAAAAATAATTTTTAAAATATTAAATAACAGTAATAAATGTCAATTTCTTTGAAAACATTTTTAATAAAACGGACCACAGTAAATTCGATATTTGAGTTTCCGAAAAACTTCATTAGATGACATTTAACGTACATTAACCCACAAAGAGATTAGTCATTATAAATAGCTGAATATGTGCATATTAACAGCGTGAGATATCTTCCAAAAGATTACATTTGTATAATTTTAGAAAAAACAAAAAATACGGAACGGTAGCGTATGTACAATGTAAATTCGCATATTGTAGATGTAACGTGTGTAAAATACATAACGTTTCCTGCAGAAATGATCGAAGAAATATACTAGGCCTAAAGTGTCTATTGTTACTTTGGTGTAGTAATTGATACTTTATTAAATTTTGCGTAACATTTAGGTTCTAATAATTTTAATGCATGTCTTTACAGCACTCTGGTATCTCAATGTAATCCATCCATTGTTATTCAGTTTGTAGGTGAAATCCAAGGCTTTCACCTACCCGCAATTTTAAATGTTCCAATAGTGATTGGTACGATTCCTTTGAGAGATCAGTTCCAAAATATTTTGGCCACTGACATGCAAGTTCCATCGTCACCTGCGGCACCAGGAGACGTCACCAATCCTTCAGCTCCAGCAGTCTCCAATTACCCTGATCTGCGTGAGTAGATAACGTATACGATAAAGTGTGTTCTAAGCGCCATTTATATTTTTCAAAACCAATTGAATAGAATATATCAATGTTATTAATTTAGATTTGCGATTCCTTACATTTATATATATAT
>BOPP01000064.1:3815883-3833383 GCA_017312745.1 Gryllus bimaculatus
TTAAATCAGCTCTATCAGTGGATACCCATTGTTTGAGATTTATATTGTCATCTTCATTTTCGTCACATGTTTTCTTCTTTACATGTGTCTAAAAACAAATTTTCTAAAATTGTATTTACATCTTGTTTAGAACACTCCAAACACTAGCGTAGCATACAGTCTTGATTTTTTACATCACAAACAACTTTTGATATTATATCATTCAATGAACAATTGGAATCGAGTGCAAATAGCTGCAATTCCACAATCTGATGAATCGTACATACGCAAACTGAATGTGTTCCTGAGGAGTCAGCGACAACACACTATTTTGGCCGATAAGAACAAAAGCTTGACAAACTTAATCGACTTTCTTGGTGTTTGAAAATGTCACACAACGATTTTTCACTTACTTTTCTTTCAGAATCATGCAGTTTTCCGTGATTTCAGCATAGAAATGAGTTATGAAATGAGTAAATAGAAATGGGCATTTTCTCTCTATTCGTCTTCCATTCGTCTCTCTATTCGTCTATTTCATTCGTCTTAAGTGGATCGTCTCCATGACATCGAAAACATTGCCAAACTGTGTTTTTTTATCCCAGTAGGCCATGTATATGCATATCTTGATGCCCAATATGGTCGAAATATCACCTGTAGCTGCGGTTCTGACAGTTTGTTCTGCTTTTCAAATGATAACAATTGCATTTGGGGTATTGGTATCAGAACTCTACCATTGACAAGTAATGTTTATTTGTATTGTTTCAGCCCTTCCCCTGTTCGAAGAATGTGTCTCCGCAGCAGCAGATATTCGCGCTGATGACGACAGCAAAGATCTGCAAGGGAACACGCAATTCACACCTCGATACCCTACGTATCGATTCCAGTGAGGAATATTTTCTAGGGGTTGGGAAGAATCCTAAATCTCCTCTAATCTAAATCCTCTAAATTTTTCAAATCTCCACACTCCCCAGTTAGTTTCCGTAGGACGTCAACAAAAAGAAAACATTTTCATGTAAAACTTTTTTATAGCCGATACACGATCTGAATATAACCTAAAATATTACGCTCCAATAAAGTCAAAAAAGCAACACTAATTAATACAAAAATTACCAACACAACATAACAAAGTAAACTTATTATACAATTAAATATTACTATATGTAATATTATTACATTCATGAATTCTAAATTCATTGCACTTTATTCTGCCAAAATAGTAATTAATATAATTCCAAAAAATAAATTATTTAATGTATTTAATCCTTTCGTACTAAAATACATATTATAAACAGAGATAGAAACCAACCTGGCTTACACCGGTTTGAACTCAGATCATGTAAGAATTTAATGGTCGAACAGACCAATATATTAAGCTCCTACACTATTGCCTCACGTAGTCAAATCATTAATCGAGGCATGTGTCGTGGAGTGGCATCAACATTTGTATCCCTGTGTCGTAGAAGTCTCCTGCCTAGCGTAGCGTAGATTAGTGTGTGACAACCACCTGCAACTCTGCGTCAATGTGATACGCGTATTGCTGACAGGACAACATCTTGGGGTGCTGTAAGAAACCAGAATGCGACATTTGGCGTACAGTGGAATCAACATTTGAATCCTTGTTTCATATACGTCTGCCTCTTGGGATAGGTAACAGTTTTTGACAGTCACCTTCATCACTTCGACACTGTGTTAGTGGACCGAGCAGGAACGTCTTAAAATATAAGAAAAGATGGAAGTTGTAGTGGGAGGGCGAAATCCGGTCTTCAGAGTGGATGGGCAGATGCTTCTCCCAGGGGGCGGCTGGTGAAAACCTGTTGTGCCCCGAGCCGTGGATTGGCCGGGTGTTAACCGGCAGGCAGACTGCTCTTGCACAGAACACCCTGCGTCGCTTGTTCTGAGTGATCCTGATTTCTGTCCTGTCAGCATTGCGCGATGCAGTGACGCATTGGTACAGATGGGTGCCAAACACTGGTTGCCCAAACGGCAACTGTTGACCTCACGATTTGACTAATGTTCCAGTGCTGATGCAGTGGAGGAAGAAGAAGAGGAGGAGGAGGAGGAAGTAGGAGAAGAGGAGAAAGAAGGAGAAGAGGAGGAGCAAGTAGGAGAAGAGGAGCAAGAAGAAGAGGAGTAAGAAGAAGAAGAGGAGCAAGAGGAAGAAGAGAAAGAAGGAAAGAAATCATTTTCCCCCGGTCGCTCTCTGACCTCTGTCGTTGGCCGTTGGGGCCGGATGCACCGTCCCCTTCAGACGAAATGACTGGCTTTGTGGTCACCTGCGGACACTTTCGTATTGCATGTGAAACGTGGCAACTGTTGTGAATCTTTTGTGATTTAAGGTGGATTATTGTGAAGGGCGATTTAGTGTCTTGTGCGCAACTCATTCAGAAGGTTTTAGTTAATTCCCATCTGGGCGATTTAACCGCAACCGTTGACATGATGTACACTAATGTACAAGCAATTTTTTATGTATTTCTTTTCTACATGTTTAATTCTACACTTTTTCAGTGATTTAAACTCCGATAAATAATTATATAGGTTAGATGTCCGCATATATTTTTCAGGTAAATAATATTACCCATAATATAAGACAATAACTTATGTTTACTATATTTGAATAAATAGTATACAATGTAAAAAGAAGTGAATTGTAAAGGGAGAAATAATTGTTTACGGTATGGGGGATGGAAAGTGTTCGTAGGTAAACGTGAACATATTTGATAATTTGGAATATAATTTTGTCTTGTGAAAATGGTCCAGGAGGTATTCTTGACATTCTATTTATTTTTTTAAGGTTTATTGATATGAATCAGCAAATGATAAAATTATTTGTTACTTGTTTCGAGACTGTTTGGACTAATTTTCAAGACAAAGAAATAGAATGAAAGTAAATATATCGAGTTAAAAATGTAGGAATAAAATGTTCACAGTGAGTATATAAAGAATAAGAGTAAAATTCTTATAAATATTGTTGTAAACGACGAGGGCTAGAAACAATGTACACATGATATTGTACCAAGTGGATGCCAACACTTCACACAATATACACAAATGCTAGTACTCATCTCACATACGTTGGAAGTATAAATGTACATAATAGAATGTAATATACGAAGATTTGTCCATGGAGGAGGGCGATGTCACAAAGAAACAAATACTAAAACAGTTTCATAATGGATTAACATTTGTTTGAAACTATTAGTATTTTGCATTCCTATTTTATATGTAGTAGTATTTGTAGCCTTCGCGCAATTTTTAGTAGAATGAGCAATATTAAAAATTGTTAAAAACAATTTTTATCAATGGATTGATTGGTGATTCTGGGCGCGTCAGTGGCTAAGGAGATTAATCCCGTAAGTGTAGGGCATGTTTTTTATCGCGGGAGGTGACAGTGATCTTTCCCCTGGAGCATGGTACGATGCTGCGCCGACCTACCGGGCGGCCAGTGGAGTTTTCCCCAACCACGTATCTCCCACCAGCGGGGCACCGCTCTAGCCAGGGTAAGCTCTAAGCTCCCGACTTTGTGGTACTGTAGTGCATGTAAGGTAAGAGTGAGTAAGTAATTGGTAAGGATAGGAAAAGGAAGGAAAAGGAAAGATCGTGAGCGGGCCGTGACCCGTGGAACAGTTTCTTGCTTCACATTATTGGAATATTCGTAAAAAAACATTGAATTACTTGGCTGGTTGAAGTTGTTGAAATAAGCAATTTTCATCCAAAACGCGAAATCTTTTTACTTTCTCGCATATACTTACATAGCATGCAGAAATATGCGGTGAAAAACGGACATTTTTTTTGTCAGAAAAAGTATTGTAGGTCCATGGTACCACAAAAGTGGATAACTCTTGTTCCTGTATGTAGTAAATTTTTTTCCTCTAACACATTGTGAAGTCTTAATGCCCGGTTCTTGGTTTTTCAAATTCAAAGATCTGCGGCAAAAGGTCTGACCGTTTGTGAACAACACACACGTCTAATCCTCGGCAGTGTTTTCACGAACATTCAAATTTCCCTATCGATCTGAGTGATATTACGACTATGAATTTGAAACGTTTTCTTTGTTGGGTATGTACTTGAAGTCTCGACGATCGTTTCATAATTTTCTGAAAAATAGCTCCAATTTTTTCCCTTATTTTTTTGTGTCCTCAGATCTCTCAATGAACGCTTACTAAAATGGCCAAGGTCTTTAGGTCGAAGGCCTATTTTCGTTGAATTCTCTTAATTGTGAAAAATTGCGAAAGTTTACATTTCTTCTGCGCTTTCCTACCACTTAAACATTGAAGATTTCTTTTTAATTAAATAAATTCTTCAATATTCAAACCAAACCCAAATATGCGTTTAAAATTCAAGGGCCCGGGACTGGGTGATTGATATTCATCGATCAGTGAGACTTGGATGATCAGTGAGACAGTGATATTCATCGATCGGTGAATATCAACTTTTGATAAATTCCCAATAACGATTTACCAGGGTTCGTGTTCACAAACGAACTGACAGAGTTTTATTGAAAACAATTTTTTCGGTTTTAAAGACCCAAAAGCATTCTGAAGTACTCTGACATGTGTTTTAAGAAGTAGTAATTACTAAATTTTAGATTTTGGAACATAAAAATCCCCTTTTTAGTATCAGGGAACTACAATACGACCTTGTGTGCAGTTTTTCGCCGCAGTATTACACAACGTTCTCTATAAGTAGTATGAGAGATAGTAAAATATACTACAATACCATGTTATCTCTGTTAGTTACATTAATGACATATAATATAAAAAATGTGGACAATAATCCACATGTTATCATTCTTATCTCATAGAAACTTTCGAAATAATGGTTTCAGTATATATAAGAATTGTAAATGTATGCCATAAATGTCAAGATATCAACTCGTACCTCAAATTCGTAAGTCCAAATGTAGGCCTGAAGTTTATCGTTTTAAAAAAATCATTGCTTCATTTTTGATTCAGTGATATATAGCTTGTAAGAACAAACATTATTGGGGAACGTGTGAAATCCGTATATATACAAAATTGCTTATCTTCTACTTTACAATAATCCAATAATGAAATTCAGCCAGTAGACGGCCTTTTTTTAGAATCATTTTAAAACTAATACGGTCTGTCATTTAGAAGGATAGTCGATTCACCACTGCAAAACTATCCAAATTCATCTCAATTTATACAATAGACGTATCACAATGCAAACTATTGTAGAGTAACTCGTAACTTTCAATACTGGACTTTCATTGTGCATACATACTAATTAATCCTGTCTCAGTGATTTTGACGTATCTCATTTCACTTTATCTAATCACAGATTGTCTCTTATCTACGAGTAATTCATTCGCAGTCCAGTGATACAGCGTCTGTGTCGTCAATATGATGTGGTGCTACCTAACAAATTTTCATCGACGGTAAGGTTAAATAGATGTTACCTAGTGAACTTCTTTTTAGTGAAGCAAAATGAGCGTGGAATACTTTCGTATCCATTTTGACAACCCGTACGCGACGTTCTTCTGCGGCGAAACTGTGACTGGCCACGTGGCCCTGAAGCTGAAAAAGGAAAAGCGCTTGAGAGGTAAGTACAGTTTCTATCTTCCGAGTAGTTTCCCCTTTTATACGACAAACTTATTACTTTCTCACTTCTGCTTATGCAATTTAGAGAAAGTTTTGGAATTGCGACCTCCAGGGTGGCCCGTAACGCTGGCAAGCACTCGTTTGATCGCCGTTTGTCTACCGAAAACCGACGCACACAGACCGATACCTACACGCGGATTCCCACCACCATCCTTCAATAAAACTAGGTGTACTGAAGACGCTGGCCACAAGAGCTGTGAAGGTGTGTGACGAGCACTCTCTTCCCGCAGAACTTCTGAAACTCGAACACACTTTCAGGGCCAACTTCTATTCCCAAACGGCGATCAAAAGTTTTGGAATATTGAGGGGGGGGGACGGCGAATTTTAAACAGAACTTTTATTTTCGGGCCCTGTTATCTATCATAAGAAATAGGAGTTATAGCAAGGCTGGAGAATGATTTGCCTCAAAGAAAGCTATGGAGGGAAAGCAGACTTAAACACAACTGTAAATTGTCTCTAATGCAAAAAGAAACTTCAAACTAAAATACTACGCCCGTTAAAATAGTGCACACAACATATATCGTGATAGTCGTCAACTGTCTCCGTGAGTAAGAGATTTTAACTTTTCGACCCATTTAAATACAAAATAATATTAATATTATAAAAATATTAAAACATTGAGAACGTATTGTGTGTGTTTCGGACAATGGACGTTTTTTACCTTCTTCAGGAAGTCAAAGTGGTAAATAATCTTGTGAGAAGCAGTATCATACCGTAACAACAAGTTTACCTTTTAGACGTTTGATGAAATTAATATTAGTTCGTATTTAAATGGGTTGTCAAGTTGAGTTTGATATCACAGTATAAGGACTTTAATTATAATGTTTACTGCACGAGTAACGTTCCACGCCGATGAAGTTGCACTTTGAACTTTGGCGCGTATCAGCACGGAACGTTACGTTAGAAATGTCTTCAGTCGAACGCAGTGCCGTCAAAGGAGGCTCAAGGCATCAACTCATGTGACTGCAGTGACTCTGACCGTGAGGTCGTGGCTTCGAGTCCCGACTGCGGCAGGTTTATCCACACTAAACTAAACAGCTAGGTCGAATTCAGCCGCTGTCTGGATGAGAAATTTAGCGGACGACTGTGCTTATCGGTAGTTTTCCATAGTTTTTCGGATCAATAACAAGCGAATACGCAGCAGTACCCTAACAAACGAGCCTCGGACCGCGCGCAATATTTCCTTCCTCTTCCTTTTCCTTTCTCACCCCTTACTTACACACACAGTCGCATTTACTACACTACCTTACTTGTCGGGATCTTAGAGCTTGACCCGAGGCGGTGTCCAGGGCGGTACCTCGCTGGTGGGAGATACCTAGTTGAGGAAAATTCCGGCAATCCGACAAGTAGGTTTGTGCCAGATCTCACCATCCAGCGGGGGAAGACCGCAACCTCGTGAGGAAAAATATTGTACTGCACTTACGGGACTAACGATCTTAGATGTTGACGCTCTCGGAATAACCAATATATCAGTCAGACAGTAAATCAGAGGAAGTAACTCATTCAACTACGTATTTTCAGGAATAAATTCTAAGTTCCATATTATACAGCGGTAGTATTACGAAAGTTGAATGCATAATTGTATTTAATTAAAATAAAAATGTTTACCCAAAACTATGAATAAATGACACTCCTTTTTTCTACTCACTTCACAAAGCAATATTCACAAGCCTCAATTAAAATAAATGTTTGGCTATACAACTTTAGATTACGCTGGAGAGACACAGAAATGTGGATCTGTGTAATCCAACAAATAATATCAATTCAGTGAACATTTATTCTCTCGCAGCCATTGAAATAAAATTCTTTGGAGCATCTGAGGTAAAGTGGCAAGAGCATTATACCCAAAGGCAAGGAAATCGCAACGTGACGAGGACCATAGTGTACTACGCACAAGAAGTATACATTGACAATACTGCCTGCGTTCTCGGTGGTCAAGGTAAGTACTCAACATGTTTTTTTTCTGTTAGTATAAGTGGTCTCTGGCCAACAATTTGGCAATTGAACAATAATCAAAGACAATTGAATAACTCACTGCATATACTTTCTTTCATATTAATTTTTATTTCATGTAATTCTTCATTCACGTCGTTTTTGGATGGAATGTCTTCCCATTATCAGGTTACTCGACATTTTTTGTTTATTTGTAGTCGCTTCTTAACATTTAAGGGACCAAATTAGTACACTATCTCACTTGTATTGCACATTCACCTAACAGTATTGCAGGCCAAAAGAGTCGAACCAATAAGGGGGAGGTAAAATACAAAAGTAACGTGATGTAAATTAGATTGAGGAAATGGAGAAAAATTGGCGTTTTAAATCTCTTAAATACTTTGAAAATAATTTAATTGTTTTTTTTAAATAGAAATTGGCATATCAGAATATTGCCAAAATTTTCTGTACATTATGGAACGGAAAACAGGGAATTCAGTTTTCGTCAAAGAAAATTAAAGTTGTTGTTGTTATTATTATTATTGTTATTATTATTATTGTTATTATTATTATTATTATTATTCCTCTAATTCACAATATGTTATGACTGATTATGGTCTACCCTGGGTTGCAACCATCTTCCTAAGAAGCAGATCTCGGGACTATCGCTTGCCTCTACAATACTTAGAGCAAAATGCAGACTGTTTCCAATGTTTTGCGCTCCCCAGTGTGTTGAATGATTTGGAGTTTCGCCAAATTCTTACACAAATTTTGCGGAAGAAATCCCACAGTTCCAATAACTATGTGGACGGCCTGTGCTTTTACGACCCACATTTGGCAGATCTCCATCTCCAAACTCTTGTATTTAAGAAGTTCCTGTGTCTCCTTGGTTAAGACGCGACGTTTTGTCGCACGGCACAGGAAAATTTACAAATAGACACTTTTTATACGAATTACAGGATCCGCTTTGTTTGCTGCTATAGTGTGATCAGTTTGAATTTATTGATTGTACAGTACTGTGTACTCACAGTACTGTAGATGTCACCGGTTTTGGTAAGTGTTCGAACCACTTGAAGCATGTGTTTGAAACCTCAAGGACGGTAAGTTCTGCCAGTGGAGGTAACTACAAACCCTATCGTGTCTTTTCACGTCAGTCTAGGCTAGAATTGGTCAAGCCAAAACAATGGTTTCAATTTGTTCCTGGCAACTCATTCATCTGGCATTCATCATCTTGTGAAATTTTGAGAACCGCTTTACCATAAAGTCGTGTTCTCAACCCCTGATCTTGGGCAGCTATTAGAACTGCTTCCTATTCTGGCTTCATTCTTCCCGTTTTAAGACTTGTAAATGATTGATCTTGTTGATTTGCACATTTTCCATGCTTTTTAGATATTGTCAGTGGAGTGGTTTGTCTCTCCACGTCTTCTTTAACATTTTTTGTGCCTCACATTTGATGTTACGTAGCATCATAAGTTCGGTGTCTGTGATATTCCGCTTGTCTAACATAGTTTACTTTGCAATGCTACGCTAACAATGCCCCCTTTTTCCAATATTGGGTCAGATTTAATGATTGTGTGACTATGATCGTGACTGTTGCATTGTGTATGGAGGCTTTAATTTGTCTGAAGCCTCTTCCTCCTTCATTACGTGACGCATAAAGACTATGTACATCAGTGCGAGTGTGGGCGGCGTGATGCATTGTAAGCAGTTTTCTGGTTTTCCGATCCATGATTCGAATTTCTTCCTCAGTCCAGTCCACGAGTCCGAAACTGTACTCGACTGCAGGCACCGCCAAACTACCAATTGCAGATATTTTATTCCTGGAGTTCAGAGAGGCCTGCAGGATGTCTCACTCTTCTGTAAATTTCCAAACGGATTCTCTCTTTCATTGTGTCGTTCTAGATGGTCTCACATTCTTCAGTTCCTGGATATTTGTCAGTTTTACCTGACTCTAGATCTTGAATCACAGCGAACATCTTCATTGTCCTCTGATATTATAATTTTGTCTTTGTTTAAATAATTAGAAGAGAGGCAAAATGACATTCAGAGAAAAATCAATTATTGTTTGTTGCACACTTGTCAAGACCAAAATTCATGAGAATATCATTTCTAAAATCATTGACAACAGGGAACATTTGGAAGAGTCGCTTCATTCTTAGCAAACACTTTAAGATCATCCATGTAAAACAAATGTGATACTGGTCTTTCATCGTCATGGAGCTTTTAACCAAAGTCAGTGTGCGATTACTGTCTACTCTAGATAGTGGGATCAAACTAATGCAAAACATCAGATGGGATATCGAAATTTCTTGGAAAATTTTTCTATAAATCTGAATAGTTTGTACTACTTTCTTTCCCTTGTATTAATAACCTGGTATTCCACGACTTCCTACTAGCCTTACAAAACTCAAGGAGTATAGGATGAAATCGGTAGATTTCCGGAGTCTTCAAAATCCAATCGTGTGGTACACTGTCAAAGGGCTTCTGGAAGTCAACCCAAGCCATGCTCACTTTAGGTTTTCGTTTTCTTTCATCATCTAAGATTATTATTATTATTAATAAAATTAATAGTAATATTATCGTCATCAAATGTTTTGGAAAAATGGATTTCTCAAATGGCATTATATACTTCCATCCCCTTTTCATCATTTGTCCCTTAACTTTCACTTCTTTTATTTTGTCCGTATCCTCAGATGGATACGTCTTTACTTCATCAGGTTGTCATTTTTAGTGTTCATTAAAGATTTTCCCGGAATGTGGTATCAAATCAAATATGCTCATAAGAGTTATTTTTTAACAATTTAAGAATACTCTTGACGGGATGACTTAACGTTATTACAGAGAAAGATTTTCTACACTAGGATTTCAGTTTGAAGTGTCTGTGTCTCTGCGCGTGCGAGCAAGACTTTTCGTAAAATTTATTTGGACACTAAAAAGTTACAATTGTGAAGAGCGAGGTCCAGACTGATATTTTTCTTATCAAAAACACAATTGCTATTAAATTTCATGCTATTTATGCTCTTCTTATTTATGTGTTCTTTAAAAGTTTCAGACGATTGTGTTAAGATTCACATTTCTACAATCAACCAATAGTTTGAACCATCCGTAAGAATGTAGAAGTGGGTTGCACTTACTTAATTTTGCGTACTTTGTTAAACAATTTTTTGATTAAAAATTTAAATGGTGATTTAGTTATATGAATAATGTATTACATTTAAATAATCAGCTTCTAAACTTCTGCAGATCTAAACTTCTAAACATTTCATTTTAATAATAAGTAATTAAAGTCAATGAGGTCATTGAAACAAGAAAATTACAATATTAGCTTTGAGAATGTTATATTTATTAACGTCGTAGACGAACACAAAATAACCAAGTGATATTTGTTGTTGTTGACAATATTTTTCGTAACACCGTGTTTTCAGGAAAAACAATCAATCAACAAGTACCATTTCTTGGATTTTTTCTTCCCATGTTTATATACAATTATTTTGTTTCGATTGTTCTTATCGGATGACAGACTTTAATTCTTAACGGACGTCAGCAGAGAAGCATGGCATTTCGTTCCTCTATTTCCTTAGTCCATATAACAGTACAGTACTACAAAAAATTGAGATATCATCCTATTAATGGGTAATTTTCAATTAAAATGTATATAATAATTTTAATAATAATAACTTTTCCATACAGATGGTGATACAACATTACCTCCTGGAGAATATACGTATCACTTCGCTCTGGTCTTGCCTCCGGCATTACCATCCTCGTTTGAAGGAACTATTGGCCATGTGCGATATACAGTGAAGGCCAAGATTGTGCGACCTTGGAGATTCAATCATGAAAGCAAAGTGGCTTATTCAGTTTTAAGCGTTTTGGACTTAAATAACGTCGCAAATATACAGGTAAATATCGAACTGTATTAATATAGACAACATAATGTTTGCATGATTAAATTGTTTTGCAAAGTTCGAAAGAATTGTTTTTACAAGTGGAAAGTCATGTTTAAAAGGGATATGAAGTATTGAGTTAGAAATTAATAGCTTATAACGCCCAGTGACAAGTGTAAAAACAATCCACTCACAATGTTCACGATGTGTGCAATTGAAGTGTACAACGGGAACTATTTAGTTCAGTAGAAGCCAGGAAATGAGATCTTATCCTCAAATAACATTAAAATAGAATTTTTTTCATTCAGTCACAAACGTAGTAAGCGTCTATATACCGGATGCCTCACCCCAAACGTTCCCCTCAGATTTTACTTTCTGGAAAAGATCTCGGCTGTTCGGAATAAACCAGGCTTCTTTCACTCGAATCCCAAGACTCAGAGAAAAGCACATTGTATTGCGTCATCAATTCCTTCACTCTATTGCCAGACGTATGTTACGAACCACCAGTTTTCCCATAGCCAAATTCACTCAAAAACCTCCAAAATGCAATCAGTTGTTATAATTTCACCTCGTCTTTTGCATGCTACCTGCTGGGTCTTTCGGGTTAAATGATATTAAATGGAAGCGATCTTTTCGCTACTCTTTGAATCCGATGACTCTAACTAAGGATCCAAAAAGATGAATTTTCTAGTTCTCCATTTTTGAATCTCGCTTGGCATAACATGAATGGCATATGTTGAAATGCAATGTTACGCTTTTTTAAATATTAAAGTAGTACAGGATTGTTCGTATAAATATCTAATAAACGGTGTCTTTGAAACACTAGAATTGATTTTTGATCGAGAAGACACACATACTTTGATTTGATTTATTTTCGTCCAAAAATAATAACTACGGTATGTGACGTATAAGGAGAACACTTCGCACGTTTTTTATGATCTCTGGACACTCTTTCCCACAGTAAAGTAAAAGTACCAACATTGCGAGCGTTGCAACACTTGAAAACGACACATTTTCGCTTCCAATTTATAGAAAACTTATTTGCATCAGTAAAAGAACTACAGATTTGATTTTATAGTACAGTATTTTCTGTACATGGAAAGGGCGTAAAAGAGCTTTTTAAAAGGGCATAACTCATAAACCATTCTCTCCGGGCTAACCCTAGTGCAAGCGGTGCACCGCACAAGGGCGGTGTTTGTTATCATTCATAAAGCTTGACATGTTCTAATTTCAGCATTGTTGTTACATTTTTATTAAAAAGTGCATTTTCCATAAATATACGAACTCTTCCACGGTTAAATTATATATCTAAAAAATAAATACTTGTAATACATAAGCATGAGTAATAAAATTTTAGGAAATTTTCATCAATTTCGAATAATAAAACATCGGCTACTTTTCATTCTCTTGCCGCAACTGAAGTCACCGCTCCTCTGTCCAGTCAAATGGGTGTACAAGCTAAACAAAATCATTGTAGCCGGCCTTGGTAGCGTACGTCGCTAAGGCTGTAGCTGCCTCAGCTCGAAGAGTCGAATCACGCCTCGGGCATGAATATTTGTGTTTGCTCGTGTTGTCCTCACGTGTCGTGTTCCCCCGAAGAAAATAATCACAATACTTGCTACATGCATTGTAGTTAAAAAGCTAACGTAAAAAAGCATTGTAACAAATTCCAAAACATCGTAAGACGAGGCAGCGAACAGAAATCTGCCCAAGGGCGCGAACTACACCTCAATGCAAACAGTCACAATGCTCGCTACATGCCCTTGTAGTTCAAAAGCGATCTTAAACAAAATAATTGTAACAAAATCCAAAACATTAGAATGCGAAGCAACGAACAGAAATCTGCTCAATCTGCAAATTACTCTAGCGCTGCCCTCACTCTGCGACTGCATGCCTGTGATGTCGGTGCCAGGGTTGCAGGTGTGTTGCGAGCACTTTCCTCACCACGTGTACGGAATTTCTCCAAATAACCTCGCCAATGAAACAAAATTTCACCATTTTGACACGAAAAATATACTCAAAATTTTGGGCCAACAACATGAGGTGTCCCTGACAATTCTATTGGCTCTCGGTTACTGGTCTCCTTTTGATGCATACAAATGATAGAGACTGACTTTTTTCATTCATAATATTTAGAGAATTATATTTCTGTCTCGGCTCCGGGTCAAAAAAAATTCCCCAAACATTTCCCGTCCATTTATGTTCCCCATTCCTTCCCCACAACGAAGAAAAATCTCCAATTCTGGGATCAAATTCCCCAATTCGGCAACCGTGGTTGGTGTGTGCCGCCAGGTGCCGCTGACGGCGTCGGTGGAGAAGACGCTGTGCTGCATGTGCTGCCGCTCGGGGCCCGTGGCGCTGGCGGCGTCGCTGCCCTTCTCGGGCTTCGTGTCCGGGCAGCGCGTGCAGATGCTGCTGGAGGTGGACAACCAGTCTTCGTCGCAAGTCACCGTCAAGTGCAGCCTCGTCCAGGTCCTACTGCATTGACGTTCTCCATCGTCGATTGATACTTTCCGGGCGAGTCGTCCGCTGTGGTCAGTGGTCCCGTCAGTGTAGTGAATGTTTCATCCCGGGAGGCGGCGGTGATTCCTTCGCCACCGGATGGTGAGATCCGGCTACACGTCGTCATGAAGAGGGTTTCTCCCTTCGGGTATCTCGCTCAGCGGGACAGACTCTAAGCTCCCATGTGAGGTAGGTAGTGTAGTGCATGCTAGTGTAAGGGGTGAGGGTAGGACAAGGAAGAGGAAGGAATGATTGCAATCCGTGGCCCATTTGTTAGGGTACTGCTCGGGCACCCGCCTGGTGTTGGTCGGAAACCACGGAAAACTACCGATGAGTGTAGCCGACAGATAGAATACTCTTCCAGGCAGTAGTTAAATTCGATCTAATTGAGTTATCTAGTGTCGAAAATCCCGTTACCGCCGGCACTCGACTCTAGAATCCCTAGTCAGAGGCGTTGCAGTGACATTAAGGCCCTAAGTCACCTAAGGCAGTAAAAATTATCACTTGAAGGTCTCCGCTTGGTTCAGTTTTGGAAGTCCAATTTAGCCCGAAGAGGGTGCTGCCCGGCAGCAACCCTCATTCCGTACCGGGCAATTATGATTGGTCAGCGAACGACCATGAAGCCGTGCGAAATCTGTTGGTGTGCTTATAATCATGTAGGATTTGATCGAGTTATAGGTTTTGTTCTATTTAATAAGTGCTCTAGAATAACTGTCAACGGAATAGGCATATTTATTTGTTTTTCTGAAATCGGGTTCCATTTATTCGTAAGTATTATCTAATTTAAATGACAAACAGAAATCGAAACTTAATTTCGAGAATAATTTAAATCTTGTTTTGATGTTAGAGAATTGTTTTAATGTTCATGTTTCATTTATGCGGTGTGGTCGCAATCAGTTGTCTTCAGAAGAACAGATAGCTACTCATAGCAGTAGGTTTGTTTCTTTTATTTGGTCAGATTCAGGGGAATGCTGGAGCAGTACCCTAAAAAACGGGCCATCGACCTCACTATTTTTCTTTCCTCTCCTTTGCTCACTCCTTCCCCTTAAACACACACTTATATACTGACGTGCCCTACTCTACCCCGCAAGTTCGGAGACCAGTCTCGAAATTGCAGCTGCTGAGGCGGTGACTCGCTGGGAGAGATACTTGGAGTTGGGTAATCTCTCAGTTCGACGTATAGATAGGCGCTGGATATCTCTGCCCAGCGGGAAATCACTGTCATACAGGATAAAACATTCTCTACACTAACGGAAGTAATGTCCATAGCTGTTGACGTGATCAGAAGCATCAATCAATCAATCGATACAGACTTCTCGACTTGTTTTAATGAAAGGACTCGCACTAAACTTTGATTAGTATAGCTTCAAAAAGAGTGACAGCTATTTTTAAAATTTATTTTCGAACAATTGTTTACAGAAAGTGATGTACACCGCAGCATCCGGCTTTAATGTGAAGAGCATGGAGGCCCGGATTGCTGTTGAACAAGAAACACTTGGTGTCGTGGAGAAGAAAGGCTCAAAGAACTTTCAATCGGGTATGGTCATCCCTCCTCTGCCCACGTCATTTCTCTTGTATTGCAACTGCATCGAAATTGCTTATTTTCTAGAGGTCAGTATAAGTTTTTGTCTATTTGTTAATTCATGTAAAATGAAGTTTGCTCACTTCATTAAATACCCAAGGGGACTGACAAAGTACAAAAACAACAAGTTTCGATTTTGATTGAGAAATTACGAATATTTAATTTTTTCTACTCCCATTTTATGACTTATTTAAGTATTATTTAATTTGTTAGTCATTTGATGGCTGCAATCCGTTGCATTATGTGTTCATTACAATACAGATTTCATTATGATACAGGTTCTTGACCAATCACAGAGAAGTTAACAAAGCACGTACTGATAATTATTCATTGAAAATCATTCTCGTAAACGTTTAGTTCGATTGTGTACATTAAATTACATTAAGTATTATATTATGGTTGTCAGTTTTAATTTATTTTATTATTAATAGGTTTTTAAGTGGAATATTATTTAAAATAAATGGAATCGTAATTTCACTTTGATTCTATTTGACTAGTGCTATACTCCCTCGAAGGCGAACCGGTAACCAAAGCCAGCTGCAAAAGCATGCGGCAGGGCAAGGCAAGGCAGAGCTGGCTAGGGTAGAGAGCGGTCCGCTATTCAGTATTCACGCGCACCGGTTCAGAACAAAACAAGTGTTTCAACCTGCAGATACCCAAATTCCATACATTCGAGAGCAGCATTTTTGTCCCTTTAGGTCGATAATTAATACTGATCAATTTTCGTTGAGAGTTAACAGTACGATACTTCGACGACAGCTTTTATTTTCAAAATCTTTCTCTTGATTTTCTTTTGGTAAGAGGAAAAGTGTGCTTCAATTTAATTTCCAATCACTTAAGTGCCCTTTAATTACCATTAATCGTACTTCCTTGCATAATTTGCTAGACCAATTTAAATTTATTTTACTTTCTCTCCTTATTGCGTTGATGTATTGCAAAATAGTGAGCGCATGGGTAATTTTTCGGCAGTAAAACTCGTATATTTTTATTTGTTGGGTTTAATAAGACCCAATGTGTTTCCGAGCTCCTTAAGGTCCGTCAAGCGCTGTGGAGTAATTCTCCGTTATCAAGCGCCCTCTTGGGGCCGCTGGGTAGTCAAGTCACGTGTCACAGTCAAGTCAGGGGCTCGCCGTCAGGTAGCGTCTTGCGTCATCTACCCATCGGCCAAAATTGAGAAGGAATAAGGATAGGGATAAGGTTTAGGACGCTTCACAGGAGTTGGACTAGACCCTTTAAAGCAGGTCAACTCGTTTTATCGTAAAAAATTCACATGAGGATCTACGGGATTCGAACCCGGAACTTCAGTGGCGAAACGCACGAAAATATCACTTTACGGGCCCTGGTACAGAAAATAGGATAAATCTTTCTTTTAAATGTAGTAAATTATTTCCTTTATCACGCTGTGCAGTCAGAATCAACGTTCTATGGGTCTTGAATACCGAAAAATTGATTGACAGCAAAACGTCTCTGTCCGTTCCTCTGAGGTCAAAGCTAGCGCCTCAAATGATTTTCTCCATAATTCATATTCCCCGATCGATCCCAATGAACTCGCGTTCCTGGAGTTTGAAATAGATATTTTGATTTGGGAGGTATTTTAAATGACGGCCCAACAACATTTTTAAAATGGCTAATGGATCAAAATTGGCTCCTAATTTTCTGATCTTACTTTGCCCTCGTGTAGCGTCAAATTCGCTTATCAAATAACGCAAGTCTAATTTTCTTTTTTCTGAATTTCGAAAAATTGTAAATTTTAAAAAATTATTCCTCGTTCAAAATAACGGTAAACAATTGTTTCTGATTCCATTTTTGGCAAACTCTTGTTTTTTTATTATTGTATAACGTATGCATGACGTAGAAAATGGAATAATATTTTTTTCTTAATAGAAATCATTTTATTTAACGAGTACGTAGTTTTCATGTAATTTCTGCTCAAAGTTAATGCAGTTAAGAACAAAAATATTATCCAAAACCGGCTCGAATATTTTTCCTTGAATAAA